>OY734952.1:24057074-24397074 GCA_963457585.1 Spergularia bocconei
GAAAATGATCCAACTAACACAACTGTGGGTAGTCTACTTTTTTCTGTGATGATAGTTATTCTCTGTTGATCTCTAATACTTTTTGACTTGTCAAGCGCAGATCTTTGTTGGTGGTTTGGACCCTAGTATTTCAGATGATCAGTTGAGACAAGCATTTAGTCCGTATGGTGAGTTGATTCATGTGAAAATTCCAGTTGGCAGGGGTTGTGGCTTTGTGCAGTTTGCTAATAGGTGAGACCTCTTACTTTTTTATTTTCGTTTTGCTATTCAGTCACAAAAATGTGATAATGTACTAAATGTTTCTTATATTTCTGCATTTCCTTAGGAATTCTGCTGAGCAAGCACTGGCTGCATTGAATGGAGCACAGATAGGATCCCAGAATGTTCGGCTTTCATGGGGTCGTAGTCCTTCTGCTAAACAGGTTTGCTTGGCGTTCCTTAGTGTGCCTATTTTTTTTTATAACTTTTGGTGGTCTGATTTAATTAATCCGCTTTGGTTTCTGGTTGGTTTTTCAGACACAGCCAGGTCAGGCACAGTGGAATGGTGGTGGTGCATATTATGGATATACTCAGGGGTATGATGCTTATGGATATGCGCCAGCTCCACAGGACCCTAACATGTACTATGCGAATTATGCTGGATATGGAAACTATCAGCAAACACAGCAGGTGAATAATGCTATTTTTATTTCCCTTTATGGCAAACTGCTTGGGGCCAGGGGAGCGTCTTTTTAGTAGAAAAGGGGGGAGTGGCCTGGTGGGGTGGGTGAATTTCTAACTGCTGTGTGGTATTAGTGATGTTCGTCTTGGTGTGTCCTACAACGGGATGATCTTGTGGAGCCTCAGCCTCTTGTCTTTACCATTCCTCTCCCTCATTTTTGTAATTATATGGGCTGGTCAGGTGTAGTGTGAAGCTTGAACCCTTCTCTGGCAGTTGTGGCTAACACTCTCCATCTACTCCTCCAAAATAGGCCTTTATTAATTGGCTTTCATGGAGTTCGTTTCGAGCTTGGACTCAAATGTTTTGTGGTTGATTTCATGTGCTAAAGTTCTTTAGTTGGGTACTAGACATAATGCTCTGTGTAACCTTGACAGTCGATGATTTTGCTGTTCTGTAGTGACATTGGTGTTTCTAATTTTTATGCAGTGATCTCTCAACGCTTGCGGCTGCTGAGAAATTCTGGGAGATTGCGAGCTGATATTGATTTAAATGAGAGAGATGGCAGATAAATTTCGCAGCACACTCATGTATCAAATTCGAGTCTACTTTCTTCATAGCTCCCTCCTCTAGTCTTTTTCTTGGTTGATGCTATGTGACAGAACCTTGTCGTGAGCTAGTAGATTAAATTTTAAACTGTCGTAGAATGTATTTGGGTTGAGTTATGATTTTATGGTTTAATGTTGTGTTCGTACTTCTTAATGACTTGACAATGCACGTTCTGTGCATCAAGAATAAGTTCGACTTCTCCTTTACTGCGTATGGTGCCCGGTGACTAGTAAGGTGAGGTATATTTGCGCTTTGACAGCGATCTGCAACAACCGGAACATATTACTGTCACCTGTACCAAGCTCATTAATAGCAATCAAGCTAATAGGATGCGTATTGTACTCGGGGAAATGTGTAAAATTCCAAAACCATCCGACGGTAATATGGTAGCGGAACTTGCCTTATTTTGAGAAAATGTTATGTTTGCTTCATTGGCATTTGGATAGTTGGCGAAAAATGAGTCCATACAAGTTAAACGATACATCTAAAAATGATCCAAATTTGAGCCCTTTGAATAAATATATCCAAAGCTTTGTATCATTTACTCATTCGGTAAGCTGCACGGTTGCCTTCAAAAATGTAAGCGACACTGTTCAATACAGCGTGGCTCTGTTGCAAACTGGCTAATCCAAAACACACATCGTCTCTGTTTTCATTCATGCACGTAGAGTGCTCGACTGCTCGGCCTCGTACCAGAATAACATTTGTGAATGGTGTAGGTCACGAGTTAGAATAAACTTGTTTCGCTAATCTCGAATGTTTTCACTGTTTGAGGTAACAATGTGTTTCTCTCTTTGATATTAGACTGGGAAGACCTTTAGTCTTTAGACTAGACGCTGGATTTTTCATTGTGAAAAAAAAAAAAAAATTAGTGGGGAGGTTCAATAAAATGAGATAATGTTATCGGAGTAATCTAACATCGTAGCGTTTGTAGTCCAACGGTTAGGATAATTGCCTTCCAAGCAATAGACCCGGGTTCGACTCCCGGCAGACGCACTTTTTACTTTTGTTATACGCCACTTTAATGTTGCAAAGTTTACCCTTCAATGATTGTTACCCTTTAGATTGCGAAAGCCGAAAAGAAGCATGATATACTATCACAATATAATCACATGTCAGGAACAAATAATGTTGACTATAAGCGTGAATGTAAGAACTAAGAAGCATGTCACTTACGGAATACATATATCATAAAATTCTGCGGAGCAAGGTTCACATGGTGGTTAAGAAATCAGGTTTTCCCGGATCTAAATTCTCATATACTCAGCCCCATAGCATTAGCTGCTCTTATGTACAAAAAAAATATAAAATTCGGTATCTGCTTAAACTAGAGAATTATTAAAAAGTAAGTAAATAATGTACTAGTATACATTATTGTTCATCATCATCAACTGGTTTTTTACTATCTTGTAATGGAGGTACTATAACCTTCTTCCAATCCAGGCTGAACACGGTAAGCCGCCACTCGCGACCACCAAGATAGGCAAATTGACTCGACTCGGACACCCATTTCTCAGCTTTGATTCTCGTCAAGTAATGTTTCCAACATTTATTCTTGAAGTAGGCACAACATTGTATTTCTCCTTTTCCTTTATCCAACGTTTTGTATATGTCCTGTTGGTTTAAAATGACAAAAAGTAAGTTTATGCACCAACATTATACTGTCACATATATATATAATACTTTTATCTTATCATAAAAAAGAAAAGAACAAATTTACCTCAGAAAATTCACTGTCACCGTGAGAGTAAACCGAGAGTTTACATGGGTACGGCCATTTGAGTAGAGCTTCGGTGAGCAAGTCATGATAGGAAGCTGATATTATAACTGAATGCGACTTGTTTATCCTGGTCTCGGGACTGAATAATGTCGGGATTTCTTCATATATGTCTACTTCCTACACAAGATACATACAAAATTATTAGTAAGAAAAATGAGATGAACAACAACAACGACTAACATCTTTACCCCAGTGTCTTACCCCTGTTGAAACATAGAGATGCTGCGCACGGATGACCCAAATGAAAATTGCTTTGAGAAAGAAAATTACCTGTTTGGTTATGGTCATCATTTTGAGGCTCGTGAGATCAAAAAGATGACTAAATAATCCTTTTAGTCTGTTTGCCTCATCCACCTTCCAGTTAGTTTTGCCCTTTGCTGACGGTCCAAAGCGAAGAAAAGCTTCTTTCAAATGTGAAAGAGTAGTGTTGAATACGAAAGGCATACTCTGACCCTGGTACTCGAGTGAGACTAAGTTTGGAGCATTGACACGAGCCTCAATCAACTTACTACATCTTCTAATCACAAGTTTCTTGAGTTTATCCCCGGAGATTTGAATATTCTTTAGATTGTAGCATCTACTAAGAACTAACTTCTCGAGCTCAGTGAATTCCAAGATCAAGTCTTGAAACTTTGCATCATTTATCATTCGACATTCAAGTACTAAATTCTTGAGAGCAATACATTCCGTCAACTTCAAGCTACAATTTTTCCCCATACCAGAATAAAACCATAAACTCTCGAGTCTCGGGTTTTCGACAACAATGCGTCTAAGATCACGACACTTGTGTACATCAAGCCTCTTGATGACCCTGCAAGATGCCCTAATAAACAGATGCTTCAAATCACAACATTGTATCAACCTTAGCTCATCAATATTTGGGCAGCTAGTGAACATCTTCTCGAGAAATTCTATATTCACGGACAAGCTTTTCAAGGATAGCCTTTGCAGCTTGGGAAGATCCACTACCAAATTAGAGATACTAGGTAGAGTACAACCATACAAAGTAAGTGTTGTAATTAAGCTTCCGCGGAAGACAGGCAAAGGCACAGCAAGCATATACGAGTTACGACCCTTAGCTTGTATCTCAAGCTCTCTCACATTCTTCTCCAGAACATCTGAGATCCAGGGATAAACGTGTTCCAAAAGCTTCTTAGTGACATGTAACCTCAGCCTGAACTTGTAGATGTTGAGTGCTTGCTCTTTACGCCGTTTAAGTAACTTACTAAACTTAGACTTGTAACTGTCCAACTCAGTCTTGTTCTTTTTTTTTTTTTTGATCAAGAACTTAGTCTTGTTCTTGTTGCAGAGACAAAGGTCAAAATCCAATGTTTGATACGAGTTCCATGCGTGCAGCCACCGTTTAGATAGTACACAAGATCGAGCAGCATCTTTTGGGTGTAGACGAGACAGGATTTGATGAATTGCAGGCTCTGGCAAATCGGAAATTTTGTCAATTTTACTATCAACTAGTTCTGTTTTGGCTCTCTTGCCTTCGTCTTTACCAGTTGAGCTAGTCGCGCCTCGCTTAAGCGGGTTGGATGATACGTCCATGGAAATCGATGGCAACTCTTTAGCTAGGATGGCCGGGGTACGTACCGGATATCAGTTCAAAAATCCTACATATATGCATGCAAGAAGTGATCAGTAATACTACTACTTTTACCAATCTTACTGATCACGCACAATCAAGTAAAATATAGGCAATATATATATAACGAGTAATAGGAATATTAACACACATACGACACTTACCATGAGTCTAATATTTTACCTAAACATCAACACACCATAATACGAATTTGGATATAGGGACGATCATGAGAGGGATAAGCTAACGCGTTCAACCCTTCTTAAAATTGTCTAAGAAGTTCTTAATTAAGATTTAGATTTTACATGTAATCATATTCAAGTCGATCTATAATTATTAATACCACAAACTATATTTTTTTATCATATCAGATCAAAAACTTCACAGAATCAAGATTTTCGAATATATAACACCTTAACATAAACAAACAATATACTCAATTTATATATTAGTGTAAGCTTAAATAAAAGCTTAACATAATCTCACTTTTTTTTCCCAATTCTAATCATTAGTGGCGGCTGCATGCAATTAGCTAATAATAAAACATGCTTAACGTAAATAAAAAGTATACTAACTAGGAAATTTTAGTAGAGAAAAACCTTTACGTCAAGGGAGAAGTTGGAGGCGGCGGTTTACGGTGGTCACCGGATGTTAAGGGGTGGTCCTGACGGCGGTACGGCGGCAGTAGGTGGTGGTCTGGTGGGATTTTCTCACGAGAGTGAACAAAGAGTAAGTGTAACGTAAAAAAGAGAGGAGAGAAAGGGAGAGGGTTTTTATTTGTGTTTTTATAGGTTGTGGTTTAATTTTAGAGGAACCAAAGTGTATCCGTTCTAATAAAAATTCGAGTCAAGTTTGACCCGACTTGGCTTGCCGTGTTTGTTTGATAAATAAGATTCGAATTTAATTTTGCCCGATACAATATTCATTTGACCTATATACCAAATTGTCACCTCTACAGCTCTACATACGACTTGTGTCTATTCTTATATGATGACTATTGTTTCCGTGACAACAACAAACTTACAAGATCATCTCCAAAGAAAGCCAGACGAAATTTATTCAAACAATATTGCCATAGATTTAAGATTTTCATCTTTACCAAAATTTACTCTTTTCAATTGACTTGTAAAACTGTTGTACTTTGTACATTCAAACTAAGCTACACACCTTTTGTTAAGCAAATATACCATCTTATGTTAGGCATGGTTTGATATTCAGTTAACATCCAATTGTTTCTTTACCTTCTGACAGAAGCCTTCTGTTCACTTCACACCCTTCCATCTTACAATGCTGGTTAATCTGCCAAAGAACATCATGAATCTCCATTGCCTGAGGATTAGTTACATCACCAGCAACGAAACTGTGAATTCGGCCATTAATCTCGACTGAGCTTCCACCGGGCAACTTCTTCACACCTGAACTTCTCATCGTTGTCCTAACCAACCTAGCTTCATTCCATTCTCCAAGTGCAGCATAAGTATTCGAAAGAAGCGTATAATTCCCACTGTTATTAGGTTCCAATACTGATAGACACTGTAAAGCTTTCTCAGCAAGAGATGAATCCCTGTGGATCCTTGCAGCAGCAAGAATCGATCCCCAAATAGAAGCATTCGCGTTAAAAGGCATCCTTTCTAACAGTTCCTCTGCCTCCCGGAGACAGCCTGCGCGTCCTAGCAAATCTATCATACAACCATAGTGTTGAATCTTTGGTGTAATGCCGTATTTTGAGCTCATAGAGTTGAAATATGAGCGAGCCAACTCAACCAACCCGACATGGCTACAGGCCGAAAGAATTCCCATAAATGTGATCTCATTAGGCTTAGTTCCTGCTCTTTCCATACGAGAGAAAATTTCAAGTGCCTCTTTTCCTAACCCATTGAAAGCCAGACCTACAATCACTGTCGTCCAGGACACTACACTCCTACGTTGCATACTCTCGAAAACCTGTAAAGCTTCTTCTACACAACCCGACTTCAGGTACATATCAACAAGTGCATTGCAAAGACGAACACTTTTACACAACCCATGCTGATCAATAAAGCCATGAATCCACATTCCCAATCCAAGCGCACCCAAATCCACGCAAGCTGAAAGAGCAGCCAACAATGCAACCTCATCAAGCTCCACACCCTCACCCCTCATCCTCTCAAACATCTCAACGGCCTCCTTCGGCCTCTTTACATGAACATAACCCGCAACCAAACTAGTCCACGAAATGACATTCTTCTCCCCCATTCTCTCAAACATTTCCCGCGCATTTTCCATGTCACCAACACCAACATACCCAGCAACCATAGCATTCCACAATGCAACTTCCTTCATACTCAACATTTCATCAAACACTTGGCGCGCATTTTCAACAACCCCAAACGCCGAATAGGCCTGAACAAGCGCAACGACAACATGAATCTCCTCATCAAACCCACTCCTAACCACCTGACCATGAACTTGTCTACCCACATTAACGTCCAAAACCCGACCCGCCGCCTTAAGAACAAAGGGGAAGGAGTAGTTATCCGGGTTAAGCTCATCGACCCGGATTTTATTGAACAAAAAGATAGAATCTTTAGCAGAAGAATGATGTAAAGATAGAGACTTGATCATAGTATTGTAAAGATATATACAAGGTTGAAACGTATGCTTGAAGACAGAGTACCCATAATTAGAAAGGCCAAATTTTGAGCATGTTTTTATGAATTTGGAGAGGAGAATGTTGTCATTGTTAAACCCAGTTGAAATTAGAAATCCATGAATTTGGTATAATTGTTTTGATGAACAACATTGCCTAAGTTTTGAGATTATTATTCTGTAGTACATTTTACAATTCTGAGGTCTTGTTCTACAAGTCTCATTTTCTACTCTCTCCGTCCGTTTTTTAACGAAACGTGAAGAACCTAATGAGATGGAGGGATTATATATTTTCCCGACATTAGTAGTCGTGTGTTTTGTAGGTGCTGCCTATTTTTTTGATCAAATGTTTGCCGTCCGTGTGTATACACAAGAATGCGAAATGAATTGCGAGTTATGATTTTACGAGAATAGCCATACACTGCACGATGTTGTTCACGTTACCATCGATAGCATACCTCGACTTTTATCGAAACCTTGGGTGATTAGTGATTATCACGTCTTAACGTAGTACCGTCTTACCTAATCTCAACATAATTTCTCCCGTCTCAGAGTCACAGAACTACTGTGACACTTTGGTTTCGCTCATGTTGCGCAACGATCATATTTTCATGGTTTATATAAATAAGTATAAACAATTGACAACACTTTCGGATCAAAAAGTTTTCATAGCATATGACTGTTGTAATGCAGCATATAATCTTGCGCAACGAAATATTACCATACATTTTTCCACCTGGTAAATGCACCTAATCATTTGCATCATACACTACACAACTTGGCTTGTGTCAAAACACCATTTTGCTGCGACTTCTCCAGAACAAAATTTGCGGATTCTGCATATATACCTACGACATATCCAAGAAAAGAGCTCTTACAAGATGGTAATTAGTCATATATTGCCGCGAGAAAAACCTGTTTGAACTTTAAAATGGTGTCTTGAAGCTTGAATTGAGCAACTCGAGCCAAAACTTGGGAATCCTGATTGTTTAGTCATTTCACAGGCCACCGACAGCTTCTGTCTTACTCGAAAAATATCCTCTTAGAATCAAGAGTGCATTGAACCAAGCAACTTGAGGGCTAGAGCTTCTTGGTCCTCCAAAGAAATTTTATCTGGTTTTGCAACCATTTCCATGTCTTCACCATCACTGTCATAGTGGAATTTGGATTTCTTATTTGGTCGTTTTGGAACAGCATCTCCATCTGAATCAGAGACTTCATCTTCATCTTCATCGTTGTCAGGCATCACCCTCTTCAGCTTTGCCTTTTTCTTTTGTCGTTGCTCTCTAAGGCGCTGACGAACATGAAGCTTATCCTCTTTGTCTGCCTCCTTCAACTTTTCTCTTTCTTTCTTATACCGCTCAAGCACTGCAAAGAAAGTTAGCATAGCTATTGAGCCATCTTGAAATTGAAATGCTTAATATGAACCACCAGATGTCCACTCATGAGAGAGATGATGCAATGTCAAATGGGGAAATACGGAAAGTAGAGGAGAGTGCCAGTAGGTGGCTGGGGAGGGTGCTCAATGACAAGAAGGATGGTGTGCGGCCAGGAGAGGTGGTTGTTGGGTGGAAAGAGCAGTCGGCAATTAGAAAGTGTGGTTGGAAAGATGGGTGGGTGAGGCTGGTAATGGATGAGAAAGGGTGCAGGAGTGGGGGAGCCGGGTAAATGATTAGTTGGGATAGTTATTTTAAGTATCGAATTTGGAGACATACGTTCTTACTTTCATATTGTGTTTAAGAGTCAAAGACAACTGACGCAAGAAGTGTAGCATTGAAACAACTACCATGAGAAAGTCTAAGGTGCTTTACTTTAATATCTGTTAATACCTCAAGTTGGATCACGCACCTTTATTTTCATCAACTGCTGTGTTATTACCCCCAGCTCTATCAGCTATAGCTGCAAGAGGTGGAAGCTTATTGCCATCTTCATCAAAGACCTCCCTTTTCCCAATTGGCCGATTTAAATTGATTTTCAGCTTCTTTTTCTTCAAAACTCTGGTGACCGGCCTGCAAATGAAAACCATCAACAAAACAACCAAAATGAAAAAAGAAGAGCGCACCAGAACGTTCTACTTTAGAGAGAAGGGGGGGAGCAGGTGGAAATAAGTTTCAACAACAGCATTACAGCAGTCCCTCAAAGGCTTCCGCCATAAGGCGGAGTAAGGGGGCCAGATGTACTCAAGCCTTACCCCCTACATTAAAAACAAAGAGAGGCTGCTTATGGATGGCCTATAATGAAATTTGCTTAGAGAATTGCACCAACTGACTGCTACTTCACAGTAGAAGAAGCACAGACAGTTTTGTGAGCCATTTTGCTATGTTCCATTACATCCCAAAGCCAAAGAACAGGTGGAAATATGTCAACTGAATTTTTTTGACCAGATTCCTCAATGAGAACAAACATGTAAAAGCAATAACGTACACAACAGCTTCAAGATCAGGCATCTGCGGCTTGGCTTCAGCAGGGCTCTCTTCTTTGAATAGATCATTCTCAAGTTCGTCTTCACTAGATTCCCCACTTGCCATTCCTGCCTCAAGGAAGTTTTCTGCAGCAGGCTCGTCTAATTCAACAGAGGGGGTTACTTTGGAGACATTTTTGCCCGCGCTTTTCAAGTTAGGAAAGCGAATTTTTGGGGTCAATGGTAAACCCAACGATGCTGAGTACTCATCAATCGCAAGTTTCGTCACGTCAAATACTTCCTTGTCCTTTTCTTTATTGATAGACTTGAGATAGGTAATGAAAGCTCTTTGAGCCAACTGCCTCAATTCGGGAAATCGGGCTAATTTGTCGGCTAACTGAGCAGCGACAGGTTGCAATTTACCTTTGCTTACCTGAAAGTTTGAAGACAGGCATATATAAACAAACAAAAAGAAGTTATTTGGTAACAAGGAAACTAATTACAACTAAAGTATACAAATCTAAAGCATGCCTACAAGGAGATGGAGACAGGCACACAAAGAGTTTTACCCTTTTAGCAACAATTGGAACTTTTGCCTCATTGAGCTTTTCAAGCATTCTTATTTCTGATGGATCCAAGAATAGAACAGATTTCCCGCCTTTATTGTATCGAGCAGTGCGCCCAACTCTGTGTATGTACGTTGCAACATCAGTTGGACAATCCACCTAGAGAAATATCACAAAACAAAGCAGTTAGGATAAGAAAACTCAACAAAAAACAAATGCTTCTGCAAAAACAGAAGCCTTACCTGAACTACCCAGTCAACTCCTTTGTCAAAATCAAGACCTCTTGAACCCACATCTGTCGAGAAGAGAACCGCCCGCTCATCACAAAATTGAGAATATGTTCCCAACCTCCTTTCTTGGTTCATCTTTCCATGTAAACACTTCAGAGGTATCCCAGGACGCAGTTTTTTGAAAGCCTCAAAGACGAATTTTGCCTTTATGCCAACAGTTTAAAGTAATCAGGCAGTTTATCAAAGATAGTTTTCAATCAAAGGCAGAAACAAACAGCAAAGAGGATTCTTTAGATATAGAAGAGGAATAAAGTAGCATTGTCTCTCAGAAGAAAATATAAACATGTAAGAGATATATAACTGGCAAAGATCTCATGTACATTAGCCTAAAGGTACCTGCTTGCGGGTAGTAAGGAACACTAGAACCCTGGAATTGAGATGCGACTTAATGAAACTCCACAAAAGATCCAACTTCTCATGTAAAGGAACAATAGTAGCAGTCTGCAGCAAGTCTTCAGGAGTGGCAGACTTGGCTTCCTCGTGAACACTCAGATATTCAGGGTCTTTTAAACTGAGCCTTGCTAAGTCCTGGACAGATTTTGTTTGCGTTGCTGAAAATAGCAATGTTTGCCGCCACTTTGGAAGCTGTGATATAACTGCATTTACTTCTTTTTTGAAGCCCACATCAAGAATTCTGTCTGCCTCGTCAAGAACTAAAATCTGACCCCTGGGAAAAAAATACCCTCAGACAACCACCATATGTAGCTACAATCCGATAGAATAAAAAGATAATCACGCCATAGAATTTGAAATTGGGTAATTTTCTTGGTTTCTCTTAGGGCTTGGGAAACTGGTGATTCAAGGGGGACTACAATTGCCTATTTTAAACAAAATTCACAAACATGTAATTTCTAATTAGGAGTTATTGGGCGTTGATGCCTCTTAGATCCAGTAAGATTATTATTTTCCTGTTTATAAAATGTAAAATCTCTCACTGTGGTCCCGTAAGAACTAGAAAATCTCAGCAAGGGCCGGGAATTCACCGATGTTTCCGTAGAGACAAGCACAAGTGAGACACCATGGATTAAAGCCGGTGTACTCTCCAGTGTCCAAACCTACCAGATGTCAAACTTTGCTACTTTGGGACGAAACCCAAAGCCCATCAGAGCAAACCAGATAGCATTATCTAATAGCACCTAGATACATAAATCTCAACAGATGTGGCAAGGCAGCAGAGCTCTTCACTAGATTTGACATGATAGCAATATATTTAAGGCATTCCCAAGTTTTGGTAAATGGATCATCTAAAAGCTATCACCAACTCAAGTTCATAACAAGATTATGATCAATAAGAAAACAAAATGCAAGAAATCCCAAGATTTTGTTGACCTGAAGCTGAGAGCAGTCAAAATTTGGTGTCTCGTCCATGTGTTGGAGCAGCCTCCCTGGAGTACATACCAGTATATTCAAGTCATTCACACGTTCTTTCTCTGTATCAACACCTTTACGGCCACCAATAAACAGACCAGCACTGAGCCCATGATACTTTCCAACTGTGTTCAAAACACCAAAAAGCTGAGTGGCCAAATCTCTGGTGGGGGAAAGGATGATGCAGCCCACACCATCTTCTGGACCCCATCTTTCCTTGTACAACTTCTCCAGAACCTAAAAAGATAACTTGTGAATAATCTTGCAAGACACTAATAGAAGAAAAGAACGATTTAATGTTTATGCCAAACAAGCAACCCAAAAAGAGTTAACCTGCAGAGCGTATGACACCACTACAAGCACGAATAATTACATAAATAGTTTGGTATGAGGCAACAATTCAAGTTAATAGTATTAGATTAGCGGATTTTTGCACATGGGTGGTACATGATTTAATTATTACACAATACCCTTAGCTATACCGTTAACTGTAGCCCTGTAAGATTGTCTTATCTTTCCAGGTACAAGAGCATCTCTCCATTACAGTTCTCACTTGAATTTCTTGGAATCCAACATGCCGTAAATGAAACAAACTCACAAAGTCACAAGGACTCGAGACCAGCAGCAATATTGAAGCATGAATCATGAACAAATCATTCGAAGTAGTGTAATAGCAAGTTAACATACTTCCATTGTAGAACCGACCACAACACCAAAATGATACACAAACTACAAACTGCTTCGAAATTCGTCCTAACCAATCAAACCATAACAAAAATGCTTGTGTGCAAATTAGGCTGTTATCATGCTCCCATTGTTAGAATACCAAAACCAACCAAGCTGATAGTGTCCACACTTTTTCTCGCTTCAAATGAAATTTCGCAGAAACATCTTAAATCCTTTTACCCACGAGCCTCGAAGCCTAGATTCTAAGCTTGGGGAGACAATAACAACTTCAACAAACGAGCTAAGCTCATCTGAAACAACACGAAAACATGCACAAAACTATACCCCTAATATGACCAAAAATGCACAGTTAACCTTAAATCAACTCCTCCACTCTCAATTTTCCGCGGCAGAAGCATGGGATACAAGTCATACAACAACAACTTCATAAAACGGAGCTAAGCTCATCCGAAACAAACCCGAAAACAAACACAAATTATGTCCATATGACCCAAAATTCCTCGATAACACGAAATTGAGTACAAAATAACTGCAAAGCTAACACATTCCGAAAACTTAAAGCTCACACTTTCCTAGCATAAGACAGAAAGACAACAATTGAACAACAAAAAGCAGGAATTCAAGGAAAAGGGGGCTCACAGGGATAACAAAAGCCAATGTTTTGCCGGACCCGGTTTTCGCAGCGCCGAGAATATCACGGCCGCAAAGGGAATGCGGCAAAGAAGCCCTCTGAACATCAGTCATATGAGTAAATCCACCCTTTTTCAACCCATCTATGGTCTTCTTCGACAAGGGTAGCTGCTCAAAGAGCTGGGACCCAGCGTAAGCTGAAAAGGCGTCATCTTTAAGCTTTCCCACAGGCGAATTCTCCGGCAGTGGTGGGAGTGATAACGGGTTGAAACCCGGGTTGGGTTTCCCGGATTCAATCCAATTTTGGAGGTACTGGATTTCCTCGGCTTCGGTTAGCCGTCGTTGCTTGGCTAATTGGCGGCGTACTGGCTTTGATTTCTTCATGGGTTTTCAATTTGGCAGCGTATTGAGGAAGATTGAGGTGTTTTTGTGGGGTTTTAGGGAGGTTTTTGGGGGTGAGAATGTGTCGGAAATTGGAGGTATTATTTCAATTAGGGTTTGTGAGTTGGGCCTCAATTTCGAGCTTGCTCGAGTGTAAGTGACTAGCAACTCTCGCTAATTTAGGTTAGGGTCGAGGTTGAGGTTGATTCGAAAAAATACGAGTTATAATTCATTTGGAAATGATTTTGTGGGCATGTCGAGTCAACTTCGTCTCATTGGCAATGTTATGTAACATCTTTTAGAACTATTCGTACATGAAAACAAAAAACGATATGCTCGTTGGAACAAACTAAAATAATAACTTAAAGGTTGTGTTGCCTTTGGGTCACGTTATAATTGCAATCGGGGTTGGCATTAGAAATGAATCAGCCTTTTTTACGGGAAGAATTCTAATTACTACTACTTCGTATGTCGTTATATGACAAAAGTTCGAAAATCATTAGTGCCATTCAACAAACAACTATAATCTCCCGCTAAACTCGTTTTTCAAACTCGCACGGTCACACCGTACGATTTAGTTTGGATTCAAGCCGAAAATCACAAATGTCAAAACATCATTACACCACGACACAAACACTTTACGAAAAGAAGCTGAAACTTCATGATTGCTCACGCTCTCACACAACCAAACCGCCCAACAACAGTCGACGTCGCCCGATCTTTCTCCCTTTTCCCTCTTCAACCTTATTATTCGAGCGCGAGAGAGAGAGTAAAGAAGAAGACACCAGAAAAAAAAAAAACCAAAACTCAAATATGGGAAGAGTAAGAGAATTCGCGGAAGAAGAAGAAGAAGTAGGGAGAGCAACATTGAGTGAAGCTCTGCTGCTTACAACAATCTGCATCGTGGGGCTTCCTGTTGAAGTTTATGTCAAAGATGGTTCCATCTTTTCTGGAATCTTCCACACTGCTTCTCTTCACAACGGCTATGGTTTGTTTCTTGTTTTTTTTTTGTTCAAATTAACCTATTAATTAATCATGCTTTGTTATATATATTGAGAAATTTTGAATCTTTTTGGCATGATTTATGATTTTCCTTTCTGGGTTTTATTTAATTGTGTATTTTGCTGGTGGGTTTTGGTTTTTGTGAGGAATTATTGCCATTTTAGTGGGGTTTTTTCAAAGTATTTAGATTGGATCATGTTTGTGGTGATCTGGGATTTATGTTGGATATCAAAGTATTGGAATTTATTTATCATGTGGCTGTAGTTTTGTTAAATTTGCACATCTTGTTCATGGGATTTCAATTTGGGGCAAAATTGGTGTGATTTTGTATGATTTGAGTATTGTTTTTTTGGGTGGGGCAAAATTGCACATCTTATTTTTTTGCATTAGTTTTAACATGGGTTTGTTCTTGGTGATTAATTTGGGGTGAAATCGAATGTGAAATGTGCTCGGAGATCTTATGGAATATCATGTTCATGGGTTTTTGTTGTTTGAAGGCATTGCTTTGAAGAAAGCGCAAATGGTTAAGAAGGGCACACATAGTGCTAATGTGGTGAATGGGTGCCTTATAGATACGCTTGTAGTTCGTCCAGATGATCTTGTTCAAGTAATTGCCAAGGTGTGCACAAATCCCTGTTTTGGTTATTGATTAATGTGGTCTGATGTCAGTTAATGTTGTTGATTGCAAGTGTATTTGACATTCTGTTGGTGGTTTATTTGTTATAGGGTGTCATGCTTCCTGCTGAATCTGCCTCGAGCGATGCGACTACCTATGATGGGGCTAATAGTTCTCTTCACGGCTCTGAAAATGGAGTTGTATCGGCTGATGAGCAGTTGATTGAGGAAAGGTAACTGTCCTGCTCTTTACCTGGGTGGTGGCTGAGTGCAATACTTCCTTCTAGTATTCAGTAGTGAGGATATATAATTTGTTGTCTTTATGAAATCCTTCTTCATGTCCTGTATGTCTGGTGTAAGGAAGCTAAAAGATACTTCAGGAGACAATGACTGTTGAAAAGTAGAATGTAATGGGGGATATGAAAACATCTTAGATAAAGCTTCTTATGTGCATTTCCTTGTGGTTTCTGTCACTTTTATGGACACGGTTGTGTGAGGCAAAAAAGTAAACTGACATTTTCAGGGGTATGTTGATTTATCTGTCAGTTTGTGTCTTGATATTCTTGAAATGGGTTCTATAACTAGACAATGTTGGCTAGGAAAATTGGTGTGCACTTTTCCCAGAAGAGCTTTCTTTGGTACCATAATGGTGTTGGGAACTCTGAAGAAATTGGTTGTGGTAGGATTACGGTGAAGAGCTATATGGTAATACATTGAACAACCTCAGACATCAGGTGTCCTCTTGATTAGGAGATACCTAGAATATGATTCATGGTTAGTGCTCTAGTATATTGTTAGATTTAGAACTTTATAAAATTTGCTCTCTTTTTCCTCATTTATTGCTTTTGCTGAAAGTTGGGGATGATGTAGTACCCTTCTTCCACTCAAAATGACTATTTTGGTATTTAATCTGTTAGAAGAACATAGGCAGATTCTTCATCTCTTAATATTTAGATGCTCTATGAAGGATACATATCTTCAATGCTGTCGAGAGCTTCTATATCATGTGTCCCTTACTGTTTTTAATTACTATGTATTGTGTTATCCTTTTTAAATGCTTTAGAATGAATGTGTGTTCAATGAATGAATGTGTATTCAAGTCTGTGGAATGTTGCTTATCTTTCCTGCTTCAGTTGATTTCTTTTAGTTTGATGGGAAACATCTCGTTTCTGATTGACTTATCATCATTATAGAATTCACATGGTAGTCGATATGGTGAATAAACTGCTCCACTTCATATCTTAGCGCCCCATACATGTCTTCCTTATCTGGAAAGAACTTTAAGCATGATAACCTACTAGTTACACTCACTGGATTAGGCAATGATCACCATCATAATACCATTCAGTGTCCTGTGATGTTGTAATTTGCCTGTAGTAAATAAATATATTCACCTGTTTGACCTATCCCTCATATTGCCCAAAATTTAAATTAGAGTCGTGTCTTCAGATACTGTGTCATGTCCTGCAATTGTTGAGGAGTATGAGTAACAAAGATTTCAAGGAGGTAGTGGACGATTATGCTCCTTCAGTGGAGTTCAGGATTTTGGGTGTCAAAATGATACTGACGAGGTAGGCTCATAGTAATCTAGGTGGTCGTGGGTGGCGCGAGAGGTTTTGCAGGTGGTGGCTCGTGAGATTGGTTGCAATGTGATTGTTGTTTTACAGGAAGCCATTAAGGAGGTCATTCAACTCGTTAAGGAATTCACTAGTAATTTTGTTTTGGATACGAACATGCCAGACCGTTGCCTACGTTGTGATCTCAAAATTTGGGGATGAAGCTCTGGCCCCAAATTTCTGTTGGGTACTTATGCTGACATTGGTTATGGGTCAACTTTTAGATGGTGATGGAAGTTTTCTGAGGAAGGTAAGTAGTTTCAGGCAAGTGTCGACTGGTGAATGCTTCTTGTGAGTTTGTTTATAGGTGTGGGATTTTTACCTTTGCCTAGCGTCCCTATTCAGCGGTTAGGCAACAGTTCTTTCGATAATTCCGAGAAAAATGACTGGGCGACAAATCTCCTCAACTTGATGAAGCCAAAAGGGGTTGATCCATCAGGAAAGGAATTAAGACTGACTACGACATAGACTTATACTAGAAAGATTATGTGTAAGAGGGAGTTAGGGAATATATTATGATAACAAATGTCTTAAAGTTTCCTAAACAGGTGTCAATGTGTTAGTTTTCTTCCCTTGAGGATGTCTTGTCCTCTATTTTGCTCTTCTTTGTCTCTCCTTAATAAAATATGTTTCTTATCTAAAATGAAACGATTTGTGGTGTTTCATTATAAATTTTGATTCTGGTCATCGTTTGATGACATTTTTAATTTGTTTGTGTTCCAGACATGTCAGAATGGGTAGGTCTCAAGAGGAGGATAGTAACCACCATGCTTCTCAGCTCATAAAGGAGGTAATATTTCTTAGCAGGATGCAGACTTTTAACCTTTTGTATTCACTTACCTATTTATTGCTGTTGAGTAACAAGGCTTTCACTTTGCTTTGCAGCTTATTGAAGTCAATCATACAACTACGAACAGTAAGTGCCATATATATATTTTTGCCTTTCGTAAGCTTATTGAATGATAATTTTTCCTAGAGAGCGTAGTATGTCTTCCAGTATCTTTGTTATGAAAAAAAAATGATTTACATATTTGAGTAAAGATGCATTTCTCTTTTTGTATTGCAAAAGCTCCTTGTCAAAAAATGTGCTTGAGGTAGTGCCATTTTGAAGCTTAATCTACAAGTGAAGCAAATTATGTGTCTCTGTATGTGTGTGTGTGTGTGTGTGTTTTCTTGCTCTTCTTTTTTTTCTTAACCGTGTTTCTAGTTCTTGTTTGTACTTAGTTTCACAGTTAAATTTTTCCCTTTCTCGCATTTTTGTTGGACGAGTTTTATTGATATTATGTATAGTGAATGGCAGACACACTCCACCTAATGCACATTCGGTCAATCAAGCAATGGCAGATCCCAGTAAGCTAATAAATGGATCTCTGATTGCCAATGGTACATCTCCTGATGTCAAAGTCACAACTCAGCTCTACAATAAAGAACCTGCACGTACAAAATCTGTTGCTTCAGAGGTTTCTACTTCTGATAATTCAGAGTCCGATGGGCATGTTCATAATTCAGTGCCAGTACCTACAGCAGTGGCTCCTCAAAATCATGTCACTAACAGGACTGCAAAGGTATATATGAGGATTAATCTCTAATTTCATGCTCCACTTGTTCATCCTCTGCTGTGCTCTTTTTTGGTTGCTACAAGAGCTTTACATTTTTCTTTTTTCCCCTTTTCTTTAATCTAATCTAAATTTTTTTTTTTTTGTTCATTTTTTTTGCAAGTTGTGGGGTTTTTATAGTAATTTCATTTACCCGTCTCATTTGGTTAGGAATGAGGCTGAGGAAGTCTAAGGACCCTTCTAGGTGGGCGTACAGTTGTACACTGCCAAAGTAATTTAGTTTAATGATATAATCTGTAATCGTACATGAAAGTGAGGTTTTGGTCTAACCTTCTCTGACTGTCTTAATATCATATTTCTTCATTTCTCGTTTTGATTCCTTGTCCTTTTTATTCCACATTAAATGTTCACAATTTTTATGTTAACTTTCAGGAGTCCAAGCTTAATCCAGGTGCAAAAATATTTTCCCCATCTCTTCCAAACTTCAGATCGAATCCAACACCTCCACCAACAGTTCCAACCGTTGCATACGTAACCAATAGCATGCCTGCAGTACAAGTAGCTACCCCACAGTCAGACATTGGTATCAGATCTGCTGCACCGCGTTCGTTGTGGCCTGTTAAGGGGGTTCCCTATGTTACTTCAGCGCCAGCTACTGCTGACAACGGTTTTCAGTATAGTCAACCTGTATGTATTACTTTGCCCTCTCTTGCTAGTTTATGGGATGAACTTCCCAAGTTTCAGTTCTTGTTGAGACACAAGAGTGCATGAACTTTGAACTTTTTTTTTTTTACATCCTATTTCTTAGTCTCGACTTGCAATTGTTTTCTTTCTTCTTTTACAGAAGTACATGAGGAATCACTTATGCAAATAACAGAATGGTTTATGTTGCTTGAATAGGGTATACTATTTAGTCAGGTTGATGTACTCTTCTCCAGATTTTGTGTTTGAACTTTGAAGCTGTCACTAAGGACAGAGTACATGTATAAAGCCTAATTCATACGGAGTATAAAAATACTTAACAGAAGGGAAATGTATAAGGATAAACAACTTAAGCAATGTACTGTCAGTACCTTCTCGGGTTAAAGGTCAAGTTAAGGTAGTATACTTTTGGATTTTGATGGAATTATGGAAAGACAACAATATGATAGACCAGGTACTAGGCAGCTAGTATTGAGTAAGATCAAGATTGACATTTGCCTTTTCAGAAAATATTGTTGCTCAACCTGCTTCCTTTTAAGATCTGAGGTTCAATCCTTGTTGGGTGTTTTCTAGGAGCAAGATGTTTGGCACCGAATATGTTCTTTGGCACGCAATCCATTTTTATTCTTTTGAACTTTGCCCGCGAATGAAATTCCTTAGGGAGTTTGTAAATCTAGATACACAAATGACTAAAGTATGCTCATTTTTCATTCTTAGTTTTGAGACTCTTCTACTCTCTTCTTGACCCCTTAGAATCCCAGATCTTGTTATCAACTGTAGTATGGCATAACTATTACACTGAATGGACAGTCAGTGAAGACTTCATACCAAAAACACTAACGTATAATCTGAATGTAAGACAAGAGTCACAAGACTTGTATCAATTTGTAATTCTGTATATCTCATGGACATTAGATTGTAAGAGATCAAGAGCAGAGCTTTTTACTTGGTCATTATCTTTTTAGAATCCAAAATTAACGCGAGGCTTCATGGAAAGTTACTCCTAAAACAAGTTTCTGGGAATACAAGCCGCAATCATCTTCGAGAATTCCCCACGTAGGAAACCTTACTTGTATCCACACAGCACTGCAATGTAATAAGGCTACAGCATGCAGATCAAACAATGTAAATTTCAAAAGAGAAGTGGTAGGGGTTGCCTTTGAAGGGAAAGTGGTTGCCTTGAAGGGTAAGAGGGAAGAGGATAGTTTGGAACTGCGGAGGGAAGAGGAAGAGAGAAGTGAAAGATTGGGGGTTAGGTTTACCTTTGAAAGTGTATTTAAGTAATCAAAGTAGGTCTATATTACTCAATTTCATGCGTATTTAACACCAATCATTTATATGCTCTGTCACTGTTTTGGCATTGCTTTTGTTCAGATCTTCAAATTGTGTATTTATTTGTTATTATGTGGTAACTATGTTAAGTTTCTGGTATCATTGTTTATGGCACATGATATAATGCATTTGATGCGCGAGGACTGCTTGATCTGCTCTACTGATTCGGTTTTTCTCTGTTCATTAAGCAGATTGCTGCACATACAACTAGAACCCAACCTGGGAGGCACGGTGCAGTTTACCCATCAGTGCAGCCTGTGCCTTCCTTTCTACATGCTAATCATCAGCGTGTATGTATTTTTTGTTTCTGATGTTGCAAAATATTTTATCAATTTGTTCTTACGAGGATTTTCCCTCTGATGTTCTTGAATTGTTTTGATTCGAGCAGGGCATGTTCGGGAGACCAGGACAGTTTGTCTACATGCATCCAGTTACACATGTGAGTTACTCAAAGTTAAAGTTTTGTTTGTTGTTCCAGGACGGGGGTGGAGTGGGTTCCTGAATATGTAACTTGTTTTGGCATAGAATGCAGGTCCTGCACTTCATTGTTTTTTCCCCTCAAATGTGTTGTCAATTGTTATATGTTTAATATGGGGCGTGCTAAATGTATAGTATTTACCACCTCCACTAAATAAATATAAACTTATCATCAGTTATCCACAGTTTGTCATCTTTATTCCCTCCGAAATGAAAATCGTTAAAAGGGGGCAGTGGTGGTCATATTCATGTCGTCAGAGATAGATATTTCATTCTTCTTTCTCCTGGCCTGCCCATATGCGCTACTATCTTTGTTGTTCTCTTTGTTATTTAGATTTTTTCTAATACGGCTTATCTTTTGGCGTGAAGGATGTGATTCAAGCTCCTGCTACTCTCTCTCAAGCTCCACATCCCCTATTAACTTCACATCCCCTCCACGTTGCAAAGCATGAAGGTTCGTATATTTTTGTTCAGATAAAAATATATAGCTTCACTCAAGACCAGCTTATACCTAAGGCACTTTAAGTCTGGATTTAGGCTTCAGTTAATATGCTTGATGGGTATGCTAATTACTTTGCTTGATGGCCCAAAGAGTTGAAGAAAAAGAAATAATAAGATTCTATGGAATAACATTCGTTTGTGCCGCCATAAGTTTTTAGTACTAATTATCTTGATTAACACTCTGAAACCAAACTCATATTATATGCTACCAGTGGAGAGTTCTCATATTTTCTACCAGTGGAGAGAACTAAAATATCTAAATTCCCATTCTTTTTAATATAAAATTATGTTTAACAAAATAACAAGAGGCCTCTTTTTCGAATTAGATTTAAGCCCAGTACTTCTTGAGCTGAGCTGCACCTGCAGTTGCCTGGAAAACATATATATTTTATTGGGAGTTGAATCCATTCTGCTCTAGCTGAAATGTCTTGAAGTCGGTATTTAAGCTTTATTGTATCTTAGACTAGCTTTCTTTCTTTTGCGATTAAAATTATGTTTCGGGTATTTTTACTATCCAAAAAAGAATTGTTTTGGGTATTTTTACCTAGAGTAAGATTGGAACTTTGTGTGCCTGACACTGATCTGTTGGTTCAACTGGATGAGCAACATTGTCACCAAAGTGCTCAATCTTTTTCAATCCAATATGTGTGATTTAGTGCCATGCAGTTACATCGAACATTAACAAACTGACGTGCTGTTACTTGGCTTATTCCATCATATTACAAGTTTACGCTAATGTTAATTTGAGGAGGAAATTTACCTATAATTATTTCAAACTGAGGCCTAGAGCCTTGAGGAGTTGGGTAGTTGTGAATCCCATATGTCCGAATTTTGATCGTGTTGGTAGCAATCTTCGGTAGTCTGCGAAGCAAATGGTCACATTCTTTCTTACAATTCAGCCATTGTTCTGCTCTTATGTTCTGGTTTCATTTGCAGGTATTTTAGCCGGTCAAGCATTGCAGGCTTCAATGACACCACCCTTGATCGCCAATGTACCTCAACCATATATGATGCCAACGCACCACATTCAGTTTTCACAACCTCTGTTCTCGTCAATGCGACCTGTTCCAATTTTAAGTCCCACTGTTCCTTATGGTGCCAAGTTCCCTTGAATATAGTGTCTCCGTATAGATCTTCCTCGAGCTTCTTTTCTGATGTTCATTTCCGACTTGGAAACAAGTTTTTGGCATATACTTCTTAGATTTTGAATCCTCTAGGAGCACATTTTTGAAGGACACATTTCTCCACCCATGTTTTAGAAGAGGGAGGGGGTGATACGAAATACGAGTCATGTACTCATGTAGAAGAAATTTTGGAGTTCATTGAGGTATTGGAAAAATGTACATGAACTTATAAGTTTTGCAGAAAATTTAAAGCTCTATTTTTGGGGAATAACCCTTTTTTTTAAATAGCTTTTCAGGTGTTCAAAGTATTCTGCTGGAGCAATATGTCAAGCATTCGGAAATTCACACTGTATAATTCATCATTCGTTCCACAATTTATGATCTATTATTTCTCATATTTGTGTAGAAGCTACCAAGTATTTCCACCAACGGGTTTCGGGTATTTTGTCTAAACAAAGCGATCATTCTCACAATCTAAATGATACTCGTAGAAGGTTCAAACCATATACAGATATACAGCTATATCGAAGATTAAATCTTGATTAAGTGTAGCATAGTACAAAACTTCGGACTATTTGTTGAAATGAAACACAATTTACAAGGATGCACAGTAGAGATCTTTCTTACAACATCAATCATTGTATTGCAGAAAATTATCATCTTTGTTTGATGATTTTAACTTTGAACTCCATTGCATATATCGATCAGCCTCCTCGATGCGACCCAGACGCCTAAGTAGTCCAGCGACAAGAGAGTAATGCTCTTCTGATGCACTCATCTTATATGTTTGTGTCATGAGTTGAAGTATCCTGCAAGCTTCATCAGCAAAGCCAGCTCTATCGCAAACTGCTAAAACCTCGTCAAAGGTGTTTATATGTGGATGCATTCCGTCCTCCACCAGCTGATCAAAGACAGCAAGAGCTTCTCTGCAATGGTGGTTGTATCCATAGGCAGCTAGCATAGCAGTTCGCGCCATACAGCCTTGGGTTTGGGAGAGACTAAACACTGATTTCGCCTTGTCAATCAAACCACATTTACCATAGAACTTCACTAGTCCAGCTGCAACGTAAGGTACACGCTGAATGCTCTTTTTCAAAATCTGCCCGTGGAGCTCTTTCCCAAGTTTCAACAACTGAAAATCACAGCAAGTTCCCATCACTCTCGACATTGCAACAGAGTCTGCCCTGTGCTTGGACAACTGCATTGACCTGAAAACCTCGAGGGCTTCGTATGGATACTCGTTTAGGTTGCAGGAGTCAATATACGCAGTCCAAGCAATCACATTTCTCGTCTCCATTCTCTCAAACAATCTACGACTGTACTCCAAGACACCACATTTTGAGTACATGACAATCAATGAGGTAAATAAAGATACATTAGGCAGAAATCCATTTTTCACCAAATAGCAGTGAATCTCCTTTCCTTCCCGCAATGCTCTTAACTCAGCGCAAACAGGAAGAACTGTTGCCACTGAAACAACATCAGGCCTAAATCCTTCTTGCTGCATCCAAATCAGTGACCTCAAAGCCTGATCAAGCTTTCCATTCGAGATATAACCCGACATCAGAGCAGTCCAAGACACAGTAGTTCTATCCTTGGAACTGTAAAACACCTTCCTCCCAGAATTCACATCCTCACATTTACAATACATATCTATCAAAGCAGACTTGACAAACGGCTTTTCCAAATACGACTTCCTCTTAAACACAGACCCATGAACCTCCTTCCCTAGCTTCAACGCCCCGACCTCCCCAATAACAGGAAGTACACTGGTCAGTACAACAGAATTCGGCATTATCCCTTCCTGAACCATCAACCTCACATATCTCACAGCCTCCCAAGGCAACCCATTATGAGCAAAACCCGCAATCATCGCCCCCCATAGAACAATATCTCTCTCAGGCATTTCATCAAACAGCATAAGAGCAACCCTAACTTTCCCACATTTAAAGTACATGTCAATCAAACTTGTCCTAAGTATCTGACTCTCTAAAAACCCATTCTTCAGCAACAAGCTATGCATCTTTAAACCCTGCCTAAAAGCCACAGACCCACCAAAACTCTTAATCATACAAGAATAACTATACTCATTCAACTCAACCCCAATCTCCCTCATCCTCCCAAATGCATACAACAAATCCTTCAAATTCCGCCCGCCCGAAACCACATTCCCTCTCAACAACGCATTCCAAGCATAGACACTCTCACATTCAGTAACTTCATCATCAAGAAACAATCTTTTTGCATCATCTAATGACCCACATGAAGCATACATTTGTACAATCTTAGTCTTAAGAAACTCATTATTTTCCAACCCATTAATTCTAACATGGGCATGAATTTGCTTAGCATAAACTAATGATTTAGACCTAAAACAAGCACTAATTACAGCTGAAAAAGTTGTCACATTTACAGGAATTCCCAATTTTTCCAAGTAATCTAAAATTGTTAGAGCTTCTTTTAGCTTGTTTTTTTGGGCAAAATTTTGAATATCTTTGTAAATTGAATGTGGGTTTTTCTTGTGGAGTGGGAGTGACCATGGATAATTAGGGTTTTCTTCAGAATTTTTTGAATTGGGATTTTGGGGGTTTTTTTGGTAGGGTTTTTGGGGGGTTTTAGGGGTGAAATTGATTGATGGAATTAGGGTTTTTGTAGGTTTTTTAGACGTTGAGAATTTCTTGGGATTGAATTTGGCGGGAAAATTGGATGGGTATGGTAGTGGTGGTGATGAAGAAGAGAGTGATGTTGTCAATGTTGCCATTTTTTTTCCTGCACCACACTTGTAACCTGATACTAGTTCTAGTTAATTAGTTATAGTAGTTCGGTTCTCGATTGGGCTGTTTACGGTTTTTGGTTCTGATCTTATATACGAGTACTACGTATATAATTTATGAGAACAAAAAATTTCAAACTTCGAATCTCGAATGGAATAATAAAGTTGATGTTACTAATGTTTTGTTTTGTAGTTTTCAAACTACCATCTCTACCAAGGATAGTGTAAAAGTCGGCTATAAAAGCTGCGTTTTAAACTTCTAATGGGTGTCTCGTTGCAATTGACACGTAATTCAAAAATCATATTGAACTGAATTAGGGGCAAATCTAGATGGGTCGAATTGGGATAACTATCCACTGAAACAAAAACATTATTTTCAATTATTCTAGCTTTTGTTGAATGTTTTTGGCAACATTTTACATGTTTCTGAGAAAAAGTTGGGGTAGCAATTGCGCCGGAGGCAGCTCATAATCTGAAGATTTTTCTCTGTTCCTGTTTGTGTCTGCAAGAGCTAGTTTGTCAGATCCTAGAATCAGGGAAATCTATTGTCAAATTTACATGACTACAGAAATATTTGTTAAAAAGAAAGAGGTAACAATATGAATACAACGATTTGTAGCATCAACTGTTAGAACTTAACTTATGACATACTGTTTTTTTCACAAGACAAATACAATGGACACTAAACTTTGAGCAGCAATTCTACAATAAAACTGCAACAGCGTTGGTCCCATCGCCTGGCTAAGGGTAGTGACGGTCCAATGGCTCCGAAAAATTGGTTTAGAGGCAGGAGATCATCCGGCCACAGCAGCCCTCACGGAGGCTCACCATAGAATACCATAGTGCAGGAGGTTGCCATAGGAGTTCTAGATAGGTCTTCCTGTACACTACTGCTGGGGCAGGCGAAAGAGCCCCCATCTAAAACCCAGGATTTGATCCACTGCTTGCAAGGATCAATCATCGGGATACTTTCTACCAGATCAACTTTCAGGGTTTCTGAACTCCTGGTGCTGAGGGTCTGAGATCTGCCTTTCCATCAAATTCTCTTGCACAGCCTAAGCCAACAAAAGATATCAGACATCAGGAAATGACGCTTCCAGTAAAAGGGTAGGGTTTAAAGTAACATTAATTAACTGTTAAAATGGTAAGAAAAAACCATGCGAAGGTAAACATAAGAAATTGACAATAGTTCACAATAAGCAAACACATGAATATTGTGAAAACGTGGAACATAGCAAGTTTCAACTGACCATCAGTAGTTCAGTCATCTTTCCGGTTCTTCTCTTAGGGAATGTATGGGACATTGGTGCGGAATAGTTTGGCATGCCCAAATGGATGGCTTGGAGGGGCTCAACACAGAGAGGCTTACTCAAGTCCTCACCTTCTTCTTGGGTAAGGCTAGAATCATTAGGCAACATTTCACTAGAAGACTTCGCGCTATCAGTCTGAGTTTCCACAGAATTTGGAGCCCCTGTCATCTTCTTGGCAGTAGTAACCAGCTCATTTAAAGGCTGGGAAGCAGAACCACCATCGGTCCCCAAGCCTTTGGGTGAAGTCTCCTGGACAACTTGAATAGGACAGGCGTGTTTGCCTTTTGAGGCTGCCAGGTGGGCAGGTTGACTCGCAATAGGGTGTGCTTCCACTGCTGGTGTAGCACCATTTGATAAGTTCACAGGTTGCAGAACAACTGGCACCAGAGTTCCTCTGCCCTCCAGCAGACTGGATGTGGGAGATTGAGCTGGCACTATAGCCAATTGTCTCGCTCGAACCCGGGCAACCTGATTAGAAGAAGGCGAGCCATTTGATTGATATGCAGAGTGGTGTTCACTCCGCTCTCTGCCTCTACGTTTACGACCTTGGTTCCCAACTGGGAATGGCACCTCATTTCTTCTAATCATTTGTAAGCCAGGTGCAATGTCATTTTCGGCGCAAACAGGAACATAATGGCCTGATTTGAATACCACCCCCCTCAGATTAATGTCGGAATTACCAACACGGACCGAGAGCAAAAATCCTGCATCAAATACTGCCTCAATCACACCAGTAACCACCTGGCCTACCATGGAATCCATCTTGCTGTTATTGACTGCATCTGCAGGTTGGGTCTGACTCCCATCTACTTCTTCAAATCCAGGAGGAACAGGAGCACTTGCACCATAAGTTTGGCTCAGGCCCCTTTTACGTGGCACATAGGCTTTAGCAGGAATCTGGCTTCGATCTTTCCTAGGACGACCTCGTTTCTTCTTCAAAGCGACCTCTGGTTGAGGATATGGAGTACGGACTTGGTTTTGTTGATTCATCTCCATAAATATTATTCGCACATAAACTGCTGCCTGCAAGACATCTAAATCTTATCTTATTTGGAGGTGACAAACTGACAATATCATATCACGTTTTGCCATCATATATATATCCTACTACTGCTTCCTCAATTCAATCTAAAACGAATCAACATGAGTACTCAATATATATTCCAATAGATCACAATTCAAACTTTTACTGAGGTAGTCAAGACACAGTGGCACATATTTCAGATGTTATTTTGGTTATGCCAAACATCTGTATAATCGATTTTGCTGGCTGCACCAAACGGATTAAATGTAAGGCGTAGATGTGATAAGCTTTTACAAGCAAGCAACAAAAAGAGAAAAAAAAAAGGGTGAGGATCCCAGAAAATATTCTTCGAAAATCAATCCCCACACACATTAGCTTCTTACTTATGCACAGAAGCAAGTTGGAGAGTCGCTAATACTACAGTCTACACTAACCCTGAAAAAGTCAAACCAAGTCAATAGCACGATTACATTTCAATCATCTTTGCTCCTGAGTTACTCGTACCATTCACAACATAAGATCACATCTTTCCTTGTTCTCCAAAGAGGCAATGACATTCTCTTTATCAGACTCGTGAGCCTAAATTCGATGCTCCGATGCTCCCTCCAATGCAGACCCAGTGCGACACTACTTTTCGCACTTTAAAGGTGATAAATTAACAATGACATACTGAGCACACGTTCTATGATTCTGACCAAACTAATTGTTAAGAAAATACAGTTATTGAGTAGGCATGTTTGGAGCTACTTTTAGACCAAATGAATCGTCAACATGTTGTAAAAATTAGTACATATTCTATTCTGCATTGCATTCTACCAACACCACTTGATTTTAAGGTAAGCAAGTCTTTCATTAGGTCTAGAAGTAGCTCCGAACATAGCTACTCAAAAACAGGAAATGAAAGGGGGAAATCTCAGTAGGTAGGAGGGCGTACAGTGTACATCATATACTTCATTTCCAACCTTCAATTAAAACCAAATACTGCAATAAACACCTTTATATAATCAACCCCTAAATAATTACCCTCAATCCAAGCACGCCTAAAATACTCGTTTCATCGAGAATAAACCGAACCTAACAACAGCACTCTCCACAATTCCTTACAATGTCCAAACAGCTGCAACACCCAACAGGGTTCCAACCCTGACATTGACTTGGTCCGTAAAAGTTAAAATGTACGCAATCTTACCCAATAAGTTATAAAGCCTGAATTTTGACCTAGGGCGGTTCGAACCTGTACCCAAAATCAAACCCCACTGTCAATATGTCACCATTGACAAGGTGCGCAAACACTCAGATGTACGCAAGTCTTACCCTCCTCGTAAGTCGTAACAAACACGACTACGACTACAAACATCTTACTAGACTACCAACATATAAAAAATTCAATTAAAAGTCTATTAACCAATAAACCAATTTCCCAGAATTAGCTGATAATTTCACTAACTAAATTAAAGTCACAGTCAGTCAGTATACATTTTCAGCTTTTAAACTGTATTCACCCTTGCTAAAAATAGAACATATGATAAAATTTTAACAAACTAACAGTTAAAATAAAATTAACATAACAATTAAAAAAAAAGGGTGGTGTTAAAAATGTACCTGTCAAATTGCCCAGAATGGTCTAGACCGTTGGAAAAGTGGAAATAAAATTGAAATTGGGTGAAATAGGAGAGATGGGTAAGAGAAAAAAAAATTAAATTAAATTAAAAAAACCTAAACCCTAAAAAATGGTGACCCAATTTAATTGGTTTTTAAAAAATAAAATTGAAGTGGGTACTTTTATTTCGATTCAATGTTTAAGTTGTGTCGTAACTTGTAAGGTACACACATACACGAGATTATATTGTCAAGTGTCAACTTACCAAAGTGGACATGTTAGCCTAAGTGTAAGTGGTTATTATGTCGAGGAGAGAGACTCGTTTGCGTCATAAAGTCACGTGTTTGTGACGCTAAGTTTTTAAGGAGTCTAGCGTTGGATGATCGACACGTGTTGAAAAAGTAGTTTTTTTCTGTTATTTTCGACACGTGTTGTGATCTTGTTTGACTGTTACCAAGGGATTTTGGCATGCATGTGGTTTTAGTCTTTTGTTATGTTTGAAAATTGAAAATGAGTTTCGTCTCATGGGTATAGTAAATGGAGATACGCCATCGGTTTTACCATTTTCTCCACGTTTAATTTTGCACGATTTTAAATGCAACCCGATAACATATTATATGTGGTAGAAAATAAGAGTAGGTAAAACGCGTTAAGTTACAAATCACAATGACGGTATTTAAAATGCAAATAAGGAGATAGAATTCAAGATCATTATGAAGTTTCAATAAGAAACGGGAAGAAAACGGTCGAACGAATGGAGTATTATATATGAATGGATTCTCTATATGACCATGTGTCAGTTTAGTTATTTGGCAAATGGCAACTCACTAGTCACTACTCACTAGTCAAACATATTATTGACATTGATAAAAAAAAAAAAATCAAAGCTGACCTAGTGTTTAAGATATCAGCATGTCTAGAGATTGTCTCGGGTTTATATTTCATACCCCTTTCCTCGCAACGTTAGGCCGTTAGCTACTCATTTGCACCAACGAAAAAATAAATATTGATTGGTGTGGCACGCAATAAGTTCACAAAAACGTGCTCATGGATCCGTGGTATTTTATGCCAAAAGCCCAGAATGAATGACACGAATGGCCCAAATACCCAAACAGTCCATTTTATTCTTGTTCACATGTCGGGTGTAGTTGGTGTATTCAGCAGCTCCCTATAGGTCCTCGTAATTCGAGTGAGATTAATTAACATGGTGCGTGCCACTCAACCATCCCTCTCAAGTTATTGCGAAGAGAGGAAGTGAAAATAAGGGTGTGTTTGGCCAATCTCTTGAAGTGTTTCTGTACAGTTTATAAGTCCTAAAAACTGAAAACTGGTCAAACAGCAATAACCGAGAAATTGTTTCTGGTTTTTGAAAAGCACTTCTAGTGTAAATTTATTCATCAGAATTAGAAGCTCCAATTTGGAGCTTCTGTTTCTCAGAAACTGTTTCTGAGAAGTAGTTTTGCAGAAGTTGGAGTTTGGCCAAATATGCCCTTTAAATATGCAGTTACTTCTCATCCTTTTCGGATCAAGGATACACTAACCCTTTTCGGAAGTAAATGAGAGTCTTCGTATTCGTAGCCGGTGCAGGCTGGTTCACCGGACGCCTTTTGCCAAACATGTTGCATATATATTTGTGTTGATCGTAAATGATGAACATTGAGCTAATTTATTATGCGTGCTAACCAAAACTATGAGAGCAGAACCAGTGGCGGAGCCAGGAATAAAAGTTGGACTGGGCCGAAACTAATTTATCGGACTTGGGGTGGGCCAAATGCTACGATTTACGAATTTTTAGCTACTTTTACCGTAAAAATAGGCAAAAAAATTTCAATTATTGCAACTTGGGGCGGGCCGTAGACAGGGTAAGCCCCCCCTTGGCTCCCCCCCTGAGCAGAACTTACGATAATGATATCATTGTCATCTTTTACACATCGTTTGTAAAAGGCAAGATTAACCACCTCGTAGACATAAAAGATTGATATTGATAACAGAAAAGAAAATTAAACCAAAGAATTGATATAAGAAAACAAAATTAATTCAACGAAGAAGTCAAAAAGTAGCACCACGAGTATTGACTTATCTACATTACAGTGAAGTTAAAGATTAAACAGTAATTATGTATGTTCATTTTGTAGGGTAGAATGAAAATTCTTAGTATGACAACCCAATTTAAAGTTGATTTCTTATGTATTTGTGGATGGCACCGTGGTAATCTTTTTCGTTCCATGCATAAAGTAGTTGCGACAGCGACATTGTTAAATCCAAATCATATACTAAATGTTACGGACTATATCATATTCTAATAATAATCAAAGCTACGTATACGTCCATAAGTTTATCTCAAAAGTCGTGGATCAACATAAAATGTAACCCTCAAAAGAAAAATCAAATAATTTGTCAAATTGTATATATGCATGTATGTCTTGACTAACAATGGTGTCCCATCATATATATATATATATATATATTATATATATAAGGTTAATAATGCCTTCAGCTTCACATTCAAGTCACAATAATATATAACATCAAAACTTTGTTTGGTTTTGGCATTCAATGATTCTACTTTAATTTGAAGAGTATTGAATGATAATAATGGAGGCAGAGGTAGCAAGGAAAAACAATCGATGGTCGCTCGAGGGAACGGTAGCTCTTGTCACCGGTGGCACCAAAGGCATCGGGTATACTATACGTGCATACACTCCTTATTTGACTACTCGTAATCAGCATCTCTTATAAACGTCCGCCAATTTTTTAACTTTTGATTTGAATTTCTCGGATAATACACGTATGAATAACAAGCAACATTGAACCATATACTCGATAAATAATTATGTTTGCTAATATGAACATCCTTTTTTTTTGAGATAATGTGTAGGCATGCAATTATAGAGGAGCTAGTAGGGCTAGGTGCGAAGGTTCATACACGTGCTCGAAATGAAGCTGAGCTTGAAGCTTGCTTAGAAAGTTGGAAGTCTAGAGGTTGCCTGGTTACTGGCTCAGTGTGTGATGTATCTTCAAGGCCTCAAAGAGAGGAGTTAATGGAGACAGTTAGCTCTGTTTTTCATGGAAGATTGGACATACTTGTAAGACAATTTCCTCTCTTGACCTGAATCTTATTTTCGGTAAATTATACCATGGACCGTTGAAAGCATATATGATGCTTAATTCAATCATTTCGCTTCGAGTACCTCTGATCAATTCGATCAAGCCATATGCAAGATTATAGGGTTTGGTATTGGTACAGTCATTTCCTATAAGGTCGGTAAAAAAACAATAGATGTGTATTTTAATTGCAAATTGATAGAGGTCTATAGTTTAGACACAATTAATTTGTCTAAAATGTAAAATTGAGCTAGTAGTAGTAAAATTGAGATCGGAATAGTAAAATTAATTGTAGTAAAAAATTCAGGTAGTAAAATTAATTGTGTGAGTAGTAAAATTTTCATAGTGTAGTAAAATTATTACGGATTGTAGACACTTTTGCGTGTCTACACTTTAGACCTCTAGCATTGTCCATTTTAATTACGTATGGCCTCGAATCCTAACAATTATATAGTAGTAAAATAGAAAATATAATGCTCATTATGCTCTAAGAATCATCATATAAACATTAGAGACGATTAATATGTCGAAATTGCTACACTAGTACACTATCGACCTAGTGCAGTTGTACTTCCTTATGACCTTATCTTAGATTCTTAGTACGTGAGTAGTGACTCACTTCTAACCAAGTTACGTAGCGTAACTAAAGTGAAGACTTTATTCGCGGACCTTCTTTTTACTTGCTTTTGAATTTTTTTTTTCTTTTTTGGTTGATTAAGAATAAATTGAAAGAGATTAAACTCTGGCCTGCTGTGGAAGATTGAACTGTACGTTAGGCCTTCTAATCTGGTCATGGAGGAAATAGAGCGTTTAATTAACTTGATCTGATTTGAACTAATATAAGATCAGATTAGAGTCTAAGTTCCTTTTAAATACGGATATTATTAAGCCGTAATATCATAAGCTAATTTGTGACTATATAACGCGTTTTTTTAGGTGAACAACGCCGGTGGTATACAAGGAGCACAACCAACTGCGACTTGCACAGAAGAGCAATTCTCTCATGTATTCGCGACCAATTTCGAGTCAGCTTACCATCTATCCCAACTCGCTTACCCACTCCTTAAGGCTTCTATGGCCGGCAACATCGTCTTCATTTCATCTATTGCTAGTCATTTGGCTTTTGATATTGGATCTGTTTATGGACCTGCTAAAGGTTAAAACTCATTTGTTATTCGACATATAATTGATCGTATTTATAATAGTTTTGCACGATTATAATATATATACGTGAAATTAGTTACAATTCGACTATATGTCCTCAATTATATTATCATGCAGGTGCGATGAACCAACTAGCAAAAAATTTGGCTTGTGAATGGGCAAAAGACAATATTCGAGTTAATTCAGTTGCTCCCGGAGTTACAATGACCCGACTTGTTGAGAAGGTAATGTATACTTAATATTTTTAGAATCAATACGTGAAATCTCTTTCATTAACTCTAGAGAATATTACATAATTAAAAAAGAAAATGGAGTTTTAACATGTGCCCTATAGGCACACGTTAGAAAAACTGTTTTAGAATAACAGATTTGTATTACTATATATCAACGGTAAAATTAGATAAAATTTAGTGTTTAAACAGTAATTTGATACATTTGTAATTAAATGACAGGATTATGTAGAAGATAAGGTGAGGTTTAATGCAGTGATCAATTCTCGAGTTCCTCTGGGGCGTATTGGAGAAGCCAATGAAATTTCACCCATGGTTGCATTCCTGTGTATGCCTGGAGCTTCCTACATAACGGGTCAAACTATAGTTGTTGATGGAGGGTTCACTATCAATGCATTCTTGCCAAGTTCATCTTCCGAGTAATGAGTAATGACATGCATGGTTTCATAAGGAAGATTGAAACATAATGTTAGGAGTACATCACTACATGCATGGATGGGTTCACGTGTGCTCAATTACTTCCGTTTTACTCAAAAACTAGTTTACTCCTCGCCCTACATCCACAATTAACTCTTTCCAGTTATTTTTAAAGTCTATAATTTGATCTATAACTATGTTTTATTAATACATAAGAAGTTTCACCTTTTAATATTATGATATATATTAAAAGGTACTCCGTATATTTTAAGTAACGACCCCTATTAAAGGTGCATTTGTTATTTTTTGGAAAGTTTACGAAAGTTGTATAAGTAAGACAGTTAAGATAAGTGCAAAATAGCAATAATTGGATTTGGAAATAATAGATTTTTTTATTGTGTTTTTTTTTTCAATAAATATGATGTCACATGATGACAACGAGATGGCCTAACGGAAGGCAATGAACGTGGTCATTGCTTAAAAAACAAAGAAGTCAAAAACACCAATAAACAAAAGAAACCGCCCCCGCAGTTCTAAGATGTATTAGGTGATCGATGGTATATGGGTTTAAAGACACTTTTGAAAAAGTCATGGAATGACCAAAATTGTGCAAAATCGAAGGCTATAATTCACGTTTTTGGCCAAAAAAGACACACGAGCAAACATGACTAATCTTTTTTGTAGTACCTCCTAGGGGTTATCTTTTGAGCTGTAAAAGAGTATTAGGGCTTAATACCTACATTATACTCTCCAAATCGCAGTACATAATCCACGGTTTTCGATAAAACGGCTCCAGAGCAAAAACGACTCAAATTTTGATGGTAGTCTCTAAGTTTGATAGAAGGAGAATTCGCAAAATATTACAATCAATAACCTAAAAGAAGATAAGGAATATGGCCAAAACAGTAAAAAAATCCATACAACATTAGTAAGTGACGAGCGTCAAAACGTATGAAATACTTCACAAAATGAGAAACCTACACTCAAATCTAACAATTCTAGTCCTAGGGTATCTACAGTAATGTTTGGAGGACATTTGGCTTTTTTCGAAAATTTGATCAAATTTGACCAGAATTGCAGTACATAATCCACGGTTTTTCGATAAAAATGGCTCCGGAACAAAAACGACTCAATTTTTTTATGGTAGTCTCTAAGTATGATAAAATGAGGATTTCCAAAATATTAGAGTCAAAAACCTAAGAGAAGATAAGGAAAACGACCAAAACGGTCATAAATCCATACAAAGTGACAAACGTCAAAACACATGAAATACTTCACAAAAGAAGTAACCAACACTCACCCAACAATTATAGTCTTAGGGTATCAATAGTAATGTTTAGTGGACATTTGGTTTTTTTTGAAAAATTGATCAAATTTGAAAAAAAATCGCAGTAAATAAGCCACAGTTTTTTGATAAAATGGCTCCGCAACAAAAACGAATCAAAATTTTATGATAGTCTCTAAGTACAATATAATGAGTTTTCAAAATATTAGAGTCTAAAATCTAAGAGAAGATAAGGCAAACGGCCAAAACGGTCATAAATTCTAACAAAGTGACAAACATCAAAACACATGAAATGCTTCACAAAATGAGGAACCAACACTCAAATCCAAGAAGTATATTATCCTAGGCCATCTTCAGTAATATTTGGAGGACATTCAGTTTTTTTTTCAAAAATTGATCAAATTTGACCAGAATCGCTGTACATGATCCACGGTTTTCGATAAAATGGCTTCGGAGCAAAAATGACTCAAAATTTGATGGTAGTATCTAAGTTTGATATAATTACGATTTGCAAAATATTAGAGTCAATAACCTAAGAGAACATAAGGAAAACGGCCAAAACAATCATAAATCCATGCAAAGTGACAAGCGTCGAAACACATGAAATACTTCAAAAAAAGAGTAAACAAAACTCAAATATAACAACTATAGTCCTAGGATATATACAGTAATGTTTGGAGGACATTCAGCTTTTTTCGAAAAATTGATCAAATTTGACCAGAATCGCAGTACTTAATCCACGGTTTTTTTGATGAAATGGCCCCGGAACAAAAAATGACCGAAATTTTTATGGTAGTCTCTAAGTATGATATAATGAGGATTTTCAAAATATTAGAGTCAAAAACATAAGAGAAGATAAGGAAAACATCCAAAACGGTCATAAATCTATACAAAGTGACGAGCGTCGAAACGCATGAAACACTTCACAAAATAAGTAACCAACACTCAAATACAACAATTATACTCCTAGGGTATCTATAGTAATGTTTGTAGGATATTTGGTTTTTTTTCGAAAAATTGATCAAATTTGACCAGAAACGCAGTACATAATCCACAATTTTTTTGATAAAATGGCTCTGGAACAAAAATGACTCAAATTTTTATGGTAGTCTCTAAGTATGATATAATGAATATTTTCAAAATATTAGAGTCAAAAACCTCAGAGAATATAAGAAAAACGGGCAAAACGGTCATAAATCTATACAAAAGTGACGAGTGTCGAAAAACATGAAATACTAAACAAAAGACGTAACCTACACTCAAATCCAACAATTATAGTCGTGGGTATCAAATCTAACAATTATAGTCCGAGGGTGTATATAGTATTGTTTGGAGGATATTTGACTTTTTTCGAAAAATTGATCAATTTTGACCAGAATCGCAATACATAAACCACGGTTTTTTTATAAAATGGCTCCGGAACAAAAACTGCTCAAATTTTTATTGTAGTCTCTAAGTATGTTATAATGAGAATTCCCAAAATATTAGAGTCAAAAACCTAAGAGAAGATAAGGAAAATGGCCAAAACAGTCATAAATCCATATAAAGTGACGAGCGTCGAAACGCATGAAATATTTTACAAAAGAAGTAACCAACACTCAAATACAATAATTATACTCCTAGGGTATCCATAGTAATGTTTGGAGGACATTCGGGCTTTTTTCGAAAAATTGATCAAATTTGACCAAAATCGCAGTAAATAATCCACGGTTTTTTTTTTGATAAAATGACTCCGGAACAGAAACGGCTCAAAGTTTTATTGCAGTTTCTAAGAGTTATATAATAAGGATTTTCAAAATATTAGAGTCAAAAACCTAAGAGAAGATAAGGAAAACGGCCAAAACAGTCATAAATTCATACAAAGTAACAAGCGTCAAAACGTACGAAGTACTTCACAAAATGAAGAACCAACACTATCTCAAATCCAACAAGATTAATCCTAGGTTATCTTCAGTAATGCCTGGAAGGCATTTGGTCGAAAAATTGATCAAACTTGACTAGAATTGTAGTGTATAATTCATACAAAGTGATGAGCGTCGAAACGCATGAAATAGTTCATAACCAACAATCAAATCCAACAAGTATGGTCCTACGGTATTTATAGTAATTTTTTGAGGACATTTGGCTTTTTTTGAAAAATTGATCTAATTTGACCAGAGTCGCAGTACATAATCCACGGTTTTTTTCATAAAATGGCTCCCGAACAAAAACGATTCAAATTTTGATGGTAATCTCCAAGTATGTTTTAACGAGGATTTAAAAAAATATTAGAGTAAAAAACCTAAGAGAAGATAACGAAAACGGTCAAAAGTGGTCATAAATCAATACAAAGTGACAAGCGTCGAAACGCATGAAATAATTCACAAAATAAGGAACCAACACTCAAATCCAAGAACTATGGTCCTAGAGTATCTACAATAATGTTTAGAGGACATTTGGCTTTTTTCGGAAAATTGATCAAATTCGACTTGAATCGCAGGGCTATAATCAACGTGTTTTGGCCAAAAATGGCACTGGCACGAAAACTCCAATTTTTTTTTTTTTTTTTTTTTTTTTTTGTAGTAGTTCCTGGCCTAAAGGTTATATTTTTAGTTTTGTATAATTTTTAGGGCTTAAGAACTATGTTTTGCTCTTCAAATCAGCGAAAAATAGGGGTGAACAGATTCTCAGTCCGGACCGAACCTGCAGGTTCGGACCGAGTTCAATTCGGTCCGGTCCTCGGTCCAACTTTTTTGGGGAATTTCTCCTCGGTCCACCCTTTCTAAGGGGACCAGACCGAACCGGACTGAGGGCCATTCGGTCCGGTCCTCGGTCCACATTTTTTTGAGCCTCGATCCAAGGTCCGATCCTGTTCGGTCCGGTTCGGGTCCGATGCTCACCACTAGCGAAAAACACACGATTTGCTCGACGTGACATGAGACACAAATGAACTTAAAACACCTATAAATAAAAGCTAACGCCCCTTAAATTCATTAAATATGTTTCAAGATGTATATGACAATGTTTTATTAATTTTAAAACCCTTTAAAAGAGTGATCGAACTCACCAAAATCGATGGTCATAATCCTCGTCTATTTGCCAAACTTTACGCGTTCTATATTCGGACGGGGGAGTCGACTAGTTGGTCCTTTTAAGAGTCGAAAACCCCAAAACCCATGAATAAAAATTGGCGCAAAAATCAAAAATCAAAACATTTCCCACGCCACTACTCCCTCCTTCCCCTCCCTTCTTCATCTCCATCTTCTCCAACACGCTTCCCTATCTCATTCTCATTCTCATCCTCTCTAATGGCGGACATTGAGCCTCCATCATTCTCACTCGGTTTAGATCTCGACTTCGAACCCTCACATAAAGAACAATCAAAACTAAATCACAACGACGACGAGCTTGAATGGCGAGTTTCTGACTCGGACCTTGACTCGCCGGGCAACTCGCCGCCGTCTCTCCTTCGCCGTATCCGCCGTGGATGTCCCTCTATTCCCACTCCGATTGAAGAACCACCTCCGCCGTTGAAGACTCCTACCAATCTTGTAGAAGACGATATCGAGGATTTCTCGTCGGAAGAAAATGCCCCAAAAGGTTAGGGTTTTGTATAACTAGTAGAAATGTTGATTTTTTGCGATTGTTTATGTGATTTTGATTGATGGGTTCGTTTTAATTTTTGGAATTGAGAAGTAATTGCTTGAAATATTGCAATTGATTTTTCTTAATTGTAATTATAGTAATTGGATTTATGTATGATTCTGTTAGGATTCTGCTGTAATAATTGTAGAATTGTTGTTTAAGAAGTGTAATTAGTGGTTAATGTTGGATTAATTTTACTGGGAAAGCTGTGAATGTTGAGTGATGGCAGTGGTAATTTAGTTGAGTAATAGCTGGAATGATTGAATTGTGAGCTATACGTTTGTGTTTGGTGTATTGCGTGGCCGGGTTTTGAAGCGGTTTTGTGAAAGAGAAAAGGGTGTTTTGGGAATTTGAATTCATGTCTTGAGGAATTATGGTTTGGAGATGGTTCATTGGTGCTTGTGAATGTTCAAGGAATGTGAATAAAGAAGTTATCTTTGTAGCGAAAATTGGGTAAGGCGGCAGTCATAGGATGGTATATGCAGATTTGCTGATCGTGGTTAGATGTTTGAGTCGATTAATGGCTTAGGAGCAAGATGTAAGGGTGAAGTTTTTATTAGGCCGTGTTGTTTGGCAGGCGTTTACCATAAGATTTGGCCATTCATGATTTGTAAGGACATGAGGAGAGTGACAAAAACATCAAAATGAGTGTAGATAGCTTCAGTTTCTTTCCATAGTGGTGTGTTTGATGTCGAAAACAATAGGCATATTACCCTAGAAGTGTATATGAGTTTTCATTTGATTAACACTTTGGATGTGGTTTTTGTAAGCTGCGTAATTTTAACCACATTACATTTTAGTTCATCACATTGATGTGTCTGTGCCTGTCAAAACTGTTTTGATAGCAGATAATTTTCGGGCATCTCAACATCAAACATTTTGTAGCAGTTCAAAATTTCCTCTATCTGGACGTGGGGTTCTGCGAAGAGCACAGGAAAGCACGATACATAATAGTAAAAGAGTACAAGATTCAAGCTGCCCTCCTACAAGTGTAGCTTCAAACAAGGGAAAATCGGTGTTTCCTGACTTCAATGTGAGCCCACTGAGAATGTTTAAGTTACTGGATTCCGACTCTGATACTGATGATCCACCAAAGGAAGGTGCACATATTAATGGATATTCTAGTGGTGTTAATGTTAAACAAAAAGAAGTGAACCTTGGATCCAGTGGAGTCTCTAGTGCAAAGAAGACAGATTTGTCAGCGTCAACATCACATAAGCAGGACCTCTGGAAAGATTTCCATGTTGTCAACAACGTTTCAGTCCCTACACCTGTCTTTGATGAGCTCTTGGAAGACTATTGTAAACGTGGAAAGCAATACAACACAGTTCCTGGCTCAAGTGGAATGAGATCAAGCATTAGCAATGGCAATGACTTCATGGAAACTGAAACTTTGGAAACTGGTGGTCTTCCATGTCACCGCTACTTTTTCCATGACGATTTTAGGATCCAAAGTTTGGTGCGCAGGCGATTACCTTACTTTTCCCCATTGAGTGTCTCTAGTGACACAGGAAACCAGCCTTACAGTGCATCGTGTATTGATTACAGGTACTTTCCTGCTAATTACTATCCTCTTTCTAGAGGCAGGTCAATTTTTCCGAGGTTTTGTTTGGTTGGATGGAAGTATCTTCAATGGAACATAGAGTTTAAAGTGAAATATCCTTTGTTTGGTAGTATTGAAAAAGAAATTCTGAATAGTTGCACTGATGGTTTCTTGGTTTTGGTCCAGGAGCCAATTCTCCAATGGGGGTGGTCCTAACCAGAAAGGTGGCAGGAAAGTCAATGTAGAGCAAAGCTCTAAGAGGCCTAGAAAGAGAAATAAGAAAGCTAATGCAGAAGATGAGTCCCATATGACTGGAACATGGATCGACCCAAAACAAACGGCTAACACACCAAAAGACGCTGGTAGGAGAAGAGTTCGAGCTGAAGGACAATCTCCAGGTCACTGGTTTACAGGAGATAATGGAAAAAAGGTGAGATGCCTTGCTTTTTGCTAGGCTTCATTTTTTAAGCCTTTTGTCTGTTTTTTTTTGGTTGAACAAATTCTCTTACCCACTTACCCCGCCTTATGGCGGGAGCCTTTAAGGCACTGGGGTTAAAGATTTTGTTGATGTGAGTATTTAACAAATTTGTTTGAACTGTTTATTACTTTATTTCCTCCAGGTATATGTCAATAAAAGCGGAAAAGAGATGACTGGTCAACTTGCTTACAAGGATTACAGAAAGGTACAAAACTACTCCAATGTTCCCCCTGCTGTGCTTCTAAACATCAGCCCATCCATCTCTCTATATGTACCTTTGTATATCGAATCATTCTGCCAACCTTACTTTCACAATCACCGAGTAATCCGAAGTACCTGCAACTATTGAACCACTGCAAAGTAGAAGAACTCAGTTGGTTTAGCGCGATTGATCAGGAATTTCTTTTCTTTCCTTTGGAAGTATGTTCACCGGCCATCTATCTTGTTTGACAGGAAAATGGAGGTTTTAGAAAGCCCAAAAAGAAGCGCGCATCAAAGAAAAAGTGAAAAGTTCAGGCTCAGCAAACTGGAGGTTACCATCTGTCCACCCATTTTCTGGTTGTTCTTTGTATAATTTTCATATTACAGAATTCCTAAACAGTTTCTTGCAATTTGCAATGTGTTCATGACATTTTTCTTATTTAACCTGTACATAGAATCGCGATTTAGGGATTGTACCTACTTCATACTGGCCTTGCCCTAGAGCTTCAGGTGTTGTTGAGTTTTTCTTTCAGTAATATACTAATATGAACTCTTGTCAGCTTATGCTCTGAGTACGACGAGGTTTACTGTGATAATGACAGTGTTGGTCTATGCCTGTTAGCTTGTTTTCTATAAAAAGTTAAAAACCATCCCATTTATGCTGTCATTTGCCCCCTGCTTCACCAGCTCTGTTCTATTTTTAGTAACCTCAAGGATAGACACACTGTTCTATCTAAGTTGGTTTTGCAAAAAAACGCGGCTATGTTAAGCACAAGCTAGTAACTAATTTTGTACGAGCCATAATCAGGCGTGTAAATGAGTCGAGTTTAGTGATAGTAATTGGTAATGATTCTTGTTCCTTCAATTAAATTCGAACTGTACAAACTAGTATTTTACAAAATGTACAGACAATTTAAAGTTCCTGTGTCTTTTGGGAACGCTTATTATCGAGGACGTATGAACAAATCAATTGGAGTACTATGCAATAAGCGTGTTCGAAAGACATGAAGTTAGAAGACCGACGTAGGCAGTACGTTATTTTCACCATCCTTTGCAAAATGATCAAAATCAAACACCAACTTAGCTTAAACTTCAGGAATGCTCTGTAACCTGGGCTTCCAAGACCTCTGATGGGTTTCGTAATGAACACTAAACTTCATCAAATGATCCAGAACTTGTTCTCCGGACAAACCTTGTTGCTGTAAATCTACCTTCCTCAAAATTTCCTCAAGTTGCTTCTTAGATATCTTTACTTTTACCTCTGTTACTTTCGTTGAACACCCTTTGTTATCACTACTCTGAACCTTCCTGTCCATGGCGAAATTTTCGTCATCGGTCACCAACGCCGAGCTCCAGTCTTCTCCTCCCCAATGCACTTGTGATTCATGTCTTATGCAGTTTCCCATTTAATCAATATAACGTTGTAGTAATCGTAATCAAGTGTATGCAATACGAGTACGCCTTTAAAATGTTAACTCAACTGGTTAAAGAAGCGGTAACTTTGTACTTATGTAGTTACGTTGGAGTGATATTCTGGTGTTAGGAAGAGGGAAGAATGATAGTGGTAACGTTTTATGAATTTGTGACTGGCTATTTATACTATGCAAAGAGATTGATCTTGGTGAAGAGGAGAGGGTCAAACCAAACAAATAGGGGTGGCCATCCTACGTAAAAATGTAAAAGCGGAATGAGTCCCACGTGGAATTCAATGAGATATACAGTACTCCGTATTGATCAGGTTTATCACACGTTGATAATATAGATGTTCCGTATTTAATTTTTGAATTAGTAAGTAGGTTACTCTCAATGTTGGTTGTTTTATAAGCAAAAGTTGAATTAGTCGGACCTCTAATCCTATTCTAAACATGTACTCCGTGAATACTTATCGATCACACCGATTGACTTGACCGGGAGATAAAATAGTAGGAGTATTAGTAAATAGTAATTGGAGTATAATATTTGGGAGAATTGGTACGCACATAAAGTGGTTGACCTGGTTCTCACTTGTACAATGCTAATCTATTGATATTGGAGTATAGCGAAGTGGAATCAAAAGCTACAGGTTTGGGTGTGCTGACTCATTATAAAGTACATATGAGTAATCATGTATGTGATGCGTGGCGGCTATCTTATACTCGGCTGAGTAATGAGTTTAGCTTACATTATAAGTAACCATTTTGAGCATGTAATGCACGACCTGACTAGTGAATTTCACGACTTCCTTCATCTCCGGTTGTCACTATAACCACTGTCGTAAATAAACATCAACTCATCCTAGTCATCCAAGGAATTGATCGAGGGCGATGAACGAGGATATATAGGAAGTTGGCAATTAGGGTAGGGGGGGGGTTTAGCAAAGATATCAGTGTAAGGAACGTAATTGCTTATATTCCCGTGTCAAAATTTCGTGAATTTTACGGGTGTATCATTACTATAGGGTGCCGATTGACGTCCTTGGAGTTATATTGTGCGAATTATGATATGTACCCGTCACTCGAAATTTTAATCTACGTCGATTTATATGTAAGTATTAATTACCGTAATGGAAAAAAAGTTGTTGAGAAACAACATCGTCTATAAGGTGCAAAAGAGACATCTATTTGGTTAGAGAAGTAGTCTGGTTTAGTCAGATATAGATAACACACACGTGTGATTTGAAATCTTAGGTTGAAGACTTGAAGATGAAGTAGAATGTCGTCAAACAACATGTACCAGACTACCATTGTAGCTAAACCAATAGAATATGAGAGGACTTGACGATATATAAATTAAAAGTTTGAATTGAATTGTAGGCAAAAAGTTCTTGAATTTCTAGACACACTTGCCGTAATGACTATTGACTAATAAGTAATAACAAATTAAACCTCATTGTACTTCTAATTAATATTTAAAGCAAGCAACATTTTCTCATTTCTTTGCTCTTAATTTAAATTTGTTTCACATAATTAAACAAATATTAGGAAATGAGAAAAACAAAGGGAGTACGTTATTTTAAGGCTCATAAACTTCTAATTCAAATTTGCACGTCCATAATTAACAATTGTTAGATGTAAAAGGTCAATATTTAAACAACGTATAATAATAAGTATTCAAATGAATGTGATCATGCGTGCAAACGTCTCCAAATGTTGCATAGCTAGTGCTAACACGTTACAAGTCTATTCACATGGATCACAAAAAGAAACCAAAAAATAAAAAAGAAGGAAAATTTCTTAACTAGAATGAAAAAGATAACTAGTTATGAAGACGTTATACTAATTTGATCTCATAATAAATTAGCGTGAAAAGTTCTCTCGAAGGAAAGTGCATAAAAGAATGAAAAATAAATCATTGCGAAGTCAAATTTCATTAGTCTAAAATTCATACCGTGTATTAGCCGAACCATGAAGCCGGCACGGAGCCGAAGCCGTGGCCGAAGCCAGGAGCCATATATAAGCTTGATTATAGTGTAAGTGTGAACACTAGTATTAGAAGGGATCTTTGGGGGATAAGCATCACACTGTAAGTGAGTGTGAACATCGAGTCACAGGAATCTTTACCTAATGTAGACTGTAGTCATTGCGCTTGCGTATGTGGGTTTTACTTGGCCCCTTCTTTTGCTCTATGAATCTCTCTCTTTCATGGTAATTACCTAATCACTTATTCAAGCCATCATTAACCTTCTTTTCTATTCCTAGTAATTATCTACGGATCTAGGATCGACCGGGTTGATATTTGAATGTGGAAGGTACATTTTATATAACTCGGGTCACATTGATTGAAATTAAAACGTTGGAAATGAAAAGGTCAAGGCAAAAAAGAAATTGGAAAAAAAAAATTTTGGGAAACTTGTAATAACTTGTAAATGCCAATGATTTTGATGAAGTCATTTACTAGTTAGCATTCATTTAAAGTATTTACTTTTACATTATATTGTCAATTGGTTGTTTATGTTGTGCAAGAGAGATTGACACTTAATTACGGAGTATTTCCTAAGAAGTTGTGTCATTGGCGTATTTTGTTCGCAGGGGAGGTGACGAAGGTAGTAAGTTGTAAACACCGACGGTGTTGGTTGATAGCTTGTGCTAGTGAATGTTAGAGTCGGATACTGACTCGAGTGTGTACAAATGGTTATGATCGGAGTCATAGGGCAATGGTTCGTTCATGTGTGTTTCCATGGGCTAGAGGTTCAGATTTTGGGTCGTCATTAACCATTATGTTGAGCCCATGGATCTTTGCTAACTTTTCGAATATCTATTTCAGGTGGGCTTATAGCATTTTGTGGGCTAACTTCTCTAATAGTCTCTTTGCTTTTACGATTTGGGTTTGTTGAAATATTTTCAAGCAATTTGGTTCATGTTTTAAAAGTCATCAACAATCATGTCCCCTCAACTCGAGCGAATTTATGGGGTGGTTTGGGGGTTTAAGAACTGCCTTAAATTATTCGAAAATATTTAATATCTCCTACAAAAATTTATAAACAAAAGTGTAATAAAAACATGTAAAAAAGGTTATTATAATCTTACGGAATTATTAGATTCGCTTTGACCTGACGATCTATCGAACTCTTCGAGCAATGTGATTGCAACAACATACACCTTATATGCTTATATTATCTAAAATGCACTTGTAAGACGATTTGACCATGCATTCTAATCTAAATGTATGTATTATTAGAAGTTATACATATCAAAGCGTAAAATGTCTATCCCCTCCACATATATCAAACTACACAAGTCGATCTCAACACAAAAATTGAGAGACCATTTTACTAAACTACATACAAAGTAACCCTTTATGCATAATTTTTGATCATTTTATTACTCTTGATGATAATTCATTCTCTTGTTGTATTGTCCCGTTTGTGATTTCAAATGACTCATTATTTAAAAATTAGTTGCGATGTAGTATAAACTAACCCCTTGCATGTAATCATTAGTAGGCTCCTTCAAATTAGCTCCTTCGTAAAAGATAATATAGAATGCTACAAATCTATTGTTGGGTTCATACCCACGGTCCAATCCAAAAGAATTGCCAAATTGGTTAATTCTTGGTTTTGGAAAGTGGTGCTTTGTTTTGGCAAACAAAGTGTCGGCCAACATTGGTATAAAAAGGAATCTCTATTCCTTGGTTTTCTACGTGAAGAAATTACGAGCAGACAATTAAGTCTCTAATTGATCTTCCGGTTGCACATACGTAAGAGTTGAGTGGAAATATTAAGGGCTCGATTCTTATATGTGGTGTACGCGCTGGTGCGAATAGACGATCGGATATTGTATCATGGAACGTTCGCGGGATTAACAAATCTGGTGATTGATTTGGGTAGCAGCGTACGGGCAGTACAACGGTTCGTCTATAGTACATGAACGGTTAGTACATCTATTCAGGTGTGGTTTGTCTTTAGGAGTATTATTAATTGGTGATTATTAATTATACTCGGAAGCTAGGGGTAGTTTATCTTTGTTCCTGATTTGTAGCGTGTATTGAATTCGGTGTTGTAATTCGAGACGGTGATTGTACTGGTGCTATTTTATATAGTGGAATTCAGCGGTTTTGCTGGTGGGTTTTACCTCCGGAGTTAGAGGGTTTTGCCCTGGGTTTAGTCCCTAAAATCTGTGTCTCATCTTATTAGTTTGCGGTATTTTGTACTTTTGTTTGTTATTGTCGATTGGTTTATTTCCGTTGCGCGTGAGAGATTGGTCTTATTTCCCAACATCTATAAGCATATAATTGAATAAAGTGATAATGCCCCCATTCTTGTTCGAATGGTAGAGTACAAAATGGCAAAGACCATGATAAATTAAAGTGTTTTCTCTTATTTTTTTGAATTATTAGCGTTTAGAAGAATATTTAAGATAAAATTTAATCGACCACAAATAACTTGAAAAATACAAAAGGAGGTATATCCGTTGTTCGCAGGGGAGAGACAAGTTAAACCAACATGGTGGTTTATGTTGTTGGCTTATTAGCTGGATTTTGTAGAGTTGAGCTTGTCGATTTGACAATTGAAGAATGAGATTGAATATGTGAAGGTTATATGACTATTATCTACTTATAAGTTTGCTTTTTGTGATCTCATCTAAAGCACCTTCCCTTTTCAAAGAGGACGTACACGGGATATTACATGCATCAAGGCCGTCCTTCATGTGATTCTCTATGGCTCATCAGATCTAATTCTTCACTGGTTGTGGTTCACATTAATTAATTATTGATCACATATGAGGATTCGAAAGACTATCGCTAAACAGTTAAAAACTTAAAATTAATCTAATAGCTAGGATACATATTATGTACAATTTCACTCAATTTGTTCGATATGTAGCATTGTGTGACTATAAATAAACCCTCGATCTTCGAGTTAAGGAAGTGATGCTTCAGATGATCGAGTGAGCTACTACATTCTTTTCGATCACATCAATCTCTAGATAGACCAAAGGAAATCAATTTTAATCATATTAACCTTAGCTTTTTGTTGAGTTAACTTTGATGGAAATTACAATCAAACGTTTGAAAAGTCTTTTCGAAATAATAATAATAACGATGATACTAATATGCATCCTGCCCAGCAGGTTTGTTGTGCTCAACTATGCTACGAGTACCACACATCTGTGAAGGAAAATCATGTTTTGCATGACGGCTGATCATGCACTTCCCTTGGACATTATTATCTTCTCAACATAATGCAAATCCCAACCTCCATACTATTCTCTCCTAGGTTACAACTGCACGCCCCTACTTGGCTACTTACTAGCTTTGGTAGTTCTTGTAGCTCTTCTTGTAGCAAAGTTTTGTTATGATTGATCCAATTTAACCAGAGGTCTCAGACTCGAGTTATGATAGATTAATTTATTAGATTGATAATAAAATGGGTCAGCATTGGTAATTAAAACTCATTCAAAAAAGGTTTGTGTTGCTATTTTCTTATTCTATTATTCGACTTGAATTTAGACTAAACTAACTAATAAGATTGGAACTAAAGAAAAAAACTGAAATATTATAGTCTATTAAAGGTCTAGAGTGAGCCATTTTTATTTAATATACTCCATTTTTTATGTGATATTTTTCACGTCAAGACTAAATGAACTGTTTTTGTCTCTACAATGCAAACATAAAATTAATGTATGACATGCATAACCCATGATTTATCATCTCATCTAAAACACGAAATGTTACTATATTTGTCAATTTGCAGTGAACGATCGGTCCATCATAATTAGGGGACATAATCAGCCGGCGTACATTTTGTGTTAAGCCTAACCTCCAACATTATTGTGAGTTTTTATCATTAAATTTCTTTCCCTGCTACCCAACTACGAGTATCTACTTGTTGGAATCTAAAATTTATATTAGCAAACAACTTCATTATGAAATGTTGCTTTGGTAAACCAATGTTTGGCGAAAACCCTCTTTATGTACTTTCTCGTGTCTTCTGGTGTCTTTTAGATGCACAAATTATAGTCCATATATAGATGATATTATAACATGCAAATCACATAATCAAGTATGGTTATAGAGAGATAGATGTTCGCTTAAGGTGCTACACAAATAGTTCCTAGTGAGGTTGAACATGAAATCAAATAACGACTAGTCACAGTCCTTAATATGACCAAGTCACCCAGACAGCTAGTGCCAATTGGCTTACCAAATACTAACAAAAACAAAAAAGAAAAAGTCAACACACATCATTGTAATAATTTTCTTTAATTTGCATTGTGCGACTAACGAACGCTGATTTCTTGATAGATAAAAAGAAATGTTTATAATAAAGCAATATTGAAACTTTCTTTTGATTTCATCCACTCCAATTTCGATTCAATTAAACGTGTTGAGCTAAGTTAATTAACTAAACGATTATATAAAGCAACAAAACGCTTCATTATGAAGTTTAACACTATCGCATTCGTCGCATTTTTAATGTACTATCTTATCTTCTAAGTCCTCACCACCGGTAATCACACAGAGATCATATGGCAAACAATAAAAATGGAAGAGGAGCACGTGCAAAGTTCATCGGATGCCCTTTTATTAGCAGGCTAAAATGCAAGAACAAATGCTGGAGACATAAATATTTCGTGTATGTGGAGATCTAATTAGCTTTGCACATTTTTTATATTTGGATGCACAACACAAGAAGAAACTCTGCATAAAGTCCAAAATATACGTTCGAGTCTTGCAGATGCATAGTGACAAACTAATAATAAAGGGTCCTTATTTAATTGGGCACCACCCCATACCACTCGTGTATGTTCACCCCAACACTACTTGTGTTGTATACTACTATAGTACTGTATGCAATTTAGTATCTTGTACTATACTGTTCTTATGATTTTATGAATAGATGATCCTACAATAATGTTTCTTACATGATCATTAACTCACTTTTCTAGGTTCTGTACTCTTTACCTATATATGGTTGATGTTAATAGTTGAACTCGAACTCAAAGCACTTGATAGTTACTACTTGCTTGAAGTTGAACTCGTAAAATCGTAATAAGAAATGGTTCTCACAATCTCGACCCTTGAGAAAGAATCCTTGCCTTTGCTCTTGGTCTCTCTTAAACTCCCTTTATATATTTAGCATTTTATTAAAGTGATCAAACTAAGGAAAATTGAGCAGATTGTGAAATATAGAACACGCTGCTAATGCCGGTAACATAAATGAGCACACTTTGTCTTATAAGTACCTTAAAGTGCAACACACTAACCCAAAACTCTTTGTTCAGCCTCAATCTCACACTCTAAACAACACCTCTAGTTAAGTTGACACGAGACTCAACCAACTTAACTAGAGGTCTCGAGTTTAAACTCTATATAAACACAACAGCCTTAAAAAGAAATCACATATATAGTGAGATCTCTCTATCATAGTATCACCCCCTTCCACTTGTCATCCTACTCTTCTCAAATACGAACTAAACCGATTTCTCCATTCGCACACACTTACAAGTTACAAAAAAAAAAGAAAAAAAAAAAGCCATGATACGACACCGTTCCATTCATATCTCAACACCACACAGAATCCAATGCCCTTTATACACTACTACCATCGCAATGGTATACGTTGACCCGTACATTTATACATGAAACCCAAACACATCTTTCTCTCTCCTCTTCTTCGTTCATCTCTCTTTGCTCTCTCTCTCTCTCCTCAAAAAAAAATCCCCATCTTTTTGTTCTTCTTCTTAAAGACTTCATTAACTTCTTGCTGAAGCTCCCACACCAGTACACCACCCACAAAGTAAAAGTAAAGTTTCCAACTTTGCCCCCCTAAACAATGTCGGAAATGAAGTTGAAGTGAAATTAAAAAAAAAATGAAGATCACCGCAAACACGGACATCAATACCGTCCTCTCCTCCTCGAAACCCACACCCTCAGATCTTCTTCCCAAAAAGCCCCTCCCTCGTCGCAAAATTACCAAAACTACCCCTCGTCTTTCCCGTAAACCCGGCGGCGGCGGCGGCGGTGGTGGTCCGCCGACGCCGCTCCTCAAGTGGAACTTCCACCACCAGGAGAGAGATACTCCCACTACCACCGCCACCGCCAACGCCACCGGATGCGCGGCGGTGGGAAACGTGAACAATGTGGTGGAGGAGGAGGAGGAGAAGTCGCCGGAGGGACGCCGGAAGTCGAGGAGAGAGAAAGGTGGACCTCCTATTTCAGCTAGAAAGCTTGGTGCTGCTCTTTGGAGGATGCAGGCTGCTGCTGCGGCGGCGGATGAGGAGGGAAACGGTGGTGGTGGTGGTGGGGAAGAGCAGATGGAGCAGGAGCGGCCGCGGCGGCGGAGTGGGAAAGGAGGAGAGAGGAGAGAGAATGACGGTGGTGGTGGTGGTGGTGGAGTAGGGTTTAAGGTGTGTTTTAATTATTTGTTTGAGTCTCAAGATCTCAACTTACTCTTACACTTTTCCAAGGTTTGATTTTTTCTACAAAATAAAATAAAAAACAAACAAAACAAATCAAATAATATATGAAGATTGTTTTGTGTTTAATTGAAATGTAGTTGATTAAAGTTCAAATCAATTTGAATTTCTTGTGTTAGTACTTGATTGAAGTTCATTGTGAATGGGGTTTTGTTTAATTTTTCGGATTAGATATCGAAAATCGAAAATGAAAGGGTGGAAGTTTAGTGTTATATAAGCTAGGTGAGAGTGTGCTTGTAAGTTTTAGCGAATGGATTGATTATATATGAGGTTGATTGATGGTAGATTGGTAGGTATAGGTGGTGATTGTTAGAATGTGATGATGTGTTCATTCGTAGTCGATTTTGTGTTGTATAGATTGGTTTTGTCTTAGATTAATGTTGGGTCAATCGAAATATTATGTTAGTTATATCATGATGGGGGTATTGGGGTACATAATGTTGTTGGACGGACCAGTGGATTATTTGGGGTTTGCCTCGTTGAAAGGATGGATTAACCGTTGTGTGGGGAATGTCGAAAATTGGCTGTTCGTATGGGGTGATGGTTGTAGATGAGAATGTTGGTAGCGGTTGCTTTAAAAGCTGGGGAATTATATCGTTGTATGTTTTGTGAGATGAAAATATTACGAATATTCGGATGATAAAAAATCCAGAATGCTTCTGTTGGGAGTTAGTAAGTGCCTTGATGATGAAGCTCAAATCACTTTAAGGCTGATAAGATCTAAGATACAATGGTGGACTAGTGTACAGCGAGATTTAAAAGTTGTGGTGTTAAGCTTGTAGTATACATCTGGATGGTTCAATGAAATTGTACAGATAATCTTTGTGCTTCCAAGATTTTTGTGGATCATGTGACATTCGGTGAATTTGTGAGAGATTTCTTGAGTATATGTTTCTCTAGAACTTGTATGAAACTCTAGGTACTGACTCATTTGTCCTCTTGGTTTGCAGCCAAGAATTGGCCATGGCGTTGAACAATTATCTTGTCACCACGGTGGCAGAGAACGTGGCTCTGAAGCTATGGATCCACTTAGGAGCCCGTGTTCTGTTAATGGCCCTGTCAATGGATATCGCTGTGAGGTATGTAACTTCACTTTGGACGTTCAAATGGCTTAAGTTTAATTCCCCCCACCCTGTGTGATAACAGGGAATGTTTTCTGAGTTTTTGGGTGGGTCTGCTAAAATGTGGCGGTGTTTCATGCTGCTTGTGTTCCTATGATACCCCTTCCCCTCCCCCGTTTTAGCATAATGACAAAAAGGTTGAAAGGAAAAGATCAGCTGAGATTAGGAAAAAATTAGTTGAGTCTAGATTCCTACATGATTCTGCGTGTAATTTGAATTTGTTACATGTCCTATGGTCAAATCCATGTCTAATGTGCTGGTTGCTTGATCTAATGTGGCTTTCATTGTTATGTTCTCCTATGCTAGCGGCAGTCTCCCTTCCAATATGCAAATTATGCAATGGAGGGGGCTACAAAGTGGGACCCCGTTGGATTGAGACCATCCGATGAAAATCCTGATGATATACAGTTACTTGACCAAAAAGCAAATGCCACCGTGATCTCTGCCCTAGAAACAGAACTTGAGCAGGCTCGGGCACGTATAGAGGTACTGGAAGTAGAGAAACGGTCATCAAAGAAGAAAGTTGAACACTTTTTGAAGAAACTCAGCGAGGAAAGGGCAGCTTGGCGTAGCAGAGAGCATGATAAAGTCCGTGCTTTAATTGATGACATTAAATCTGATTTGAGTAGAGAAAGGAAGCATCGGCAAAGACAGGAAATGGTCAACTCCAAGTTAGTCAATGAGCTGGCAGAAGTAAAATTATCAGCTAAAAGATATATGCAGGACTTTGAGAAAGAGAGGAAGGCACGAGAGTTAATAGAAGAAGTGTGTGACGAGCTTGCAAAGGAAATCGGGGAGGACAAGGCTGAAGTTGATACTCTCAAGAAGGAATGCATGAAAATTAGAGAGGAGGTTGATGATGAGAGAAAAATGTTACAAATGGCTGAGGTCTGGCGAGAAGAGCGTGTCCAAATGAAACTTGTAGATGCGAAAGTAGCTCTTGATCAGAAGTACTCTCAGATGAACTATCTCGTTGAGGAGTTGGAAAAATTCCTCGGGTCAAAAGGTGTAAGCCTGGATGCAAATGAGATGAGAGAGGCCGAATTGTTTCGACGAGCTGCTGCATCGATAAACATCCAAGAGATCAAAGAGTTTACATATGAACCTTCGAACTCAGATGACATATTTGCAGTTGTTGAAGAAATGGCTATGGCAGAAAGTAATGAAAGGGAGATTGAACCATGTGTTGAGTACAGCCCTGCAAGCCATGCATCAAAAGTACGAACTGTTAGTCCTGTAAACAGCCATAGCAAAGACATCCACAGACTTTCAAACATGTATTCCTATCCAAGTGGCGAAATGGATGACGATGGGAGTGGATGGGAAACTGTCAGTCATGCAGAAGACCAAGGATCAAGCTATTCGCCCGAGGGAAGCATGATGTCCGTCAATAGAATGTACCGGGACAGTAATGTCTCAGGTAGTTGCACTGAATGGGAAGAGCAGGTTGGTGATGAGACACCAATTACTGAAATCAGTGAAGTCTGCTCAGTTCCCTCAAAGCAGCAAAAGAAGGTAAAGTCAATAGCTAGGCTCTGGCGATCAGGCCACCATAATGGTGACACTTACAAGATAATATCTGTGGACGGTGTTAATGGAAGGCTTTCTAATGGAAGATATTCCAATGGGGCTGTAATGTCGCCTGATCGTGGGTCCGGTAAAGGTGGGATTAGCCCGTCAGATATGACTGGGTGGAGTTCCCCCGAGTCTGGAAATCCTCATATTAACCGAGGAATGAAGGGTTGCATTGAGTGGCCTCGTGGAGCACAGAAGAACAGCTTAAAGAACAAACTCTTGGAAGCAAGGATGGAGAGTCAAAAAGTCCAACTACGTCAAGTCTTAAAGCAGAAATGTTGAATCCATGCGCAGTGCCTTACCATTCTTCCGCCCCCAGCTCATGTAAGTTATCCATCTTTCAAGAAGCTTTTAGATTAGTAAAAATCGACAAATTCTCATAGGTAATAAAACCACTATCGCGACTGTAACTATAGATGGGGGGTAGTCCTTGTTTCTCCACCAAGCTATGGAGCGAGCATTCTCCTGGCTCGGAATTTTGTTTATCCGCTCTCCAACCCACACTTCAGGTAAAAGAAGGGACGATTATTATTAGAAATACCGTGTTATGTTCGTTGTAATCAGCGCACTTGTGTCACTTATTAAAGGTGAAACATAACATAGTACTGTAACTGCAAGTGTTGGGTTGTGTAAAGCAGATTTCTCTTTGTACTAGTAGAACATCTGTTATTTGTAACTTAAGAAACAGGTCGGAATCGAAAGTATATTCCCTATTTCAGAAAAGCAAGATCTGGAACTTTATGGTTCATTGACGTATAACCTTGTGGTTCTGTACTTCAGTGATGTCAAAACTTCAGTTGAGATCGAGCTGAGGACTCGTGATCTGTGGTTCTCTTTGGTTCCTGCTCTTGCGCCTGTGTTCCATTGCACTTGGTTAAAAACATACACATTTCTAGGAAGCCTATCAGCCAACGGGCGAATCCAGGCCGCGTCCGGCGAAGGCAGGCTAAAAACATGCAAATGTTGTGTAAAAACTATTCCAAACAGTCAGAAGAAAAACACATCCAGTTCTCTACAATTTGAATAAATAAGCGTTCTCTTGAATATCTAACCTAGTTCTTTACAGATTAAATAATGCGACTTGTTCTCTTAAATGTCCAACGTTGATATGATGGAAACTTAAATACACCAAACATTAATAATTCAAAAGAACGGACTAATCCGAGAAGTTGGTGACTTCCCGAAAGAGGTTGATAATGTTGATCTAGAAAGAGGGGTTGAGAAAGCCATTATTGTTTAAGCTTAGCAAATTATATTTGTAATGATTGAATGAAAATGTTTGCAGAAAATTGAGATTGAATGAGAATGAAATTGTTGTGTTAAACTTGTGTTTCAAGGATCACTTCTACAACAGTCAACTAAGCTATAACAAACATAGTTTCCTCTGCTAAATTGCTCTTACAAGTTTTCGGAATCGACGCCGTTCACTAATGAGAAAGACTCTGACAGCTTGTATGAGGGTATGGATGAGACGAAATTTTACGAACTCCCCTCTCGCTGGCAGTGCTTCACCAATCTCAGACAGATGGACGCGGTAGTGCAGCTTGTAGTGCAGAAGTAGAGGGGGACGGATCAAGTTGATACCTTTCCTCTGAGCTTCTGACATGACTCCTTGTACGACTGCATCTTTAACCTCACCCCAGGTGAAATGGGTTGGCATACTGATTGTTCCGAGCCTTTCACCGGCAGCGACAGTCCTCCCTCCCATCTCTTTAAAAATCAGCTGCTCGATCTTGATTAAAGTCCATGGCATGGGGCGACTAAAGGACAGGACAGGCCGCGGTAGTGGAAGTGAAAGTGGAAGTCCGTAAACAGCTGCCATTTGAGGATCATAACTCGGTACTTGAGCTAAACCCTGGATTTCACAGGGCGAAATCAGGTACACCCTAACTGATCGGATAGTAGCGTAGACTGATTGAAACCTGTAAATTTTTCCACCTGGGGGGAGACCTGCACCGTCCTCTGACAGAAAGGACTCGTACCATGTCCTGTAATGCACGAGAACAGGTGCTACCATCTGATCGAGGCTGTGTTTTGCAGCCTCCATCCCAGCCGCTTTCACAACCAGTTCTTTAACCTCCCACCAGCAGGAGAATGTAGGAACTGCCACACCTCCAAAATCTGACAGAGTCAACCCCCGCTTGTTGATATCCTAGGACTATACTTGTTGGATTTGAGTGTTGGTTCCTCATTTTGTGAAATATTTCATCCGTTTCGACGCTCGTCACTTGGTATGGATTTAATACCGTTTTTTCGTTTTCTTTGTCTTCTCTTAAGTTTTTGACTCTAATATTTTGCAAATCCTCATTATATCATATTTATAGAATACCACCAAAATTTGAGCGGTTTTTGTTCCGGAGCCATTTTATCGAAAAAACGTGGATTATATACTGCGATTTTGGTCAAATTTGATCAATTTTGATCAATTTTTCCAAAAACGCTAAATATTATGTAAACATTAGTGAAGATATCCTAGGACTATACTTGTTGGATTTGAGTGTTGGATAACTCATTTTGTCAATTATTTCATCGGTTTCGACGCTCGTCACTTTGTATGGATTTATCACCGTTTTTGCCATTTTCCTTATCTTTTCTTAGGTTTATGACTCTAATATTTAAAAATCCTCATTATATAATATTTAAAGACTACCACCAAAATTTGAGCGGTTTTTGTTCAGGAGCCATTTTATCGAAAAAACGTGGATTATATACTGCGATTTTGGTCAAATTTGATCAATTTTTCCAAAAACGCTAAATATTATGTAAACATTAGTGAAGATATCCTAGGATTATACTTGTTGGATTTGAGTGTTGCTTCCTCATTTTGTTAAATATTTCATCCGTTTCGACGCTCGTCACTAGGTATGGATTTAAGACCGTTTTGGCCGTTTTCCTTATCTTTTCTAAGGTTTTTGACTTAAATATTTTGCGAATCCTTATTATATCATATTTAGAGACTATCACCAAAATTTGAGCGGTTTTTGTTCCGGAGCCATTTTACCGAAAAAACGTGGATTATATACTGCGATTTTGGTCAAATTTGATCAATTTTTCCAAAAACGCCAAATAATCTCCAAACATTAGTGATGATATCCTAGGACTATAATCGTTGGATTTGAGTGTTGGTTCCTCATTTTGTGAAATATTTCATCCATTTCGACGCTCGTCACTTAGTATGGATTTAAGACCGTTTTGGCCGTTTTCCTTGTCTTTTCTTAGGTTTTTTACTCTAATATTTTCCAAATCCTCATTATATCATATTTAGAGACTACCACTAAAATTTGAGCGATTTTTGTTCCGGAGCCATTTTATCGAAAAAACGTGGATTATATACTGCGATTTTGGTCAAATTTGATAAATTTTTCCATAACGCCAAATAATCTCAAAACATTAGTGATGATATCCTAGGACTATACTTGTTGGATTTGAGTGTTGGTTCCTCATTTTGTGAAATATTTCATCCGTTTCGACGCTCGTCACATGGTATGGCTTTAAAACCGTTTTAGCCGTTTTCCTTGTCTTTTCTTAGGTTTTTGACTTTAATATTTTTTAAATCCTCATTATATCATATTTAGAGACTATTACTAAAATTTGAGCGGTTTTTGTTCCGGAGCCATTTTATCGAAAAAACGTGGATTATATACTGCAATTTTGGTCAAATTTGATCAACTTTTCCAAAAATGCTAAATATTCTCCAAAAATTAGTGAAGATATTTGGAATATACTTGTTGGATTTGAGTGTTGGATACCTCATTTTGTGAAATATTTCATATTTTTCAACGCTCGTCACTTGATATGGATTTCAGACCGTTTTGGCCGTTTTCTTTGTCTTTTCTTAGACTTTTGACTTTAATATATTGCAAATACTCATTATATCATATTTAGAGACTACCACAAAAATTTGAGCGGTTTTTGTTCCGGAGCCATGTTATCGAAAAAAACGTGGATTATATACTGCGATTTTGGTCAAATTTGATAAATTTTTCCAAAAATGCCCCATAGACCCCAAACATTTGTGATGATATCCTAGGACTATACTTGTTGGATTTGAGTGTTGGTTCCTCATTTTGTGAAATATTTCATCCGTTTCGACGCTTGTCACTTGGTATGGATTTATTACCGTTTTTTCATTTTCTTTGTCTTTTCTTAGGTTTTTGACTCTAATATTTTTCAAATCCTCATTATATTATATTTATATACTACCACCAAAATTTGAGCGGTTTTTGTTCCGGAGCCATTTTATCGAAAAAAACGTGGATTATATGGTCAAATTTGATCAATTTTTCCAAAAACACTAAATATTATGTAAACATTAGTGAAGATATCCTAGGACTATACTTGTTGGATTTGAGTGTTGCATAACTCATTTTGTGAATTATTTCATCCGTTTCGACGCTCGTCACTTTGTATGGATTTATCACCGCTTTGGCCATTTTCCTTATCTTTTATTAGGTTTATGACTCTAATATTTTACAAATCCTCATTATATAATGTTTAAAGACTACCACCAAAATTAGAGCGGTTTTTGTTCTAGAGCCATTTTATCGAAAAAAACGTGGATTATATACAGCGATTTTGGTCAAATTTGATCAATTTTACCAAAAATGCCAAATAATCTCCAAACATTAGTGATAATATCCTAGGACTATACTTGTTGGATTTGAGTGTTGGTTCCTCATTTCGTGAAATATTTCATCCGTTTCGACGCTCGTCACTTGGTATGGATTTAATACCGTTTTTTCGTTTTCTTTGTCTTCTTTTAGGTTTTTGACTCTAATATTTTGCAAATCCTCATTATATCATATTTAGAGACTACCACGAAAATTTGAGCGGTTTTTGTTCCGGAGCCATTTTATCGAAAAACAGTGCATAATATACTGCTATATTAGTCAAATTTGATCAATTTTTCGAAAAACGGCAAGTATGCTCCAAACATTAGTGATGATATCCTAGGACTATACTTGTTGGATTTGAGTGTTTGTTCCTTATTTTGTGAAATATTTCATATGTTTCGACGCTTGTCACTTGGTATGGATTTAAGACCGTTTTGGCCGTTTTCCTTGTCTTTTCTTAGGTTTTTGACTTTAATATTTTGCAAATCCTCATTATATATCATATTTAGAGGCTACCACCAAAATTTGAGCGGTTTTTGTTCCGGAGCCATTTAATCGAAAAAACGTGGATTATATACTGCGATTTTGGTCAAATTTGATCAATTTTTCCAAAAACGCTAAATATTATGTAAACATTAGTGAAGATATCCTAGGACTATGGATTTGAGTGTTGGATACCTCATTTTGTCAATTAGGATATCCGTTTCGACGTTCGTCACTTTCTATAAATTTATGACCGTTTTGGCCATTTTCTTTTCTTAGGTTTATGATTCTAATATTTTACAAATCCTCATTATGTCATATTTAGACACTACCAACAAAATTTGAGCGGTTTTTGTTCCGGAGGCATTTTATCGAAAAGCTGTGAATTATATACTGCGATTTTAGTCAAATTTGATTAATTTTTCTAAAAACGCCAAATATTATCCAAACATTAGTGATAATATCCTCGGACTATACTTGTTGGATTTGAGTGTTGGTTCCTCATTTTGTGAAGTATTTCATGTTTCTCGACACTCGTCACTTGGTATGGATTTAAGACCGTTTTGGCCGTTTTCCCTGTCTTTTCTTAGGTTTTTGACTTTAATATTTTGCAAATCCTCATTATATATCATATTTAGAGACTACCACCAAAATTTGAGCGGTTTTTGTTCCGGAGCCATTTTATAGAAAAAACGTGGATTATATACTGCGATTTTGGTGAAATTTGATCAATTTTTCCAAAAACGCCAAATAATCTCCAAACATTAGTGATGATATCCTAGGATTATACTTGTTGGATTTGAGTGTAGGCTCCTCATTTTGTGAAATATTTCATCCGTTTCGACGACGCTCGTCAATTGGTATGGATTTAATATCGTTTTGGCCGTTTTCCTTGTCTTTTCATAGATTTTTGACTCTAATATTTTACAAATCCTCATTATATCATATTTAGAGACTACCACCAAAATTTGAGCGGTTTTTGTTCCGGAGCCATTTTATCAATTACACGTGGATTATATACTGCGATTTTGGTCAAATTTGATCAATTTTTCCAAAAATGCTAAATATTATCTAAACATTAGTGAAGATATCCTAGGACTATATTTGTTGGATTTGAGTGTTGGATACCTCATTTTCTCAATTATTTCATCCGTTTCGACGCTCATCACTTTGTATGGATTTATGACCGTTTTGGCCATTTTCCTTATCCTTTCTTAGGTTTTTTACTCTAATATTTTGCAAATCATCATTATATCATATTTAGAGACTACCCCCAAAATTTGAGCGGTTTTTGTTCCGGCGCCATTTTATCGAATAAACGTGGATTATATACTGCGATTTTGGTCAAATTTGATCACTTTTTCCAAAAATGCTAAATATTACCTAAACATTGGTGAAGATATACTAGAACTATATTTGTTGGATTTGAGTGTTGGATACCTCATTTTGTCAATTATTTCATCCGTTTCGACGCTCATCACTTTGTATGGATTTATGACCGTTTTGGCCATTTTCCTTATCTTTTCTTAGGTTTTTGACTCTAATATTTTGCAAATCCTCATTATATCATATTTGGAGACTACTACCAAAATTTGAGCGGTTTTTGTTACGGAGCTATTTTATCGAGAAAACGTCGATTATGTACTGCGATTTTGGTGAAATTTGATCAATTTTTCCAAAAACGCTAAATATTATCTAAACATTAGTGAATATATCCTTGGACTATACTTGTTGGATTTGAGTGTTGGATACCTCATTTTGTCAATTATTTCATCCGTTTCGACGCTCGTCACTTTGTATGAATTAATGACCGTTTAGGCCGTTTTCCTTGTCTTTTCTTAGACTTTTGACTTTAATATTTTGCAAATCCTCATTATATCATATTTAGAGACTACCACTAAAATTTGAGCGGTTTTTGTTCCGGAGCCATTTTATCGAAAAAACGTGGATTATATACTGCGATTTTGATCAAAGGTGATCAATTTTTCCAAAAACGCCAAATAATCTCCAAACATTAGCGATAATATCCTAGGACTATACTTGTTGGATTTGGGTGTTGGTTCCTCATTTTGTGAAATATCTCATCTTTTTCGACGCTCGTCATTTGGTATGGATTTAAGACCGTTTTCGCCGTTTTCCTTATCTTTTTTTAGGTTTATGATTCTAATATTTTACAAATCCTCATTATATCATATTTAGATACTACCACCAAAATTTGAGCGGTTTTTGTTCCGGAACCATGTTATCGAAAAAAACTTTGATTATATACTGCAATTTTGGTCAAATTTGATCAATTTTTCCAAAAACGCCAAGTATGCTCCTAGCACTAGTGATGATATCCTAGGACTATACTTGTGGGATTTGAGTGTTGGTTCCTCATTTTGTGAAATATTTCATCTTTTTCGACGCTCGTCACTTGGTATGGATTTAAGACCGTTTTGGCCGTTTTCCTTGTCTATTATTAGGTTTTTGACTATAATATTTTTCAAATCCTCATTATATCATATTTAGAGACTACCACCAAAATTTGAGCGGTTTTTGTTCCGGAGCCATTTTATCGAAAAACGTGGATTTATATACTGCGATTTTGATCAAATTTGATCAATTTTTCCAAAAACGCTAAATATTATCTAAACATTAGTGAAGATATAGTATGACTATACTTGTTGGATTTGAGTGTTGGTTCCTCATTTTGTGAAATATTTCATCTTTTTCGACGCTCGTCACTTGGTATGTATTTAAGACCGTTTTGGCCGTTTTCCTTGTCTTTTCTTAGCTTTTTGACTTTAAAATTTTGCAAATCCTCATTATATCATATTTAGAGACTCCCACCAAAATTTGAGCGGTTTTTGTTCCGGAGCCATTTTATCGAAAAAACGTGGATTATATAATGCGATTTTGGTCAAATTTGATCAATTTTTCCAAAAACGCTAAATATTATCTAAACATTAGTGAAGATATCCTAGGACTATACTTGTTGGATTAGAGTGTTGGATACCTCATTTTGTGAATTATTTCATCCGTTTCGACGCTCGTCACTTTGTATGGATTTATGACCGTTTTGGCCATTTTCCTTATCTTTTCTTAGGTTTATGACTCTAATATTTTACAAATCCTCATTATATCATATTTAGAGACTACCACCAAAGTTTGAGCGGTTTTTGTTCCGGAGCCATTTTATCGAAAAACGTGGATTACATACTGCGATTTTGGTCAAATTTGATCAATTTTTTCAAAAACGCCAAATATTATCCAAACATTAGTGATGATATCCTAGGACTATACATTTTGGATTTGAGTGTTGGATACCTCATTTTGTGAATTATTTCATCCGTTTCGACGCTCGTCACTTTGTACGGATTTATGACCGTTTAGGCCGTTTTTCTTGTCTTTTTTTTGGTTAATTGCTCTAATATTTTGAAAATCCTCATTATATCATATTTAGGGGTATTAGTATTACTATCTCTAATTCGAGGTTTAAAGAAATAATTTGGTTCTTATATTTACAAAAATGTAGATAATGTCGTCAGATTTCTTTTTGACGTATCAAAATGTAAGTTTGACGTATGGAATAATCTCTTACTATAACTCATAAATGAAAATTTTTATGTTGATTCATCTTTACAAATTAACATAAACTTACATATGGTAACTATATATTCATTAGTAATAAATTAATTTTTTATATGATTACCATAAACTTACATGAGTTGAGATCCTATGTTCCATTCTTGTATCCCATTCCCTGTACCCCTCCAATCAAATCCTTAGAAATCAATTAAATTATAAGCTTGTACGGTTTTTTTTTTTATGTTGGAAAGTGGGTTTGCTAGTTTGCGATTGAAGGGTACATAGAGTGGTACACAAAGTGGGACAAAGAATTCTCATTCAACTTAACATATGCTAACTACATTTTTATAACACTTAATTAATTCTTTATTCACCTAAAGCTCTAAGAAAATTCGTAGGGCTTTTAACACATTCAATAGAGTTGAATCATAATTGTTAGTATTGAGAAATTTATTTGAATAAGTTAAATGGTTTCCCGTTTATATTAGGGTGACCTATGTGTTCAAATTTCAAGGTCATCATTTGGTGCTTATATGTACCAAAATGTAGAAAATGTCATATTAGACTTTTAACTCACGAAATTATTTTATCCCATAACATACTAGTATAAAATAATTTCATAATTATGAAAATGTGATATCTTCAGCCTGGTTACCATAAGCTTATTTTCATGATTACCATATGATTATGTACGTTACACTACATTTTCATATCTAATGCATGAGTTTTGTACATGATTACCAAGAACTCACATATGGTATATAACAACAATTTCATAACATAAATTTATTTCTTATTGACCCTGAAAAAATCGTCGTTTATAAATATATATATATATATATATATATATATATATATAATAATATTAAGATAGTCCACGTACTTACCATTTTTACGTACATGGTATAAAGGGTTGATTCATATGTACATGAACATAGTCAATGAACAATTACAAGTTATGAACAGGTTTGGATAATAATTTCTTTAATTTAAAATGACAATGCAAATTGGATAATAATTTCTTTAATTTTCATTCGAATGGTAATTTTTGGATTGGTAGTACATTAGTATTTAGGTAAAATAAACCGTCTTAATAATAATCTTATTAAGCTAATAACAAAGAAGAAATGAAAATTAATTTTGTTTATACGAACTAAAATTAATTTTTAAGGGGAGGTGGCTTTCGAAGACAACAACATGTAGCACTATTATCACAAAAACTTTTCATCAAGTGTTGAGTTGTTGCTGAGCACAATCGTTCGCAAGCTTGTTGTTGACACCCTTGTAAATGAACGCAATGAGGTGGGAATTCCTGGTTCATCTCCTTTGCTCTTGCTCCTCCTGTTTTCACATTCAATTTTTACCCAAAGGATACAAGTTATTAGCAACGATGTTTCGGAGTAATCAAAGGGTGATAATTGAGATTGCCTTGTCGTAAGAGACCACTTTAATTACTAATTTAAAGGCGATGATAAGAACTAATACATCACTTACCAATAGAGAGAAGATATCATCAGAAAAAGAGAAAGGTGAAAAGGCTTCATCATCATGAATTGGAGTAGCTCTTTTATGTATTAAAATTAAAAATGTCTGAATGAAATGAGTAAAGGACCAAGTTGATTTTTATACTACCAAAAATAATTGCAAAGAAATCAAATATATAATTGCCTAATTATTTGTGGATTTAGTTGGTATGAAATAATATTATTTATTTGCCTATAGTATGTAATTATCATTAAATGTGATCCATGTAATGAATAATTTCGTCAAGGCAATTTCATTGAATGTGATCGATATAATGAATAATTTTCTTTGACAAAAATCAGAAATGGCTTCTCATATTGTAACAACCCTAAATTTTCGAAACATTTTTAATAAGAAAATATAAGGTCGTTACGCCACAATTGACCCACAAGGTCAATTGCTAGGCTTCACAACCCAGTCACCGGAAATAAATTTTCTAAAAACCAAGGAAAAAGCAAGATTAGCGTAGCGGAAGTCTTAAACCAAAGTTTACAAGATCAAAACTTGATAGCAATTTTTCTATATACATTATAAAACTTGATTAAATTCCAAAAATTATATTTAAACGGTAACACCCAAATAATATTAATCCTTAAAATTAAGGGGTGTTACACATATAACTACATTCATAGTACTTAATCATACCTAATTATTAGCAATGCTATAATAAGAGATTACAACTTATTGGGCATTGGTAGATATTTGTGTTCTTGAATAAAACATGTTTGATAGGGCTTAATAAAATTAGTATTCACATTAGTTCAAAGTCATCTAAATCAGATCAAAGTCATTAAAATCATATCATATTGGATTAGAATGTACAAAACTACCAATGTATTTGGTCCATAATTGACACTAATTCGTTGAAATTTAATCAAAATTTCGGATCAGCAGTTCAGATCACTTCAGAATCATTCAAATCAGATCAGATCAATTCAAAGTCATTCAAATCAGATTATATCAGTTCAGAAAGATGCAGTCCTATCAAACAAAACCTAATTAGTTATAAGTTTTTCTAACGTGTGCCCAGAGGGCACATACATGTTCATAGTCTTTCTATTCCTCTTTTAGTGATTTTCTCCTCAATTCATCAATGAGATTTTATATTTTGGCTTTTCAAGTGGGAATCTCATTTAATTAAAGAATTAGACTCTTAACATGTACTTTGTGGGTACACGTTTCGAAAACCCGATTAATTATTAACAACAACGAATGCATGACGCTTCAATATAATGGGCTAGCAGCTAGCTAAGATGTATTGCCTTTTCTTTCAAACCGGTAAGAGTGTTCGAAATTGATAATGAAATTCATAGGCTAGAAGAGGTCTTTTTTTTTTTCTTTGTTAGACTAAACACATAAATATCACGTATTGAACATTATGTAACGTAGGAAAAAAAAAACACTTTAAATGTGTCGATATAAAAGGAGTCTAACATTTGGTTCTTTTTTAGTAGCATTATTTACTCTAATTGTTTGCATCAAAGTTGGCGTGATCTGAGAAATTTGACTGGTAAACCTGTAAACTCGACCTAGTACAACCTAACTCAACCTAACCCTGATTATGAACCAATGCCACTCAACTGTAAGTGTTGGGTTGTGATCGACGAGCAGATTTCTTTTTGCACTAGTAGAATCACTCGTGATCCGTGCCTCAAAGGCTCTCTTACGTACTAGTAGAATCAAGTTGTTACGTTGCATTTGAGGTTCAATCCTTCGATCAGTGGCGCTTTTTATGACAACTGATCTTAATTACTCGATCCATTTCTTTTGATTCTTTACGTTTGGTTTGAATTCCTCTCACGGATTCAAACCAAACGTAAATAATCAAAAGAAATAGAGGGAGTAATATTAATGTCAATGGGACGGGACGCTCAAAGCACAAAAGACGAGGACTCGGGAAGTAAGAACTGTAAATGGCTGCCATGCATTATTTGCCACGCATCGAATTTCAGATTTCACTAAAATAAGGAAGGGATATATAAGTTTTAAAATGTGCCTAGTAGGCACATGTTAGAAAAAACCGATATTATGAATCGAGTGCAAATTCTCCATACCCCTCAATTCTATAAAAAAAACTTGCATTTTCTTTTGAGTGATCAGTAATATTAACGTACTACATACCTTCATTATTCAAAATCCAATTTTATTTGGTGAGAGGGATTTGAGTATACAAAGAAGCATTTTGTAAGCTACTACTTGAAAGAGTAACAACAACAATGAAACATTGTGTGACACAAGCTAAGAATGGATAGATAGATCGATCAACAAAGAACGCAGCAACAATAACCACCAAACTCGGGTTTTTGAGAGTCCATTGAGCAAAAGCCTTGCTGTTGCTGCTCTATTTGGCACTTGGAATTGCAGTCTTTTGGATCACATGTTTGATATGCGAAGCAATGGAGTTCATGAGCACCCCCTGCTTGAGGTCCGATTCGAGACCCCTCAGTTACGCTACCTGTAAATCAACCACCAAATTAAATATCACGTACGAACTTATTTTAAATGCATGCACAAATGCACAAATGAGAAAACTAAGCACATACTGTATTAGATACGAAAAGTTGCATTAATATAAACTCCACTAACCATTTGAGATGACTAGAAATAAGATTGTAAGAAGAGGCAATAAGTAGACTGAATTTTTCATGGTGAAAATGGCTGGAGGCTTCAAGCTTAGCTTGTATCTCACGATATTACAACTACTTTTGGGCACAAAATTCTGAAGTTATACAACAAGGTTATTGACATACTCATATGTTTATATACTCATCAGTGTGACATTTTTTCATTGTTGTTGATATTACAAATCAGTAGAATGATTTTTTAGAAATCAAAGATCGATCCAAATGATACTAAATGGTTCAGGTCATATACGATGTATAGCATGAATATTATATTTACAAGGTATATTATTATTATTTTGAGGGACTATAATACTAAGAATTTGAAAATCATGTTGATTAATTACTTTATAAGTGGAAAAGAGAATGATTAGATGAGATTATGAGATTATGGAGATATATTTGAAAGCAACAATCAAGTGCATGGCACCTTGGACTATAAAATCCAAATGTTTTCCATGCAATAATAAAATAAACTAGGATCGAATTCGAAGATCATACATACCAACACATCTATCAAATACAAAAAAAAAGGTCTCATAATCCACTTTCACATATATACATCTTTGTAAAAATCGACTTTGATCACGGATCCAAGACAAAATATTATCGAAAGATCGAGAACCTAGAGGTCATGGAGAGGTACTCAAGTTGTGTTGTCTTGGTTCTCCTATTATCAATGTCATCATTTGGTATGTGACAACCTTTGTTATGAAATCAAGTTTTATTTACATAATGTTTTATTTCATTGTAATGTTTTAAAAGTTGATAGGAGTCTTGTAGGAGAAGCGCACAGTTTAGATAGTGTAGCTAGAAAGTCTTTTGTTTTTTTTTGGTACAAAGGAGCAACTATTGTTGCGGGGGTGGGGGTATGAGGATTTGAATCCGAGACGAAAGTCTTTTGTAATATAGGTTTTGTGTATTTTATGTTAGTTTAGACGTTGTCAAAAAAAAAATACGTCATTATTGTTTAACAATGTATGTGTGTTTTTTTGGCAGAAATGTATGTGTCTAATGTAGTATTGTGTATGATTTGCAGCAAACATGGGAGTCGTAAGAGGAGATAGTAACTGTGGGTATACAGCAGTCACCGGCGGAGGGTGTCCGGACATCAGCGCCTGCGCGAAGACATGTGCACCTTGCTACAGGCAGCTCGGCCAAATCATGGCAACTTGTGTGAACAATGAGTGCAGATGTTACTTCTACCGCGCTCCTGTCGCACCACCAGGCCCTGCCGGACAGCCGTGTGCACCGCCATCTCTTTCACTCTAGAACCCTAAATCATAAATTGCTAAATCATCATTCTTATCCTACTTGTTTTAAGAGACTTACAATTGTTTTCCAAATTATAGTAATAATATCGATTTGATTACTGGTTATGTACTTGTTACTCGTTAAGTGATCCATTGTTAACTTTGTTTAGGCAGTATATTGGTCGTCTCGCTGCCAATTGTTTAGGCAAAAACCAGTATGCAGTACGCGATGCTAAAATATTGTCTCCGGCAGTGGAAGAACTGCCTCACTATCATTCCAGATTTACATTTAGGAAATTCCAACTTTTTCGAACACAGAACAAATGTTAGCCAAGAGATTAAACAGAAAGGGTCGATTACATTGTTACATCTTACAACAATGACATTTCTGTAACGAATGGCCCCAGAAAAGTACAACGTTTTGTTCTTCAGACGACTTTATCAATGTTGAATACGGAGTATGTTGTTTCTTTGGTAGCACAATACAAGACTACAAAAGACCTTGGTACAGATCGCAAACTTTTTTTTCTAGGTTATCATTTAAATTCTTGAAAGTTGACATGACCAGTTGCCTGCGCATGCTCCACAGCCTCCTGTTTACGTGACAAGATCAAGACATTCAAGGAATCAGGAAAAAAAAAGACGTCGAGAGTACAACTGAGGATGGCAGGAACATATGAAAATAAGAGACCCTACCTTCTGCCCTTTCACGCCAATTTGGCAAACTCCACATCGCAGAGTGAAGTTAGCAGTGTCGGTAAATCTTCGTTGTCTGAAATCCAGGCAGTGAATCAGACAAGATCTTTCCCAAGCAAATAAATAATAGTCATGATCAATGGCAAGTGAAGCAAAATAGCTACAGTCAAAGACTTGTATGTCCAGTGTCCCTTTTCCATGCAACAATAAGCATCACCCAGAAAACATATGAAAAAACACCTCCATCTATGAACAAGATAATGTTTTGTTGACTAATCACATTACAATTACACACACCAGCCTACGGACCTTTGCAGAGCAATCAGTCTGATGACGTTATTGCCAGAAAACTCAGAATGACGACACCAGTCATCAAGACACGATAAATGGTAGAATACGGATAAATTTTACCCATATCGATGAGAAACCATAATTTCCATGTCCAATCAAGGCAAAGATTCACAAGTCAAATAAAGTAAAACAGCTCATTAAACAGTTGGTGCTTCTTATAGTTTGAGTAGCAAGTTTCAACGCATTTGTTGATGCAACTTTCACTTTGGGTCATCCAAAAACGGTCTCTCAGTGATAAAGCATACGGGTAAGGTTGTTTACCTCTGTCTCCTCAAACACAAACTAAGAACCTTATTAAGAATATTTGCTAGAGAAGGGCAAGAATTGAAAAAATCCTATCTTGTACTCCCTCTGGATATGTACTAAAATGATCGCATTTACTCATTTGATAAGAATATGACATCATAACCTGATTGTCTATCGCTACACATAATCGCATATGTCAAATAATCAAAGAGACAGTGACACACAAAAGAGAGCATACGACAATATTTCCTGGTAAATTGGTAATGCTTTCTCAAGGGATGGGAGCGGGGTGTGTGAGAATAGACGTAATAAGTCTGCGTCCTTTTGCAGTGTCTCCTGAATCCATTTAGTGAATTTAGCATGGATGTCTGCCCAGAATACTGTAAGGGGTTCAAATAATACCTCTGCTGCTCCTTCGTAAACGTTAAGGCAAGACCTTCAATCGGCCCTATTGTTCTGTCGCTGCGAACACCGAAGATTGTTTGATCGAACTCTTCTGGAGCACCTTCAAATGGAGACATCTATTACCACAAGAAGAAAAGGAGTATCATTAGACTTAACATGCAATGGTCAACATAACCATCCTGCTGCAGAAAAGACGTGAAGCCACAGAAGGAAACCAAGCCTTAAATACACCAGAACTTTGTATGGTACAAGAGCAAGGAGCGATGAATTTCTAAGGAGAGGCAAGGGATGAAAAAATGTTAACCGCATTGATCCCGCTACTCAAACGGGGGAACCGGCCCTCACATCGAAAATTGTAACTAAACCGCTATCCATGGCAATGTTTTAATAATAATCGGCTGCTTAAAATATGGTCCAAATTCGCCAAATTGAAGTATATAATTCACGATTTTTGGGCCAAAATAACCACGGAACAAAACCAGCTCAAAATATTGTGGAAGCCCCTACGGACAATATTATGGGCATTATAAAAAAAACTAAAGCCAAAAACCTATGGTACATTCTTCTCAAATTTGATATCAGAAGGCACCTTATGTTCAACTCGAGACGTGTGACAATATGGTTAAAGGTCTACTCAAACAGGTTATCCGACCCTCTTATCGAAAAAGAAAACTAAAAGATTGTTCGTGGAAATGTTGTGAGAACATTTGCCTACTTTAGAAAAAGAGGTCAAAATTGGCAAAAACTGAAGTAGATAATCCACGGTTTTCAACTCAAAATGACCACTTGACAAAACAGCTCAAACCTAAGGGTCATATTATGGGTTTCTCAAGAACTTAGAGCCAAAATCATATGGCAGGTTAAAAAATTGGCAAAAACGAAACCATCTTCATCGGGTGATTTGTGACAAATGGGGTTAAAGTTCTACACTTCTAATCAAAAGCAGGAACCGGCCCTCACACTGGAAAAGAGAAGTAAATAGTTGTCCCTGGTAATGTTTTGATAACATCTGGCTACTTTAGAAAGAGTGTAACCCCAAAATTGAAGTATATAATTCATGATTTTTGGCCCAAAATGGCCATGGAACAAAAACGGCTCAAAATATTGTGGAAGCCTGTAGGGGCAATGTTATGGGTATTATGAAGAACTGAGAGCCAAATACCTATGGTAGATTCTCAAAAATTCGCAAAAAAAAAGACACCTTATCTTTAACTCGTGTCGTGTGACAAATGGGGTTAAAGTTCTACCCAAACAGGGGATCCGACCCTCATATAGAAAATGGGAGTTGAAAGGTTGTTCATGGAAATTTTTTGAGAACATTCGTCTAATTTAGAAAGCGTGCTAAAGTTTGACCAAAATCGAAGTACATAATCCATGTCTTTGGGCCCAAAATTGTCTCGGAATAAAAAGGGCTCAAATTTTGGCGGAAGCCCCCAAGGGTCATATTATGGGCTTTCTCAAAAAATTTAGAGCCAAAACCCATGGCAGGTACCCAATATTGGCAAAAAAAAAAACACCTCATCTTCATTGGGTGATTTCTGACAAATAGAGTTAAAAGTACTAAATATATACTCCAACAAGAAATCGGTCCTTACATCGGAAAAGGGAACCAAAATAGTTGTCCCTGGTAATGTTTGGAGAAATTCCAGCTGCTTTAGAAAACAGGGTCAAAATTGAATATAATTCATTATAATTTAGTCCAAAGTGGGCAACACACAAAAAAAAAAAAAAAAAAAAAAAAAAAAAAAAAAAAAACTCAACCTATTGTAGATTTACCCAGAGGCAATATTATCCGTGTTATCAAAAAGTTAAAGACAATAACCAATAGTAGATTTGGAAAAATCAGCAAAAACAGGCACCTAATCTTCAACTCGTGACGTGTGAATTATGGGGTTAAAGTTGTACTTAAACAGGGGATCCGACCCTCACATTGAAAACGGGAACTAAAAGGTTGTTCGTGGAAAAGTTTTGAAAACATTTGGCTACTTTAGAAAATTTGGTCGAAATTGGCCAAATTGAAGTATATAATCCACGGTTTTCGGCTAAAAATGGCCTTGGAACAAAAACGTCTCAAATATTGGTGGAAGCCCCAAAAGAACATATTATTCATATTCTCCAAAATATAGAGCCAAAATCTTATGGCAGGTCCCAAAAAGTGGCAAAAAGGACACCATATATTATTCATATTCTCCAAAACTTAGAGCCAAAATCTTATGGCAGGTCCCAAAAAGTGGCAAAAAGGACACCATATCATCATCGACTGATTTGTGACAAATGAGGTTAACGTTCTACAGTTCTAATCAAACGGGGCAATAGGCTCTTAAGCTGAAAAAGAGAACTAAACATTTGTCCCTGGCTACGATTAGATAACATACAGCTACTTTAGAAATAGTGGTCTAAATTGCCCAAAATCAAACTAAAAAATTCATGGTTTTTGAGCCAAAATAGCCATGGAACAAAAACGGCTCAAAAGATTGTGTGCACCCCAAGGAGCAATTTATGGGTATAATAAAAACAACTGAAGGCCAAAAACCTATCGCAGGTTTTCGGCTAAAAATGGCCTTGGAACAAAAATGTCTCAGATTTTGGAGGAAGCTCCCAAGGGTCATATTATGTGTTTTTTAAAAACGTAGAGCAAAATTCCTACGGCAGGTCCCAAAAGGTGGCAAAAAAGATACCATATCATCAACCAGTGATTTGTGACCAATGGGGTTAAAGTTCTACAGTTCAGATCGAACGGGGGAACCGGCCCTCACGTCTGTAAAGAGACTTAACATTTGTCCCTGGTTATGTTTTGATAACATACAGCTACTTTAAAAAAGGTGGTCTAAATTGCCCAACATCAAAGTATATAATCCATGAATTTTGGGCCAAATTGGCCACAGAACAAAAACGGCTCAAAATATTACGGAAGTCTCTAGGGGCAATATTACGGGTATTATCAATAACTTAGAGCCGAAAACCTATGGTAGGATCTCAAAAATTCGCAAAAATAAAAGCACCTTATCTATAACTCGCGGCGTGTTACAAATGGGATTAAATTTCTACTAAACCAGGGATCAGACCCTTATATCAACATGGGAACTAAAACGATGTTCGTGGAAAAGTTTTGAGTTAATTTAGCTACTTTAGAAAAGGTGGTCAAATTTGACGAAAACCGAAGTATGTAATCCACGTTTTTCGGCTCAAATGGCCTCGAAACAAAAACGGCTCATATTTTGGTGAAAGCCCCTACGGATTGTATTATTTGATTTTTCAAAAACTTAGAGCCATAAACCTATCGTAGGCTTCCAGAATTGGTAAAGACGACACTGTATCTCTATTGGGTGATCTGTGACAAAAGGGGATAAAGTCTTACACATCTACTCAAACAAGGGAACCGGTCCTTAATTCGCAAAAGAGACTAATGGGGTTAAAGTTCTACACTTCTAATCAAATGCAGCTTTTGAACCTGCCATATGATTTGTGACAAATGGGGTTGAAGTTCTACACTTCTAATCAAACGCGGGAACCGACCCTCATGTTTGAAAAGAGAAGTAAATAGTTGTCCCTGGAAATGATCCAATAACATCCGACTAGTTTAAAAAAAAGTGGTCCAAATAGCCCAGAAATGAAGTACTCATATATAATTCATGATTTTTGGGCCAAAATGGCCACGGAACAAAAATGGCTCAAAATATTGTGGAAGTCTGTAGGGGCAATATTATGGGTATCATCAAAAACATAAAGACAATAACCAATAGTAGATTTGCAAAAATCCGCAAAAACAGGCGGCATCTAATCTTCAACTCGTGACATGTGAATTATGGGGTTAAAGTTGTACTCACACAGGGGATCCGACCCTCACATTGAAAACGGGAACCAAAAGGTTGTTCGTGGAAAAGTTCTGAAAACATTGGGCTACTTTTGAAAAATTAGTCGAAATTGGCCAAAATTGAAGTATATATCCACGGTTTTCGGCTAAAAATGGCCTCAGAACAAAAACGTCTCAAATTTTGGTGGAAGCCCCTAAGGGTCATATTATGGGTATTCTCAAAAACTTAGAGCCAAAATCTTATGGCAGGTCCCAAAAAGAGGCAAAAACATCGAGTGATTTGTGACAAATGGCGTTAACGTTCTACAGTTCTAATTAAACGGGGCAACCGGCCCTTAAGTTCGAAAAAAGAACTAAACATTTTTCCCTGGCTACGCTTAGATAACATACAGCCACTTTAGAAAAAGTGGTCTAGTCCGCCCAAAATCAAAGTTAATAATTCATGGTTTTTGGGCCAAAATAGCCATGGAACAAAACGGCTCAAAAGATTGTGTACCAAGGGGCAATATTATGGGTACAATAAAAAAAAAAAAAAAAAAAAAAACTGAAGGCCAAAAACCTATCGCAGGTTCTCAAAATTCACAAAAAGGCACCTTTTCTTCAACTCGTGACGTGTGACAAAAGGGGTAAAAGTTCTACTCAAACAGAGGATCCGACCCTCATATCAGAAAAAGGGAACTTAAAGGTCGTTTGTGGAAAGTTTTGAAAACATTTGGCTACTTTTGAAAAAGTGGTCAAAATTGGCCTAAGTATATAATCCACCGTGTTGGGCTAAAAATGGCCTTGGAACAAAAATTTCTCAAACTTTGGAGGAAGCCCCCAAGGGTCATATTATGGGTTTTTTCAGACACGTAGAGCCAAAATCCTCTGGCAGGTCCCAAAAAGTGGCAAACAAGACACCATATCATCAACCAATGATTTGTGACCAATGGGGTGAAAATTTTACAGTTCTAATCGAACGGGGGAACCGGCGGCCTCACGTCTGAAAAGAGAACTTAACATTTGTCCCTGGTTATGTTTTGATATAATACAGCTACTATAAAAAAACTGGTCTAAATTGCCCAAAATGGCCACGGAACAAAATAAACTGGTCTAAATATACCAAATTAAAAGTATATAATCTTGTAACCAAAAAAAAAAAGTATATAATCCATGAATTTGGGCCAAAATGGCCACAGAAAAAAAACGGCTCAAAATATTATGGAAGTCTCGAGAGGCAATATTATGGGTATTATCAATAACTTAGAGCCGAAAACCTATGGTAGGATCTCAAAAATTCACAAAAATAAAAGCACCTTATCTATAACTCGTGACGTGTTACAAATGAGATTAAATTTCTACTAAACCAGGGTTCAGACCCTCCTATCAAACATGGAAACTAAAACGCTGTTCGTGGAAAAGTTTTTGAGTTTATTTAGCAACTTTAGAAAAGGTGGTCAAAATTGACAAAAACGGCTCATATTTTGGTGAAAGCCCGGATTGTATTATGCGATTTCTCAAAAACTTGGAGAAAATTGGTAAAAAAAGACACCTTATCTTTATTGGGTGATTTGTGATAAATGGGGATAAAGTTGCACACATCTACTCAAACAGGGGAACCGGTCCTCAATTTGGAAAAGAGACTAAATGGTAGTCCCTAGTAATGTTTTGAGAGCATCCAGCTACTTCAGAAAAAGTGGTCCAAATTTGGCCAAAAATGAAGTATATAATTCATGATTTTGGGGTCAAAATAACCCCAGAACAAAAATGACTCAAAATATTGTTTTAGGGACAATATTATAGGTATTATAAAACTTAAAGCCAAAAATCTATGGTAGGTTTTCAAGAGTTCCCAAAAACAGGCACCTTAATTTCAACTCGTGACTAGTTATAAATGGGGTTAAAGTTCAACTCCAACAGAGGATTCAACCCTCATATCGAAAATCGGAACTTAAAGATTGTACGTGGAAAAGGTTTGAAAACAGTTGGCTACTTTAGAAAAAGTGCTCAAATTTGACCAAAACCGAAGTACATAATCCACGGTTTTTGGCCCAAAATGGTCTCGGAACAAAAACAGCTCAAATTTTAGTGGAAGCCCCTAAGGGTCATATTATGGGTTTTCTCAAAAACTAAGAGCAAAAATCCTACAGCAGGTTCCCAATGTTGGCCAAAAGGACACCTTATCTTTATTGGGAATTTGTGACAAATAAGTTTAAAAGTTTATCAGTCTCTAGTTATTCTGCTACGTAACACAGAAATAAGGTAACTTAAAAGAATCTAGAGCTTACAGCCAATGCATCATAGTGAAGCCCATCATAAACAAGCATAGCCCTCTCACTGAAGTTCCTGTCCTGTTTCAAAACAATTCAGAGAGTATAAATTTAGACAACTAAGCTTCTGCAGCAAAAACTGACATCTTTTAAGTGTTGGAAATATTCCCACCTGGCCATACAAATCACATCGGGTTGTTTGGATGTCATACGCAGCTATCTCACGTCCATAGTAATCTGATAGTATAGAAAGTTCAATGGCACCTATGTATCAAAAATTACTACAAAAAGTCAAGTCTCTGAATAATAAGTGGTCTATCAAGTATTCAACAGCGGACAGATATCATATGGTTGTGCGAATTGAACACTGATGATGCATCATAGTAATGGGGTAGACGCGAAAGTGTTCACATTTTCTACAAACCTATGCCACTCAGCGAACAGTATGCAACCTAGTCAACTCTTTACACGTGGCATCGATCACCAAGGATTATAGCAAAGAAGTTCACTTTACCTTTCTAAACATCATCAAAATGCATACAGTGCAAGATATGTGATTAGTCAGCTGTACCAACCAAAATCAAAGAACAAGAGACAAAGAACCCTCGCACTATGTTTACTAGAACTTCTATCTGATACAGAATTGAAAACTTGACCACCAAAGCCGACTTCAATCGCTCCCATAGAAAACATGCAATCCTCCATAGGTCCTTTTTTTAGAAGTGGGGATATCAACGTATTCAATAAGGACACCAAGGGGGTGACGCCCAAATACAAAAAGATACCGTAGAGGTGACGCCCATCGGCCTATATACAAAAGACAGCTGACTAAGCTCTTAAACTATCGTGAGAAATCTTATCTAATAAAAGGAGGAGTGTCAAGCGTTGGTACAGATAAGATCGTATGTTCGCGATTCAATGATACCAATAGGAATCCACCTTATGCATAAAGAAAGACCACTACCAAGACTCCAAGAGAATGCTCATCAGAATATTAATCTTTATAAGGGAATAATTGCCTGGTCATACAAATTGAAAAACGTTCAGATAAAATTCCAAGTCACTATGGATTGAGATGTGATAGAAACCCTCAATAAATTTCACAACAACAGGATCTGCATGTGCAAAGGAAACCAGCCATTTCAAGCACTAATGTCAATGGTCGACATACAGAGGATAAGTCAAACTAGCAATGGTAATTGACCCAAAAATGAGCAGCACCTTGACTGTTGAGCTCCAACAAATGTATTTCTAAACTTGCTTCCAGAGCTAGGTTTCTTTAAGCTCTTCTAAGCAGCGAAAGGCAGCCGAAACACACCTTCACTGAATCATCCACGAGTTACATGAGTCATATCACCACGGATTTTTCTTCCTCTTTCCATCTCTATGCAGAGTGGCAGACGCCTTGTATAACAATCCACAAAAAAGAGGTTGTTCTTGGATAACTAGTCCACTTTGTTTGGATTGAGACATGGGATGGAAAGGAAAGGGAGGGAAAATTGGAGGGGTCCAAAATCTCTAATTTGGAGTGGGGAGGGAAAGAGAGGAACTGTTAAAGACTTGAGAAATTTGGCCTGTTCTCATTTCACTTTGTCACTTGATCTCATCAAATAGGTTATATTATCCAACCTATCAAACGATGAATTAACAACACGTGGCAGATACCAAATTTGATGAGAGTGGCAGCGATCTGGCTCGGTCATACTTCCATTGTTTGTAATCCAAGGGTTCCCATAGGGGACAAAAATAATGGTCTATTGCGTATAAAAATGACAAAAAAAGTTACACTTCAAAGATAGAAACTAGCTCACTAAGAACGAGAACAGTTCAAATAAAAGTTAAGCCAAATATTACTAGGAAATTATCCCAAAACATTAGCTACAATAGCATGGATAATGTGTGAGTCAAAGTTTTTAGGGATTATTTCAAATTGACCCTCAATAGTAGTAAGAGGATGACTTGAACTTTACCTTAATTTCATGCTTTTATGAGTTGCTTAATCATGACCCAACACATGTTAAGTTACTCATTTTAACAGCTTCCATAATAGGATGCTCTCTACTCGTGGAAACTAAGGCATTACTCACTTCACAATGTCACAAGTAGTAGAGAAGCAGTGTCACAATTATATACCAACACAAGAGTAAATGCCCCTTTCAATTCAACACACGTCTCGCATCAATAATAGAAATAACACACCTCCCCATTTCTCTGAATCCATAATCCACGAACAATATTCTTCATTTGGTTTTCCAAGAAAAGCTTCAGAGTACTTCACAGGATCACTAGAGACAGTTGCAGCTATGACCTTCATGCAGTAGCATCACAATTTAGGTTATCTTATTCTTGCAAATTTATACACAAACCAACGTGTAACAACCCACATTGGAGTTTGATCACACTACCATTCTACCAAGACAAACAGTCCAGCATCTTAACATTCTCAATAAATAAAAACTATTGAAAAAGTAGAGACACGAGAATTGGAATTAGACGTGTAACCTGACGCAATTCTGGAGCTTTTTTGTTATCATGATCCATTATATATCTGCATAACCAAAAACAATAAGACCCAAAAACCCCAAATAAAGACTTTAAAACAGAACGCAAAAGTAACTAAATCTGCAAAGTTTGGGACTTTACCCAACAGCATTGAATAAACAGCTATTGTCAGAGGGGATAACACGCCTCACGATGGTACCGTACATAATTCAGAGAACTCCAAACCTAGAAACCAACAAATTTACGAGTTCACGACCGATGCATCATGCCAAACTAAAAATTATGCAGAATTCCATCCATGGGCCAAAAGAATAATTCACCCAGAATCATCAAAAACTCGCAATAACACATTCCGTAAATCGTATATTGCGCTGCAAATAAGAACCCAGAACCAAACATAGAAAGTCATACCCCTGGAGCTGTAGAAACATGGGGTAATTAAACATAGGGTATTGCAAAGTCTACGAATTTACATGAAATTAAACAACAACTTCAATCAGAATTTACAATATTATCACAAGATTCATGCTTTTTTCTTCTTGGAGCAAAATTACCCAACCAATCACTCAATCAGAATTTCTAGTAAAAATCAATTTGATGCGGAATCACCCCAAGTAAACAACACTAATTTACATGAAAAAAAGTTCATACAAAATCCATTGAGTTTATGCATAAAATTCCCATTTCAATCAACAAAAAAAAAGAATCACAATCCAATTAGTAAACAAATCCCAGATAAAAAGAAAGTTCAGAACTTTATTAGCAAATGTGCCCAAAACATGGAAATCAAAAGCAAGAACAACAACGATATATGCACATAATAAATGTACCAACCGCTAAAAATGAACCCAGAATTTACTTGCACCAACTTATTATGAGAAGAAACTTACAAAAGAAGCTAAATTTGCACAGGTAGCAGTAATTGACAGAACCCAGAATACAAAATGCGATCTTTTTTTTTAACAGAAAGTAAGAATTCAATACCTTGAAAAAGTTACTGCGTGTATGAAATTCTTACAGCTCAGAAGTTCGGTGGTGTTTTATAGGCAAAGATTTGAAGGTTGTCGGTTGGATTTGCGTTCAAGAAAAGAAGAATTTTGTTGGGTGTTCATCTCTAAATTCTTGCAATTTTATGTATTTTATATTATCGAGTGATTTTGATTGGGGCCCTCTGTGTGTGTCTGGTTTGGGCCCCACCATCACTCCACTTCAGAAGAAAAACAATTATGGTTTCTTTACTGCCTTATTCTCGGGTTGGTATCGACGTATCAAATTCACAACTAACATCATTTTCCGTCGTTTTTAAATTAAGATGCAAAGTTATATGACGATCAATGTTATATTGCACTTTGGCAAAGTTTGTCGCGCTGATGAAAGGAAACACAGATGGGGGTGATCGGAGATGAAGTAAGGTATATCTATCTAGGTTGCTTCAAGAAAACTCCTCTTGGATGGTTGAACCAAAATCATCAGACATGGGTCTTGCTCTTCAAAGAGAGAGGGGTTAGGGAAATACGGAGTAAATCCTTTTTACGAGTGCCCTTACCGCGGTTTGAACTATCACGACCAAGTCACGAGTTTAAACTTACGCTACTAGACCTAAGCTATGTAAGTTATTTACAAGCGTAATATGGATGCTCCTAGCGAGTGTAGGTAGAACTGGTTCTGATGAGGCCATCGAAACCATGGACATGACTGAACTCTCGCAACACTGTTGAGGGTGAAGTCGAGGTGGACATGGTTGAAGCTCCATAGAATCATAGATCATCATTCAACTATGACCATAGGGCAAAACAAATATCACGCAAAGTTGCTTTTAGACGAGCAGCAAACTTAAATTCAAGCTAAGGCGCTAGCAATTTCTCGCAGTGATTTCAGAAATAGAAATGGCAGGACTCAAAGACCTGGCTAGAAATGTCCTTACTAAAATTTTGCCTTGAGACAAGAAGAAAGTGTACGCATCACATATGCACTCAAAGTCATACTACAAATGTCATCCATTGGAAAGACAGAATCTACGTCTTGACGGAGTTTAGCCAATTGAACATCTTTCAATCGTCAAATGGTCAAGTTAATGCATCACCGGAATCTACAGGTGAAAACACACAGACCAAGCGTGAAGGCCGTCAAGAGTTCAAGAGTGTTCCATGGCTATGCAACCTTATTCATCTCTTGAAAATGTGACTAAACTGAGGGTGGACCTATAGAGCAGCAATGCACTCAATCTCAACCCTGGCATCCAATGGCAGCGCTGCAACCTGGTATGTTGATCGAGAGGGTGGTGCAGAGGGGAAATCTGGGAAGAACAAGATTCCGTATTACACATAAACCACAGATAAACTTTAAATGACCAATTTGCTGGAATGAGGATAAGCTTTACTCACATTTAGCATATACTTCATTCACTTTTTTGAAGTCTTTCAAGTCTGCCAACCTGAGATCACAATAATTGAAATATCATATACACATGTCTTACATAGTTACATATGTAGAATGCAAAGGAACGCGCAGGTAAAAATGATTACATGATGGTGGTTTTGACAACAGATGAGTAGCTTGCCCCACTAGCTTTCAATATTTCACCCATATTCTTCATAACCTGAAAATAAATATTGGCTTGATTATGCAAATAATCAACTGGTCTACGAGGAACATTACGTATAATGTATATATCATGCAAAAAGACTGAAAAACACAGGTGCATCTATAAATGTAACAAGATGTGTTATCTAAATCATCAGCATAAGCATCTATACACGTAACAAGATGTGTTATCTAAATCATCAGCATAAGCTGAACTCAGGGTTACAGGCTTAATGTCTTGTGAAATTAAGAGGATAGCAAGTCTTTTGAAGGATTGAAGTCTGTCTCACAAAAAACCATTGAGGCATCAGGGAATCCGCTCATACTTCAGCAATTCTGAAACTATGCAACGCAAACATCCTAACATAGTACATAAGCACCCAAGTAAGTCAAGGTACCCATGTTTCGGACTATAATCTTAAAAAACAGCCTGTTGCTCTCTAATAATTATTACTCCCCTAGGGGTAATATTATGGGTATTATCAAAAACTTAAAGCCAAAAACCTATGGTAGGTTCTCAAAAATTCACAAAAAGGCACCTTTTTCTTCAACTCGTGGCGTATGACAAAAGGGGTTAAAGTTGCACTCACACAGAGGATCCAACCCTAATATCGAAAAAGGGGACTAAAAGGTGGTTCATGGAAAAGTTTTGAAAACATTTGGCTACTTTTGAGAAAGTGGTCAAAATTGGGCAAATCGAAGTATATAATCCACGGTTTTCGGCTAAAAATGGCCTTGGAACAAAAACGTCTCAAATTTTGGTGGAAGCCCCTAAGGGTCATATTATGGGTATTCTCAAACACTTAGAGCCAAAATCCTATGGCAGGTCCCAAAAAGTGGCAAACAAGACACCATATCATCATCGAGTAATTTGTTACCAATGGGGTTAAAGTTCTACAGTTCTAATCAAACGGGGGAACCGGCCCTCACGTCGGAAAAGAGAACTAAACATTTGTCCCTGGTTATGTTTTGATAACATCCAGCTACTTCAAAAAAACTGGTCTAAATTGCCCAAAATGGCCACGGAACAAAATAAACACAAAATAAACTAGCTAGACAATTTCCAATAACGCATAAAAATCAACCGTTAATTGCTACAAAGAGGTAGGCTTACAAGTCCTAATCCATTTCTTTTAACTTCCAGCAAATGGCAAGTTATTCATTCAGACTAAATCGACTATTTTATACGGAGTATATTTTAATCGTGTAGGTTACCCTACACAAAAAAAAAAAAGTTGGTTACAATCATAGACACAAAACGTCATAGAACTATGACCGCTTGTTTACTGGGATAAAACAACCGACACCTTCAAGCAAAGAAAACAGGACAGAGTTCACGAAAAAGCATATGTTACCTGCTCTGTTTGCTCCTCTACACTTTCTGATACAAATTTGCCAGTCTGCATTGGGAGGCAATATCAACATAAACTGTTGTAAAACCATGAATCCATGATTGGATTGGAAGTAATTTGGTAAATATGGGTTACAATAGTTACACTAAATACCTCTGGAATAAGACCGAGAACACCTGAAACAAAGAGTAGGTTGTTGGCCTTAATAGCTTGAGAATAGGGACCTAATGCTGCAGGAGCCTTGTTTGTTTGGACAACCTCCTTTAAACCTATGTATCCAGCAAGATTCAGCCCACATTTCCACATAATATGTACATCATATGTAACAAGAATGTCACTACTAGAGAGAACGTAAGCTCACATAGCATCATTCAGCAGCTGAACCTAAATCACAGATTGGCCAAGAAACAGAAACCAAAACCAAAATCGGTTCTTATGTTGTAATGTGTACCCCCACCATCATGGTTATATTTTTGGTCAGACTTCCCTTTTCACCGTACACCCCCTCGTTACAAAGCTTATTCAATGAAAATTACAAGCCCACTTTCCACACTTGATGTGATGTTATTTGCTCACATGAACAAGATACAAAACATGGTTTACACAGCTAAGCTTCTCATTCACACAAAACAAGACTTTTCTTCGGCCTATTTAGCCCCGGCCTCTAGAATTCCAAAACCAAATACTTCAAAGGTCCCCCTTTTTACGTAGCAAAACACGATAAATGACCGTTCAAACAGGACAATTCTCCGCCCTAGTTAGTAGCGGCCTCTAAATACCAAAAATATCGGTCATCTACACTAGAACCTACACTTCAATAAACCACTCAACTATGACTAAGGCTCCATTTGGTTCAACATTTTCAGCATTTCACAAGATAAAGATGAATACTTTGCGATCCGATTTCGCGAAAATGAGGGCAATTACCTCGAGTACCACATTATCCTTAAAACCATATCAACCTTTTCTTTCAAAAAGTTGCATACTTTACCACATTATTATGCAATTCATGAACAAAATTTCACACAAAAGCAAAATTAGGGTAAAAAAATGCCCAAATCAGAGGAGAAATTATTCAATCAGCAATCAATTACATTCCAACATTTCAACAATCACCCAAAATCTAACCTTTCAATTAAACTAATTGAAATCGCAGAGAAGATAAAAAAAAAATCAAATTAAAAGAGTGAATTACTGGCTTCGGTAGAAATGGCGCAACAAGCGAAGGGGTTGTTGTTGCGTGATGAAGACGATGAGCGCAAGATAGAAGAACCGGCAAGCGAAACGCAGCCGACGCCGGCAGCGAATGATCCGCCGGCGGATTTGACACGAAAAGCGCGGCCGCAGTTGATCGCCGGAAGTTGAAAGGTTGTTGCTGTGGACCACGCCATTTTCTTCTTCTTCTTGTTGCGGCTGCTGCTTTCTCACTTCTCTCTTTCTCTCGTTGGCTTCTTCTTCACTCTTTGCTGACTGCTGAGTTGAGTGTCTCTGTTGGGTTTTTAAGTACGGAGTACTTGGTTTTCACGAGCTTTTCGGGTTTCTGTTTAGTGGATTGGACTGGTAGAGTGGTTGGTGGAAATAGTTGGAAAATGATATCGTGTCATCGGGTTGCTAAACGTAACGGGAAATGGTACTCGTATTGGTTTGTGGATCGTTAGATTTAGCTAGATAAACCGATTGCATTTCATACTAAAGGAACAATAAGGACACGGAGGAAACAGTTTCTAAACCTTAGGGGTATACGTTGGACGGCATTGTTGAGAACAGACACCAATTGGAATTGTGAAAATCACGAGGGCGCCAACTGGAATTCTGCAGAGAAATAATTATCGTTCTCGAGTTATGGAGGATGGCGGGTCCTTTTCCACTACAATGAGGATTAATTGATTATTAATTCATCAAATAAGAAGTCCAAAATGTTTTATGAGTAGTTTTTATTTTATACAAAATTGATAATTCCGCTCCATGGGAACATATAACATTATCGCATGATAATAAGCTCGAATGCACATAAGTAGAGTCAAGTGAAAAGTAAAACCCGTACCGTACTTGAATTCAGCACTATTGTTTTGCTCCTTAATTATAAGATATTAGCTATATAATCTCCGACTATCTTGATGTGAATAATGTAACATGGGTCACACAATAATCAAGATAAAAGGTTGTTAGCATCACAAAGATAAGTTAACTATTTAATTAGTAGTGCTAAAGAAGATTAACAAGTCAAACACAAATGTTTAATGGGTATGGACGTGAACGTAGCTTTCTTATAATCAAAACCGCGTACATGCCCCCTCCTTAACTTATCTCACAAGCCATTATGTTAAACTTTATTCTCACGTTCAGCCCAAACTCCGACCTATATCCACGTGGCTGCGTATACTTGGCAACTGGTTAGTATTTCATCCGTAATCATGAATTGTTAACCTTTTTACTTTTGTGAGATCTAACCATTTTAAACTTTTATTTCCTAGAATGTTATTTACATGAGTGACGCGTTAAGGTATAACAATCATGGGTGTAACGACTAACACTTACAAGTTACAACCCGCACATGTCAATATGTCATCGGTCTAAATGTTTGGTTGAGATGTGATTAGTTCAAATCAAATTAGATAGTTGTCATCACAATCAATTAATCTACTACACTACTTAATTAGTACTAATTCATCTCATTATCTGAATTTAATCAATTACGTTTCAATTCTACATGAAAGAATCCTTTCAATCAAAGCCCAAAACTTTATAAGTCGGTGCCAAAATCAGTGATTTCATACCTTAATCGAATTGCAAATTCTCCAACCCGGACCAGTTGAAAGATAAGTTGAATGATATCGAACTCGATTTTTCTAACCCCTGAAATCAAACTCAACCCCCCAAAAATTCAACATTGACAACCTTAATAATAGTCTTCTCAATCAGCCGGCCTGGATTTGTGCCAATTTGCAGCAGCTTTGTCCATTTCTCTGTCATATTACTCCTACCTACAATTTGACAGCACAGAGTTGGTCTTACACTCTTACCAGTTTTTTTTTTTTTTTTTTTTTTAATTTTTTCTGAATATTTTTAAAAGGTCAGCAAAAAAGAAACATTCATTTAATTTAATTTAATTTCATTTCATTTCAAATCAAACTCCTCCATTATTTTCTTCAAACACATGTATCAGCTGACTATTTCTCTCTCTCCAATCCCACCATTTCTTCATCTAATTCATTCATTACCCCTTTGATCTACTACTTCCTTCTTTTCACCTTTTTTTGTTTTCTATCTTCTTTTTCAAGTTTCCCAGCTCAAGTTTTCCCAATTTGACCATCTGGGTTCTACTCCTTTTCCCCCTAAAAGCCTGAAATTTGCACTGTATTTGATCTAAATCTTGTAAAGTTTGCATCTTTTTTCACAACCCTTTTGATCCAAATCGTATAAAGTTTGGTTCTTTAAAGTAAATTTTGATTGAGTGATCTAGAAGATAAAAAGATGGGTATTTGTGCAAGCAAGAGCAAAGTAGCAGAGCCAGATCAAAATGGGGGTTACAGACCGGCAAATGGAGGTTCAGATTACCAGCAGCAGAAGCAGAATCAGAATCAGGCGCATCCGCAACCGCAGCCGCAACAAAGACCGGTGGCGCCGCCGTCGCAACCACCAGTTAGGGTACCAAGCCCGGCAAAATCAGCCCCAAAAGTTGACCCAAATACAATCCTAGGAAAACCCTTTGAAGATGTGAAAGCACACTACACATTGGGGAAGGAATTGGGTAGGGGTCAATTTGGGGTAACATACCTTTGCACAGACAAAAGCACAGGTCAACAGTTAGCTTGTAAGTCAATCTCAAAGAAAAAGCTGGTGACAAAGGCTGATAAAGAAGATATGAGGAGAGAGATTCAGATCATGCAACATTTGAGTGGACAGCCTAATATTGTTGAGTTTAAAGGAGCCTATGAGGATAGGACATCTGTCAATCTTGTCATGGAATTGTGTGCAGGTGGTGAACTGTTTGACAGGATTATTGCAAAGGGACATTACAGTGAAAAAGCTGCTGCTACTATTTTGAGACAGATTGTTAATGTTGTTCATGTCTGTCATTTTATGGGTGTCATGCATAGGGATTTGAAGCCTGAGAATTTCTTGCTCTCTACCAAAGATGAGAATGCCACCTTGAAAGCTACTGATTTTGGACTGTCTGTTTTTATTGAAGGAGGTAGTTTATTACTTTTTTTTTTTAATCTTATATCAGTTGTTTTGTTTTGTTGGGTTTTTCGGAATCAGTCTCTCTATTGTCACGTAGAGGTAAAGCTTGCGCACATCTGACCCCCCCCCCCTTACCCGCTCAGCGCGTAGTCTGAGTAGTTGATCACCACATGTGGTTTTTGAATGCTTGATTTGACTTTAGATATAATGTGACATGGTTATCTATGGTTAGGTAAAAGGTTGCGTACATCTGACCCCCCGACGTGCTCAGTGTGTGGTTTATTGAATCTTATATCTTAGATGATCACATGTGGTTTGTTATATGTTTGGTAATGTGATATAATGATTATATGGATGTTTATAGTTAAGTGGATCAGCTGATGCAGAACACTTGTGGATGTCTTCTGTATATTTATTTTTGTTGACTAATTGCATCTTGTCAGATTGTTGTATAACGGCTGAAGTAACCACCTTATTACCCCTTCATGCGTTGACTCTAAATTTAGCAAATGTTTTCTGGATTAATGGTAGAGCATCTTAAGAATAGTTACTAAATATAGGGATGCCCTCTTAGTTTGTACAATAGAGACGGAATCAAGATTGCATTACTTTTTCTTTTCTTTTTTTCGGATCTTCTTTTGTTCATGCTTGTGTTGTATGCTTTGCTGACAGTTTTGCACCTTGAGTTGCACCTAGTGATTCTGATGTTTTGATCCGATTGTTTGACTCAAAGACGTACTATACATTATGAACTTTCAGGCAAAGTCTACCGGGATATTGTAGGCAGTGCTTACTATGTCGCTCCTGAGGTATTGCGTCGTAGGTATGGCAAGGAAATTGACATTTGGAGTGCTGGGGTCATGTTGTACATTCTTCTTAGCGGAGTGCCTCCCTTTTGGGCTGGTAATAATCTCGTTTGCAGCTACATTGTCTTAAATGTTGTGTGCAGTGGCTCTTAAGTTCTTATGCCTATGTTGCTTTGTACTAGAAACGGAGAAAGGGATATTCGATGCCATTTTGCAAGGGCATATCGATTTTGAAAGTAAGCCCTGGCCTTCAATTTCAAATGGTGCCAAGGACCTTGTGAGGAAGATGTTGACTGCTGATCCCAAAAAGCGTATCACAGCTGCTCAAGTTCTTGGTATGTATCTTCACTTTTGCTGTATGACTTATAGATGGATGCGCTGAAACGAAATTTTTTGCCTTCAAGAACATGAAAATAATCACTGCATTCTTTTGCTTTCGGGACTATTGTACACAATGTTCTAGTTCTGAAACTTGAAAGCTAAGTATGAATATGCCTATGAGAAGATGAAAGGAAAACCTGAATGTGATTTGCTGAGAGGTACTGCTGTATTCATTCATTTGACAAGAATTTACCCGAAATGTTGAGTGGTTACTCCCAATATCTTCTCAAATGAGGGATTGCCAAGTTACCTATCTAGAAAAAGAAAACTCTTCTGAGCGTTTTGCTTCCTCATGCTAGCGTGTCTTCAATCTGCATAGTGGAAAAAGGGTGTGTGTAACTTAAACATCTGTATGAGCCTATACAACTTTTATAGTTTTATCTTCCCTAGTCAATGACGGATTTGTTTTCAAGGATCATAAGGGCTTTTTCTTAAATGTATTCGTGTTGTAATGGTTAACAATAGATATTATGTACTCAAAGTTGGCTTCTACCATGATGCAGAGCATCCATGGCTCAGGGAAGGTGAAGCGTCAGACAAGCCAATAGATGGTGCTGTTCTCACTAGGATGAAGCAATTAAGAGTTATGAACAAGCTCAAGAAGCTTGCACTTAAGGTGCGTGAAACTAATAGTTCTTTCGTGTCTACAAATCAACCCTATTGATTTTTTTTATATAAGCAGGTGAGAATATCTGCAAGGATGTGACAAGTATTTTAATGAATGAGCTGTTATTTTTGGGCTACAGGTGATAGCTGAAAGTCTTCCAGAAGATGAAATCCAGGGGCTGAAACAAATGTTTGAAAATATAGACACTGATGGTAGTGGGACAATCACTTATGAAGAATTGAAGGAGGGATTGGCTCGACTTGGATCAAAGCTTTCAGAAAGTGAAGTGAAGGCGCTCATGGAAGCTGTACGGGACTGTTTTGTCTTTTTTTTTTTTTTAATTGACAAAGAGTCATTCTTGAAGCTATTCTTCAACTAATCCTATTGCGCATTTTCAGGCTGATCAGGATGGAAGTGGATCAATAGATTACATTGAGTTCGTTACAGCCACAATGCATAGATACAGGCTTGAAAGAGATGACCAGCTTTACAAAGCATTCCAATACTTTGACAAAGATAATAGTGGGTAAGAGATTATTTTCTCTTTACATTTATGCCTCCCTTAACATACCCTTAAGCCTGTTCGTATCAAATTTTCTCTGTTTGCTTCTCTGTGTAAATCACTACATCCCTTTTAGGGGATAAGAATACGAACTAAAAAAAGGCTGCAAGTACCGGATACTTCATCTGGAAAACTAGAGTCCCAATTCGGAACTTTAACATGTAGAATAGCTACACCAGATATATTTTTTTTTTCCCACAGAAGCTGGAGTTCTGGGAGGGTGGAGACGTAACTTTTTAGGAAAAAAAAATAAATGAGGTGTAGCCATAACTTATGCAGCTATTTAATTACACTTTTTATCATAAATGAAAATTGTAAGAGTAGCTGACCATCATAGTGCCTAAGGAATATAACCGTTGATTAGGCCTCCAACCATCAGCTTAGGCTTATGGCTCATTCACATCACTATATCTAGATGGCGAAGGTCTTCCTGCCAAGGACTGAATGGTGTTTGATGTTAACTCTGTAGGGAATAGGCGCTTGCTAAATGATGGTACATTAGGGAAATAGGCACAATCCAATAGACGCCTAGATTGTAATCATCTATGTATGTAGTGTTTGAGCCTTTGTTTACTGATGATTATTTTTTATTGTTAAATGTTGCAGGTTTATTACCACAGATGAGCTAGAAACAGCGATGAGAGAATATGGAATTGCTGATGAGAATTGCATCAAGGAAATATTGGCAGAAGTAGACACAGACAATGTAAGATTCGACTGAACAATTTTATTGTTGTCTTGGCTAATGAAATGACGTACTGTTAAATAAAAAAAAAGGCATAAGCTCATGTTTTGTTCACTGTGCAGGATGGAAGAATTAATTTCGATGAGTTTGTCGCTATGATGAGAAACGGTACCCAGAATCCAGGTACCAAGCTATTCTAGTGAGCTTGCGTAGGGTACTGATCTATCCTGCTTAGTTTGGCTATGCAATCCTGAACCAATCCATTCAAGTGAGCTTGCGGCCTCGCCTAGGCATATCAGCCTCCTAATCTTTACTACAAGTTAAGGATCAGAGGACATCGTTTAGCCATTGAGACTTTTGATGTGTAAAAAGTTTGTGAATATACATACCCTTGCGAGTGACGTTTATCTTGTTGAAGTTGTGAGATCTTTTTATGGTTTTTTGTTTTCATTTATTTTTCGACAACCTGTCTGTTGTACTCGGAAAAGCTTAAAGCTTTCGGTTTTGTAAAATTGACGCATCTTTGTGTCCTGAATGTTCAATTTGGAAGAGGTTTAAACCTTCTCAACTCCCTACTTTTCTGTGCGAAAGTCTCAGACCGCGAACCTGTAAAGCAATGCTCACAGAGTCACAGGTCATATGCCTGAGCAAAAGGCCCATACGAGAGAATCTATTCTGAATGTTTCACTTGCAAGACTCATAGCATCCAAGCTTACAGGCTTTCTAATGCCTGAGCAAGGCCACGAAAGTTGTAAAACCGGTGTATCTAGAAGGAACACTAGCTTCACAACTTCGTGAGGTTAAAAAGTAGCGTCCAGATCACGCGTAAAAAAAGATCAGCAAGTACCAAAACAGGGCAAAACCAAAATTTGATCCAAAGGGAAACCCATTTTTATTAACGAACGAGTGCGCACACTCTAAACATAACACACTAGTGCCCATAAGTAGGCATGTAATTCAAAGGACTGGTTCAAGTCACAGAAACCGAAAACTGAAGCTAAACACGATAACAAATCGAGATTTTAGTTTTTAGGTAATCCACTGCTTAAAAACCATGAATCTTGATCTGTTCTTTCTTAAGAAGACCAGCTTGAACAAGGAAGTTGGCGACGTTCTTGCGCTGATCACCTTGAAGCTGTATGATCTTCCCTAGCTCCTTATCCTGGACGACATTGCCATTACAGCAGAATTCCTTCTTCAAAGACTTGAGAATCTTCTCGTAGCTGTATTCTTTCTGAAGACCTTGCACAGTAGTCAAGCTTTTCTTTCCATTCCTTTGCTGAATGCGAATATGAACATACTCCTTGGTTCCAGCAGCCCCCAATTGGTCCTCAGCGAATGGGTCAAGAGCAGCAGAAGGAATGTGGATGTCGAAATCACTCATGTAACTTGTTTGATTGGAACTCGAGCACGACCTGAATACGGTTTGTTTGTTTTTGTGAGTGAGAGCTGCAATTACACAAAACTCTGATCAGTCTACAGCCCCCTCGCATAATCTATATATAACACATCCTAAACCCGAGAACATACTTATTACCCCACACAGGCAACACATAGAGCATCATTAATTCAGAATCCCAACATATCAGCTAAAATCACAAACACGACTTCTTAAACCCTGTCACAAACACGAACAACAAACACGACTTCATATCCACTACCAAATACACGACTTCTTAATCAAATCACAAACACGACTTCTTAATCCCTATCACAGACACGATCAACAAACACGACTTCATATTCACTACCACATACACGACTTCTTAATCACAATCACAGACACGATAACAAACACGACTTCATATTCACTACCACATACACGACTTCTTAATCACAATCACAAACACGATCAACAAACACGACTTCTTAATCCCCTATTCCCCATCACAAACACGACTTCTTAATCCCCAATTCCCCATCACAAACACGACTTCCTATCACAAACACGACTTCCCCAAATCGTTAACACGTAAATAAACAGTCAAATTCCTCATCAAACACAAAACTTGAGCATCAAGCAATCAAATTCCTAACCAAACTAAACTTGTGATTTCAAATTATACGCTTCAATGTATAAAATTCAACCTCTATTCCAATTTTTTGACGGTCATTCGTTGGGCCTGTATTCGTACTTTACATAAAATTCATACTATTATTATACGATAATCCAGCCAAACAAATTGGAAAAAAAAAACCCTAATTCTACCTCAAATCAAAATTAAAAAAATGATCCTTGATAACAATCAATCATCTATATTAAATTGGGCATATCAACTAAATAGCAAATCAATCATTAAAATCAAACAAATTATACAAGCATTAATCGTAATTTTACAAATTAACAATCTTTATCAATCAAACAACCAGCAAATTCATAATCAACAAAATCAGCCCAAATAATCATACGATGAATGAATAAGAGGAGTAAAATAAAAGCAAAAAGCAAGGAATTTAGATTGGGGGGATAGAAAATTAGAAACTATAAAGTACCTTGTAGAAGAAGTTTTGCTTGTACAAAATAAGAGACGATATTTGATGAATTCAAGGTTAAGGGAGTTATTTATAGAGAGGAAAAATAAAGTCGGTTATTTGGGAATATTTTAATGTCAAACATTACTAGTGTGTCGGTCAAATACGGCTGTTTGTGTGTTTGTCGTATTTCGTGATAATTTGGAATGTTTTTTTTATTTGTTTATTACGTGTTAAATTCGATTTTGGAAATTATTGTGGTGGTCGACTCGTGGGGGGGCTCGATGAAGGAGCGTTTGTTGATACCGCGTAGGCCCAAAGCATTAAAGAGCCTTCTCGATTACGCGATCTATAAGTCAACTTTTAGTGAAAGTAATGAGTGTGAGTTTGGCGGTAAATCTAATCAATAATTTATACTCTGTATAAAATTAGATTAAATCAAAATACAAATTGAAGTTAAATCACATCATATGAAATTAGAAAATTGTAAATTGAAAACCTTCAATTGTGCTAGGCTTTTGGAAGCAATAATCTTTCATACTATTTCAAAAGTCGTCTTTTTTATACGTCTTAATATAAACGTTTGTTTCTATTAAATGATATTGCATAAGGATTTGCTCCACACACACACTTAAAAGAAAGACAATTTTAGATGAATCGATCAAATAAACTTCTGTATTATTTTTTGGCGACTCTAACTAGTTAGTGGCTAGTGGAATGTGGGGGGATGGGAAGGAACATTGACAATGGATGTGCAAGAACAATCCAGAAGAACAATTCCAATGGGTCTCTTTTCTTTTCCATTCACTTTTTATCTTTTATCTCAATGCTCATGAGATATCAAAAAAGCATCTCATGCCATGATGCCAATCTAGATAGTCCTACTTTCGGTAGTATATAACATCGATTTTGCTCGCTTAAGCTTAGTCTAGTGATTGAAGTTTTAACTTTATGACCTCGATATATCCAAAGTTCAATTTTCACCCCCAACCTCTTACACGATGGACATGAAAATATTGCCCAAACTTTCAAGTAGTACCGAACCTCTACCCCCGGGTCTTGAAGAGGGTAATCTTGACGAAAATAGGGAATTAAGGTCACGCTGCTAATACTTACTCCAATAAATTACAGGGTATAATCCGTAATCAATTTTAAGTTTGGTCATATCGTAGATTTAATGAGTGGAATTTCCCGAATAAGAAATATACAAACAAATAAAAATAAATAAATAAATAAAAAGACAAGGCGGTGATGCACCGATACAAAACTCCGACCGGAAAATAAGGGAGTTACCCTGGAGTAATAATAAACTCCGGGGAATAACAATAACTTTATTTTCCATGGAAAAGGGCAAATCTCCGGCAACCAAATACTTAGCTTCTTCATTACACAACCTGAATCTCAATTCTAAAAATACCCCCACCACTTCTATCTCCTTCCTTTCACCAGGTATTATATTACCCCCTTTTGCTTTCTCCTCTCTATCATCTTCTTAATTCTAATTTTATCCTCATTTTATCTATAATTCGTTGGTAATTTTGATTCTAGCTTCAGTTTTTTTTACTGCCCCTTTTATTGTTTCACATGGGTTTGTGAAAGTTTTAGTTTTTTTTACCCGGTGTGGCAAATTTTGTGATGTAGCTTGTTAATGTGATTATTTTTTATATTGTTATGCAAATTAATGAGCTTTTTTGGCTGAATTTTGTTAGTTGTAATTTGTTAATTTTGCTGATTTGTTGTTGTTGTTGTTGTAAAATTATGGGTATGTGAATTTCTCAAATTGGGCATGATCATACTGAATTATGTTTGTGTTGAGCTGTGCAAATTCGTAATGTTTACGAGTTTTCGGACCTGGGCCAATTGATTAGTTTCAGTGAAGATACGCACTAATGTCGTAGGTAGTGAGGGATTACTTGTGTGTGTATTTCTATGATCTTGTTTGGGGGAAATTGTAGGTGTAAGTTGTCAGTTGGTAGGTAGTGAGGGATCACTTTTTTATTGGTAAACCCTTGTCAGTTGTCACTGTAAGCTGTATTTCCATGGATTTTACTGACTGTTAGGTTTGCAACTGCAGCGCGTAATGTTAAAAGAACAAAGGTTCCTAGCTTGTTTAGCTTATGCATTGGAGTAATTGGGAAGCAATTGGAGGATCTAATACCGAACTTGGGAGAGATTGCTACAATCTTGCCACTTAATATTAAGGTTTGCCCCCATTGACTTAGTAGATTGCAGGGATTTTAGATGTGCTTTATCGCTTAAGATTAATTTAGACGCTATAGGTTGGCTCGATGTTCGTGAATTAGCTATGATAGAAGAGTAGTTCAGTTTATACTCGGTGCAGAGTTATATTCTGGGGATTTTGTATGGTACAGATGGTACCATAATTTTTAGGCTGTAGTGTCCGCAATTTTCCGTGGTTTAGCTGCTACAACAGCGCTTCTCCGTGATTTTCATTACTCTGTTCGTGCCTTAGATACGAGATGTGATAGCATGGTCCAAACCTTTTCCTTTTGGAGAGGGTATTTGGCCTCTAGCATATCCTTATTTTTATGGTATAGGATATTTTGGACTTCTTATATGAGTTCTTGTCCTTGAATATTTGTTTTGGAATTTGGTTGTAATTGAAAGGTTTCGACTTTTGAGTTCTTAAGACTGTTAATGTCACTCTAATACAGATGGCAATAGCAGCTATTGCACGGCGGAGAAAGATATTAAATGATGAAGTGATTATCTCGCTTGCTGATGAAACATGGGAAATCCTTGACATTTCTTGTTCAGATGTCTCAGATTTTGGCCTTGCGAAAGTTGCAGAGATATGTACATCTCTACGTGCAGTTGACATAAGGTGGGGTATAATATTTATCAGGCATGTATTTATTTGAGAATGTAGATTAAGAATATAATGGGGGTTTGAATAGATTCAGAATATGCTGGTTATTTTTTTCGCAGCCTTCTTAAACTTTTTTCCCCGTTTGCCAGTAACTTTTTGTATATTGGCAATCGTTGGGTGGTGGACAAAGAGGATTGCATAATTTGTTTAGCTTGTTTGTTATGTTCCCTTATTCCATCAAATACACTTGTCTGTAATATAGAGAACATTACTGTTTCATCAAGTTGACTTTGGTTCAAAGGCGCTAACTTCGAAGTCTGTTCCATCTTACAGCCGGTGCAGCAAAATTACACCTGAAGGTGTCGCTCAACTGGTTCAGTTATGTCCTTCATTGGAGACATTAAGATGTGGGTATGAATTTATTTCTTCCCAATTGTTTTTGTATATGTCAAATCGCATACGATGTTCAAAATTGACAAATTCTTGTTTATGTCAAGCATGCCTTTAATTTAACACATCCTCGGTTCAGAGCTAAATTCCATATTTGTTGTAGAGGCTATTAACAACACTTTGCAATAAGTTTAATGAAACTATTACTAGGCCTTTCCATGGTGGTCAGTAGTGACACACTGACACCTTATTTCACTCACCAGTACATAACGGTTTGAAAATCGCAAATGTCATGTCTAGTGAAATTGTTTGTTGAGTTCAGTCTTTGTTTCGTAGTGTTACCATTTATATTGACATCCCATGTAATGCGGTCACCCTTGCCCAGGATATGGGATTTTGACTTGGAAGAGGCTTGAACGGAATTTAATATTGCAGAGGCTGTCCTCGGAGTGATTTTACTGCAAGGAGGTCTTTGGATTTGTTTACGCCAGAGCTCAACTGTGTGGAAGGAGACTCATGGGAAGAACTTGATGCCAGAGAGATCACTCGTGGTGGAGAATCCCTCCGGTGGCTTGTGTGGGTATGAGCTTGCTTTCCTTAGTTGCTGCAATTCGTGCTTGTCTATTTATGTATGATCCAGTTAATAATTATGTTATGGAATCTGCTGAAGTTGACTTTGATACTGATGGTGTCCTTCCTATAGAAGATGTAGGATATTCACACTTTGACCTTCCTTTGGCACAGATGACAAGCCACCTTCTCTATTTTATACCAAAAAGAAATTAAATTTATACCATCTTGTTCCTGAATATCGTCACATGATACAGGCTCTCCAATTGATCTCTTATTTCTAATTTACGAGTCCTCACGTACTCCCACATAAACTTGGCATGACGATGGTTAACACAACTTACTAAATTCCTTTCCTGTCACGTCTTCAACAGTAGTATAAGTATGAGAGTTTTAATGGTCCAATGTCTCCAATGTTCAATTGTACCACAGAAAGTGTGTTTTTTTTGTTGCTCTTATACGATTTGACTGCATATTTTCTCTTCTAAATTGCCACCTTTACACGCCCGATGTTCACCTGTAGCCGTACCACATTTGTTTTTTAATCTTTTATTACGATCTGGCATATTTTCTCTTGGCAAAAAGCTCCCACCTTTACACGTTCACACACATACCGAAAGAGCACTGCTTTTTCGGTTGGTTGCTTAGCATGACCAATATTTTCAGTTATAGATCCTTGTTAATTGTTATATATTCAGTTGCTCACCCAGTTCATGCATACTGTTGCTGATTGCAGCCGAAGATCGATCTCGATTGTTTGGAGACTTTTTCCTCCGAATGCCCTCGAATCAAGATAAATCCACAGCCTTCACCGTTTGGATCTAAGGGATCCAACGTCCCTAGGGAAGCCCTTCCAGATATAGTTTTGGATTATCCCATAATTGAGGATATTGATCCTAGTACATGGGCTTCTGGTCTTCCTCCTCCTGCAAGGGTTTTGGTACAAAGTCCTGGAGAGTTGTCCATAGCTGAAAAGTTTAGGCTTGCTTTTGAGGAGAGAGATATGAAGCTAGCACGCCTGGCACCTAAACGAGCCAAGAACTCAAGGCAACATCAGCGCCGTAGAGAGAAGGAATGGAGGATGATGAGTGAAGAGGGTAAGGCTATTACTCTTGCCTCACAAGCAAGCAAAACTTTGCGTGGTAAAAACTTGCACCAGGTATGAGTTTCCGGGTGGCTGGTTTTTTTTGTACCAATTAGTTGTTCAATTGATTTTTTTGAGTTCTAGTTTTTGAAAAATTCAGCCGACTCGTAAGAAACTCATGTAGGACAGTAGGAAAAGTCTATACTCTACAGTCTGGATGATATGTAGCACTGGTAGTCATTTCCGGAGGGAAAATACTCGACGCTCTGCGATGTCTTTTAGAGCATTGTACATATTACATACAAACGAGACAAATGCTGCAAAGCTTCCAAATTTTGTTATACCTTTGCAAGCTCTCTCTTTGGCTGGTAATCTTGCTCTAGGCTCTTGGTTTTGGTTTGTTCATGCTGCAGTTCTAATCTATACATAATTTTACAGTTCGCCGGTGGCTTTCAGTATACTCTTTCCAATAGGCTTGTTTTCACCTCCGCTGGGAGCTTTTTTTTTTCGTATCTATTTATTCATAATCCATTTGTGGATGTATCAAGTTTAGCGGAGCTGCTGAATGCCGTTATAAGCCACGTTTTAGGCAGAAAAGTTTCGTAAGGCTGACGACTATCCAGGCGCCAATAGTTATGTTTGCCCAATGTCTACTCTAATATGGGAAACTTTACCTCGAACTGGCTCAAACCGGACGTGCACTATGAGCTTTGACCGTAACGTGCTCTCAGGGGACTTCTAGATCGACCTGAAACTCGAATTCATAGCGTGACATACTAATATCACTGAAAACCGACCAGCGACAACCTCGTGATAACTCGAATTCAGGAGTTTCTCAATCCTGTGCAATGAGTATGCTGTAGCTCACTCAAATCCACTTCATCATTTTAAAGATGACCTAAACCTGCAGTAAGTACGAGTATATACGAAGGAACGGATACAAATTTAACGCCAGATAAAACCCCTTATATCTGAATCACTGATAAAAACAGCTCCACCAACCAGAGAAATTACAAACAAGTCAAACAGCAATTTTACAGTCTAGATTAAAACTCATGTCCACAGCCAGGACGTTCCAAAAGCGTGTTTAATACAGTACATCCAACACAAGCAGCTGTAACAAGAAAACGCGTTGTCTGCACCTTCACAAAAGATCGACCTAATCCACCATGTACAAGTCCCAGGAGCCCAGTGCAGCGAAACTCTGAGAAACAGAACAATAAAAGAAGGGAGTCAGTAATCATTTGGGCAAGTTATAATAGACGTACAATCTGAAAATCTGAAATTTACAAAGAAATTTTACACCTAATTAACTGCCTCATAAAACAGAGTAATGATAAGTGTAGTGAGGGAAACTTCTGCTGCCTATGAAGTACAGTAATAAAAACAACTAGTAAGAAAAATTCAAGGCAGGCGCGCTCAACCATCAAGGCAAGGCCGGAAAATGGATGCAATACACATTCTCACACTATCCTTATCCTCATCAGTCACCACTCACCACCATTAAAAATAGCATGAGCAGTGAAGTTCATCACTTGTAAAAGAACGAGACAAGAAATCGAGAACAGTAGGGACAATTAAACAACAGATTGGAACAGTTACTTAATATAGTCATGGACGGGATAGACAACTTTCAGTCAAGCTGATCAAATAACTTTCCAAACAAAGGTTATTAAGAGTGAACACCATACCTTATCTGGCATGGACTTGAGATCAGCATGGAGATTCATCACATCTTCTTGGTCCTTCGGATTCAGCTTCAAGGCAAGTTCTGCATCTTCTTTGGAACCTTCCAGATTGCCAAGTTCTTTTCTGGCTATTGCTCGCCGTGCATACCCTTCATAGGAACTGTCATCCATCTTCAAGGCTTGGGTACAATCATCCTCTGCCTCACAGAAGCTATTGACCCTGAGATACACCTTTGCTCGGTTCACGTAAGCAACAACAGTGGGAAAAAGATCAATGCTCTTGGTGTAGCACTCTATGGCTTTAGTAAGTTTTTCTTCCTTGAAATACTCATTGCCTTCTTCGTTTGCATTCATAGCATCTGCAAGAACCACATAGAAATATAAACTTATAACTCGTGAACTCGTCTACTATATTAAAACAGGAGATGCAGGGGCAGTGAAATCAGCATAAACTAACAAGAATCAGCTGTAGATGCTTAATACTTCTTATCTATGTTGCTTCATTCCATCCTTGCCGTAAGAACTCAGCAGAATGATCAATTGTCGAAAACATACAAATATTGCTCCCTGATTAGTCCTATGAAGACCGATCATGGGCTTATAGCAATAGACAAAACAACACAGAGTAATGAAAGCATGCACTTGAGGATATCATGCCAATAGTCAAAATGATTTATCAAAAACATTGAAATGCACTACCATCTAGTTCCTTACTATCAATCATCCCTCCCCCTACATTGTTCGGCTCGCCTTATGTACTAATTAAGCTAGCTGCCTTATGTTGCGAATTGAGGGTACCCTCTTAACTCCAATTGGAAAAGGCTGATATACACTTAGCTACCCGATAGAGACACAATTATCCTCTGTCTTTTTGTTTAAGTCTCCTATCACCAACTTACTCTACAAGCATTTCGACTCAAATACTAGGGAGAGTACATTATATTAACCATCAGCATATTGCTAGTCGCAACTAAACACAGAAAAACAGTGACCACCACATATCTCATACGTAAATGTAAACTAAAAGCTGGAACTTGCAATCAATAACATAAAACAGACATGATCATCAGTTACTAAAGGAATTTTAACAAACGCATAAAAGCGGGCAGATGATATCTATCTTACACAGGCGAGGAGGGATTGAAATTGGCAAACGCGGAAGCACAACTGGGAAACACTCTCCGAATTCATGTGCCTCAGCACACCACTCTACCACTTTAGTCCGAAAATTGAACGAGAACATAGTTCTCCCACTCAAAAACAGTCCGGAATCAGGCTCAAAAGGAGGGTGCAAATCCAAAATCGAGACCTTGTAACCCCACCCCAAATACTTGCCAAAATCAGCAGGAGAAAGCTTATACAACAAGCTCCACTCCGAAACAGGATTCCTATAATCCTTCAACTTCCAACACTTGAACAAACAATCACCCTCCATAAACAACTCCACATACTGCATACTCCTCCCACCAGCCACACCACCAAACCTCCTCTCTCGCATAAAATTCAGCTCGGTAAACGTTGTCTCTCGGCCTTCAGGGAGCGGAATAAGCCGGCATTTCGCCCTCTCAGCGGTCTCAGCCTCCTGAAAGATGTCACCTTTAACATCCCAAGTGATCATCCCAACACTAAACTCAACCCAAAACAACCGCCCGTCGAACTCGAACCCCCAATACGGCCTAAACGGGTGTTTATCCTGCGGTGGCAGCATGTAATCCGTATTTTTAGTCACCCATTGACCCGTATCCGAACTAAAACACTGTAAAATCGCGGTATTCGACTTCACCAAGTGCTGATACTCAACCACCAGAAACTTATCCAAAGACCCATTATTAACCCGAGAAATAATCACAATTCCAAACAGCATATCAGTGGGTGCGAAATCAGGTTGAGGAATATAAACACATTCACCAGAAAGTGTGTTGGACACAAACAAACAGTTCCTCTTACTCTTCTTAAGAAACCCATGACGATACTTTTTCGTCTGTTGCATAACCTCGAAACTACCAACAACAAGACCGTTACTTGACCCGGTTACATGACCCGGAAACTTGCCTAAAACGGGTTGATCATCAGAAATCAGAAACGGGTTCAGAGTAAGTGTGCTGATACCTGGTCGAGGAATCAAGTCAAACTTTGTGGCTACCAGATGGTCGGTACTGGTAGGATCCGACCCGTCAAAGGAGACGACGTCGGAGTCGGAGCCTGACCCGATGGTGAAGAAGAAGAGGACGGAGCGGTTTAGGATTAACCATGGTTGGTATGAGCGGGAAAGGTGGGACCTGATGGAGTTGAGGTGAGTGATAATGGAGTACCAACGTTTCGAAATGATTTTGAAACGGCAAATATCTTCAACGGGTAATCGGATCAGGATTTCGGATATGATTGGATCCGGGAAAAGATCCAGATTCACATTCACATTCATGGTAGTGGTAACTTTTTTTTTAGTATTTTTAATTTACTGGGTATTTGAGGGAGAGGTAATAAAAAAAGGGGGAAATGATATCTGGGAAATTGTATAGAAAATGAGATAGTGTGAATTTTACTCTTCTTTGTTATTTCTTCTTCTTCTTCTTCTTCTTTCTGGGTATTCTAATTTTTTTTGGGTATTTTTTCCCTAGGGTTTAAGGATGTTCGGGAGATTGAGGGGTTTCAAAATTATAGTGAAATGACAGTATTACCCTTTCAGAGCCACCTTCCCCTTTTGTTCTTTTTGTTGTCCAAAATTTTCACTCTTTTAAATTTCAACACTGTGCCACTGTGGTCTTTCAACTAAAATTGTGCTTCCCAACACCTAAAATCGAGTTCAAAACTAAAAACGTATTGTTTTGAAAAAAAAAGGGGTGATTTTAAACGGCACAATCTAGTAAAAATTTCCAGTTAATATGGTGCGTTGGAGTTTTTGTGCATTTTGGTATCATTTACAATATTTTGTGGTACGATGTTTAATTTGTAAAGAAACACTCTTAACCTTTCCAAAGCGTTACGCTTGTCCGATCGATCTAAAAGTAGTTCCTCAAGGACGGGCACTACATGCATTGTAGTCGAAAAAGCTAGTTAGGCTAATGTTGCACGCACATACCGCTCTTCAACGCGTATACGGTAGTCCCGGGGGCCACGTCGCCGGTTTTATTGAAAACCGGTCAATTTATAAAAAAAACTTGGGATTTTTTTTTTTTTTTAAAAAGAGAGAATGTGTACTGCTGTAGAGAATCAGTAAATTTTTGGCTAAGTTATCATATACTAGTATAGTTGTACTGCAAAATCCGAAATTTACAGAAAAGTTTTACCCTTAATAATCAGCAAAAAAAACCAATTAATTGCGAGCATTGTACTGCTGTAATAAAAAGGAATGATCAAGGAATTCAAGAAAGGTGCATCAGTGAGACATGAGACATGAAAACTTGAGTGACAATTTAACAATCTGTTTATTTCATCCAAATTTCTAAGACAAAAATCAGTGCAACAAATGTATAGGACGGGTCCATGAACCTCATTTATTAAGATTGCTAAGGGTGGCAAAGACTTCACACCAGCATCTTCCTAGTCGATCTATTGCATTGGCTTCAACCTCAAGGCAACTTCTTCATCTTCTTTGCATCCTTCCAGATTACCAAGATTTTCCCTGACTACTGCTCGCAGTGCATACCCTTCAAAGCAACTGTCATCTATCTTCAAGGCTTGAGTGCAATCATCTTCTGCCTCAGAGAAGCTACTGACATTGAAGTACGCCTTTGCTCGGTTTATGTAAGCCACAGCAGTAGGAAACAGGACAATGCTCTTGGTGTAGCATTCTATGGCTTTCTTTAAATCTTCTTTCTTCAAGTACCCATCGCCTTCTTTATTTGCATACATAGCATCTGCAATAACAGCCCACACTATATATATTAGACACATAATAAGCTAGTGAAGCCAGCATATACAAGCTATGGTTTAAACACAAAACACAAAACCCGAGCAATTAGGAATTAGAGATCGAGTTAGTGTCGTTTTAAAAGACTGATTGACTGACAACAAACACTGCACGCGAAACACATTATCACCAAATATAGACACAATAAGCATCTAATTAAGCATCAATGAGTAAATTAGAAGCTGGCCTGGCATGGAACAAGTCTACTACTACACATTATAGATTTGTAATAATTGCATAAAAAGTGAGGCATATATATGAGTATCTTACACAAGCGTGGAGGGATTGAAATCGGCCAACGCGGTAGGAGAACCGGTATACAGTTTACCAATCTACTCAAGTTACCGAAACCACCCTGTACGGTTTTAGTCCGAAAATTGAAGGAGAATACAGTTTGGTCAGCACAAAGCACGACAGAATCCGGTTCAAATGGTGGGTGCAGACTCAAGATTATGACCTTGTTAAAATCAAGCACACCCAAATAATTCGCAACATCAAGATGAGAAAGCGTATACAACAAGCTCCATTCCGAAACAGGATTCTTCTTATAGTCCTCAAGCCTCCAACAGTTGAACCAACAATCATGACTTTCCTCAAACGACTCCACATACTGCAAACTCCTCCCACCTCCACTGCTTACACCACCAAAGCTCCTGCTCAACACCATTTTGGTTGTGGTTTCCGGTGTGTCTCGGCCCGCAGGGAGCGGAATTAGACGGCATTTCGCCCTCATCTCATCGGCCTCAGCCTCATCAAAGATATCCCCATCAACATCCCAAGTGATCAACCCAACACTCAACTCAACCCAAAACAACTGCCCGTCGAACTCGAACCCCCAAGTCGGCCTAAACAGGTGTTGGTCGTCCTGTGGTGGTAACATGTAATCCGCCTCTTTAACGACCCATTTACGCGTATCCGAACTAAAACACTGCATAATCGCGGCATTCCTGCTCACCATATGCTGATACTCAACCACCAACAACTTATCCAACGACCCATTTCCCGGGTCAACCCGAGCAATAAACCCGAATGTGCACATCATGCCAAGGGGTTGGAATGGGGGTTTGGGTATCCGGGCCCATTCTCCACTAACCGGGTTAGAAACAAACAAGAGAATCTCCTCGTGACAAAAGATTGCATAGAACATGTTTTCTAGCAAAACATGAAAACAACCAAGTACCAACCCGTTACTCGACCCGATTATTTGACCCAGTTCGCTTTGTATAACGCTCCGATTCTTGGATATCACAGTCGGGTTTATAGTCAATGTGCTTATACCGGGTCGTGGACTCAACTCCAGTTCAACCACCAGCTCCTCATCATCACTACAAGTAGAAGAACCCGACCCGTCTGATGAACCAGCCTGACTCCGACTCGGTGAACTGGATGGTCCGGTTCAAGATGAACCATTGTGGATTTGCGCGGGAAATGTAGAATCTGATGAAGTTGGGGTCGGAGATGATGGAATTCCAACGCTTCGAAACGACTTTGGAACGGCAAACCTCTTTAGCGGGTAAACGGGTCAGAATATCGCAATTATTTCTTCCGGGAGAAGATTCCCATTAACTTCGCCAACGTTTTCCGACATCTTGCTTGTTTTGTTACAGCTAGCCTGGTACCGTAATTGCAGCGTATAGAGGAAGATTTGCAGAGGATTATTGTAGAAGAGAAAGAAGGAAGAGTGAAGAAGAAGAAGAAGAAGAAGAAGAAGAAGAAGAAGAAGAAGACTTGTTGTAAAAGAAAAGTGTAAAGAAGAAGCTAGGAAATATGTAAAGAAGAAGATTGAGAGAAATGGAGAGGAATTTGTTATTATTAATCATATGAAATGATTGTATCATCATACATTGGTATTTATACTACTATAGTTTGTAACAGAGTTCCTAAGGCATAACCGAATTCCAACAAACTTCTAACCGATTTATAACAGAATTTAACTACTTTTTTAATTTGCATTCTGGTCCCTGATTGTTCTTCCTTCTTCGATTGATCCTCTGTCCTCAGTACTTAGAATCAAGTCTGGTTACATACAAGGGTAAATAAGTCATTATACCGGCAACATGAAAATCTAGATAAGGAAAGAAAAATTCGCGCAACGGCAACTTTGGGTGATACTAAACGTCTAAACAGCCAATTCCGACACCTACAACGGTGGTGGCAGCCACGACACTATGAGTCACTGACACCGTATAGACGCGAGATCAACTTCCTATGAGAAAAGAAATTTTCCCAAGACAATAGGTTAGAAAGATCTCTGAACCGAATAGTACAATGTATGTACTCAAAAGGCATCAAAGTTTCGACAAGACATTGGGTGTCTGAGCTGTAATAACGAAGTTTTCGACTTCTAGATTGACCTGAAGCTCAACTATATTTCAGAGTTCAGAGGGCGACATACTCAGTCAAATGCTACTGATCGAGAGAACAAGTAACGTCAACAGATAAAGTCAGGTGTATTCTTTTAGCAGGTATACGAAAGATGACCAGGAAATTAAACAGTCGGATAAAACCTGCCAACCAGAGAAATTGTAAACAAGTCGAACAAGAGTTTTAACGTAGTCTAATTAAAGCTAATGTCCACAACCTGGACGTTACAAAAGGGTGTTCCAATGCAAGCAGCTGTAAGCCCTCTAGTAAGAAAAGCGTTGTCCGCATACTCGACACCAAACACGACCTAATCCACCATGTACAGATTCCATGCGCCTTTTGCAGATGATTTCTGAGCAAAAAGCAAGAGGGTCAGTAATCATTTGGTTAAGTTAAAAGAGACGTACAATCTGAAAATCGGAAATTTACAAAGAAACTTGAGCCATTATTAACTTCTTGTCTTGTAAAAAAAAAAAAAAAAATCTTGTCTAAGAGATTAATGGGACGTAGATAGTGAAGCATTAAACTTCTGCTGCCTAAGACATTGTCACACTATCCTCATCAGTTACCACCATTAAAAAATGCAAGAGTTGTTAAGTGACATTAGTGACAGTTTAACAAGAGATCGGTTAACATACAACATTTCAAAAGCCAGGGCACCAAAAATGCCAACAGACAACAGACAAGAATGCCTCACAGCGGCGCAAAAAAGAGTAAGGCTATTTGTATATGTGATATACATTACTAAACATATATGGGGGGTAGTATGGGTATGTTTTGTATTTTTATGTGGTGGTATTGAGGAGAGAGAATTGGAATATGGTGGGATATGTGGATAAAAAATTAGGGATATACATTTAGAAATGTATATGGATATACATTAAGACTTTCTCCGCAAAAAACGCCATCACACAAACTAAAATAACAATTGTATTTCACCACCATTTCTAAGCCAACATTCAATGAAACAAATGTACAGACCTCGTTTCTAAGCCAACAAATGTACAGACCTCGTTGCATCACAACTGCTAAGAAGAGGATGTAGGAAGTTCAATACCTTATCAGGAATTGGCAAGGACTTCATAAGAGCATTGAGATTCATCATGTTTTTTTGGTCACTTTGCTTCAACTTTGAAGCGCGGTCTGCATCTTCTTTGGACCCTACCAGATTACCTAGTTTTTTCCTGGCTATTGCTCGCTGTACATACCCATCAACGGAACTGTTATCTATCTTCAAAGCTTGGCTGCAATCATTCTCTGCCTCACAGAAGCTATTGACCTTGAGGTACGCCTTTGCTCGGTTTAGGTAAGCATCAGCAGTAGGAAACAGAACAATGCTCTTGCTGTAGCATTCAATGGCTTCAGTAAAAAATGCTTCCTTGAAATACTCCTTGCCTTCTTCTTTTGCTTTCATAGCATCTGCAAAGGCCACATAAAATTATGTAACTCGTTTACTAGATCAGGACAGGGGAATTCAAGGGCTGTAAAACCAGCATAAATCAACAAAAGTTCTAGATGCTTAATCACAAGTAGGAGCACAAAAGGTACATAATCCTTCTTACCCTACAAACATTTTGAATCTAACCCAGTTGTTGATGCTTAATCACAAGTTGGAGCACCAAAATGAACATAATCCTTCTTATTAGTTTGTATGTAAGAATGAACTCGTTGCTAATCTGAAGTTCAGTTTCACTTGTTAACACTGTGATTCAGGATACTCCATCGATTAGTAGTAGCCTGAATTCAACTGAAAAGGCTGATATACACTAGCTACCGAGTAGAAACGATATAATCCTCTATTTTGGTTTAAGCCTCCTATCAGCTTCTTAATTACTCTACAACCATTTCGAATCAAAGGCAGTTGTTGATGCTTAATAACAAGTGAGAGCACCAAAAGGAACATAATATTATTTTTAGTTTGTTACTTCTTTCCATAATGGCAGTGAAAACTAGCCAGATGTGGATGATTGATTGTCAAAGACATATAAAATTGCTCCTTGCTTAAAAGACTGATCATGGGCTCATAGCAGGATGCAACACATAACACAAAGATAAATAAAAGCATGTGTTTTGAAAAAAAAAAAAAAAACATCAGAATGCCATCACTTTTAGCATGCACATCAACAACATTACAGAAACATTACCCAAGTGCCTCGAAGGCTTCCGCCTATGGCAAGGTAGGGGAAGGGGCCATATGTAAGCAAGCCTTACCCCTAGAACATAGGAAGGCTGCTTAAAGATGACTTGTAATAAAGACTGCATCAGAAATTGCACAAAGAGATAACTACTTCAACATAAATGATGCTCTCAACATGCACAACGTTAAAAGAATGCTTTCAGAATGTTCATCCAAGCCTACTGCAAGGAGTTGCACACCAAAAAGCCAAAAAGTAAAAGAGAAGTAATTGAAAATCATAAGCATATTACTCAGGCTAGAATAACATGAAAAAACTAGGACTATAAGTCAACAACACACTATCGTGCATTCGTATGTAAGAAAGAACTACTTGCTATTTAAGAAGTTCTGTTTCCGTTGCTGGCACTGTTATCAAGTTCCTTACTATGAATCCCCCTTCAAACTTCAGCAAGCCTTTTGTTGTAACTAAGCTAACTGGTCTTTCGTTGCGATTTCAGGTTACTCTATTAATTATAACAGCTGAAATACAATAGCTGCTAGCTACCATGTAAAAAGGAAATTATCCTCTTTATTCATCACCAGTATTCTCACTTTTTCAGTCCCAATAACAACTAGAAAGTCAGGGTCTTCTAAAACACAGCAACAGACATCATCAACCAAACATAAACACACACATTTATTAATGCATCAATTTGTAAACAAGAAGCTAAAACAGGTACACCTACCCAGTCTAATTGCAGTGCAAACCATAACACATACATAATTCAGAAAACCAACGAAATTTAACCAGCGAAAAAGTGCAATATGGATATCTTACACAAGCGAGGAGGGATTGAAATTGGCCAGCGCGGGAGAACAACTGGCATACACTCTACAAATTCCTTGAAATTGGCCCAATCCTCTACCACCTTAGTCCGAAAATTGAAGGAGAACATAGTTTCCTCAGCACAAAACAGACCAGAATCAGCATCAAAAGGAGGGTGCAGACCCAAAATCCTAAACTTATCAAAATCCAAACCACCTCCCAAATACTTTGCAATATCAACTCGAGGAACCGTATAGACCAAGCTCCACTCCGAACCAGGAATCCTATAATCCTTCAACCTCCAACATTTCAACATACACCTCCTATCATTAAACAACTCCACATACTGCAAACCCTTACCCGAACCACCAGCCACACCACCAAAGCTCCTCCTCATCATCATCTCCGGCGTAGTAAAGGGTCTCGCACAGCCATCAGGAAGCGGGATAAGCCGGGTTTTCGCCCTCCCCTCAGTCTCAGCATCAATAAAGATGTCACCTTTCACATCCCAAGTGATCAACCCAACACTCAGCTCAACCCAAAACAACCTCCTGTCAAATTCAAACCCCCAAGTCGGCCGAAACGGGTGTTTATCCTGCGATGGCAACATGTATTTCGTATGTTTCGTCACCCATTTCCCCGTATCAGAACTAAAACACTGTAAAATCGCGGAATTCGACTTCAACAAATGCTGATACTCAACAACAATAAACTTATCAACACACCCCGAAACCGGGTCGACCCGAGAAACAATAGCAATACCAAAAAGCATGTCGATGGGTACGAATTCGGGTTGCGGAATCGGAGCACATTCACTAGTAAACGGGTTACCAACAAACAAACTATTTCTCTCCTGAGACAAGCTCCTATGAAAGGGACGTTTCGACTGTTTCATAACTTGGAAAGCAAAAACAACCAACCCGTTACTTGACCCGGTTACCTTACCCGGAAACCCGTTAAAAACGGGTTGATCCTCAGATATAACAAACGGGTTGACAGTGAAAGTGCAGATACCTGGTCGTGGAACAAAGTCGAACCGAGTCGCAATTGATAACTTCGGGTCGTCGTCATCAGAATCCGACCCGTCGGATACGGATTCGGGTACGGATACGGTGAACTGGATGGAGCGGTCTAGGATTAACCATGGTTGAGTTGAGCGGGAAGAGTAGGATTTGACGACGGTGGAGTGGGAGATGAGGTAGTTCCAGCGTTTCGAAACGGTTTTGAAACGGGTAGCGTCTTTAGCGGGTAATCGGGTCAGGATTTCGGATAATATTTTAGACGGGAACAGATCCAGATTCATGGTGACGTTTTCCGACATCTAGGGATATTTCAGGTGCGTGGATAAAGATGGGATCTTTCTGGGTAATAAATTTAGGGATTTTTTTTTTTTTATATGTTTGAGGAAATATTTCCGATGAAGCTTTCTGGGTATTTCTCTAGGGTTTTTGGAGATTTTAGAAGGTTTCAAAAATGGAGTGAAAAAAATCAGATATTTTTTAGTTTTTTTACTTTTTACTTTTTTACCCTTTCGGATCACTCTCCATTTTGTCCTGGTCAGGAGATCTATCTATTCAAAAGGCTGATCAGGCGTGTTGCGGCCGCGGTTTTCGATGGTCGTGGCCTGGTTATGATGATAGAATACGTAGATAGATACACCTGAAAGTGAGTCGTCTTTTTAATACGAGTTGGTTCAATTCTACGACTAATTTAGGTGTAGTTGGTTCAACCGATGAAAATGCACATAATCAAACAACAATTTCGAGTCTAGATTAACACTTATGTCCACGACATGGACGTTCCAAAAGGGTGTTACATACTGACATCATGTATGTTCATCAAATCAAACTAGCTTATATAGCTTTATTACATACTACTAAGAAAAAACAGTACGTCCGCATCTTGTTTCATTATGACGAACAATCGACCGACCTAATCCATAACATCATATCCTCCCAGCAGTCACATTCGCCTTCAGCAGGTGATGATCACTGAAAAGCAAGACAGTACAAGTATAGATTATAGACATAACAGTACTGCAAAACTCGAAATTTACAGAGAAGTATGTATCACCCTGTAAAAAATGAAGTAATTGCGAGCATGCGTATATATGTACCACTACTGTAATAAAGAAGAATGATCAAAGGAATTCAAGACAGGGTTCTTCATCATCAGTCACAACTAACACAAGGATTGTTAAGTTTACAACTAATAAGCTAGCAGGAAAAAATTGAGACGACATGAGATAGAAAACTTGAGTGACAATTTTTAACAAGCTAATAATAAGCTGATTATTTCATCCAAATTTGTAAGACAAATGTATACGACGGTCCATGAACGAACCTCATTTGCTTAAGATTGCTAGCTAATATACCTTGATATTGTTGGTGAATTGGATTGAAATGGCATCAACGTCAAGGCAACTGCTACATCTTCTTTGCATCCTTTGATAAAACCAAGATCTTCCCTGACAATTGCTCGCAGTGCATGCCCTTGAAAGCAACTGCCACCAATCTCCAAGGCTCGAGTACAATCAACTTCTGCCTCAAAGAAGCTACAGACCTTAAAGTACGCCTTTGCTCGGTTTATGTAAGTCACAGGACTCACAGCACTAGGAAACAGATCAATGCTCTTGCTGTAGCTTTCTATGGCTTCCTTATACTTTTGTTGCCTCAAGTACCCATTGCCTTCTTCCTTTGCATACATAGCATCTGCAACACCCCACACACCACAACACAATAATTAATTAGAGATCGAGTTAATTAGTGTCGTCGTTTTAAACGAGTGACAACAAATACATAATAAAATGTATGTATGTATGTATGATGAGTAGCTTACACAAGCGAGGAGGGATTGAAATGGGCCAACGCGGGAGGACAAGGGGTATGCAGTCTAGCATCATATGATTTAAGTAAGCAAAAGCACCCTGTACCATTTCAGTCCGAAAATTGAAGGAGAATACACGTGTCACAGCACAAAGCACGACAGAATCAGCAGGGTCATCATAAGGAGGTCGTGAACTCAAAATTCTCATCTCGTTAAAATCCACATCATCATCATCAAATCCAAAATTATCATTCGGAACATCAAGACGAGAAAGCGTATACAACAAGCTCCATTCCGAAACAGGATTCTTCTTCTTATAGTCCTCAAGCCTCCAACACTTGAACCAACAATCACCCTCCCAAAACAACTCCAAATATTGCAGCATACCACTTGTTACACCACCAAAGCTCCTCCTCGCCACAATTTCGGCCGTGGTTTTCGGTGTCTCTTGGCCTGCGGGGAGCGGAATTAGACGGCATTTCGCCCTCTCGTCGGTCTCAGCCTCGGCAAAGATATCATCAACAACATCCCAAGTGATCAACCCAAGACTATACTCAACCCAAAAAAAAACTCCCATCGAACTCGAACCCATAATACGGTGTAAACTCGCGTTGGTTTACATGTGCTGCTAAAATGTAATCCGCCTCTTTAGCGACCCATTTACCCGTATCCGAACTAAAACACTGCAACATCGCGGTATTCGTCTCCACCATATGCTGATACTCAATCACCAAGAACTTATCCAACGACCCATTTTCCGGGTCAACCCGAGCAATAAACCCAAAGTTGTGAACCATGTGGAATCCGATTATGGTTAACCGGGCCCACTCTCCAGTAACCGGGTTAGAAACAAACAAGAAGCTATCCTTGTGAACCAAGATTGTACGAAACGGGAGTTTTCGCTCAACTTCAAAATGACATAGTACCAACCCGTTACTCGACCCGATTATTTTACCCGGTTTTTCCCGTAAAACGGTTCGATTCTTGGCCATCAGATACGGGTTTATAGTCAATGTGCTTATACCGGGTCGTGGACTCAACTCCAGTTTAATCATCGCCGCCAGCTCATCAGCAGTAGAACTAGAACCCGACCCGACAACGTCGGAGCCTGACTCGGTGCCGGTGATCTGGATGGTCCGGTCCAAGATAAACCATGGTGGATTTGCGCGGGAAATGTAGGATTTGATGAAGCTGGGTTGGGAGATCATGGAGTTCCAACGTTTCGCTACGCATTTGGAGCGGCAAACATCTTTGGCGGGTAAACGGGTCAGAATTTCGGTTATTATTTCTTCCGGGAGAAGATTCCCATTATTTTCGCCAACGTTTTCCGACGACGACATCGATCTTCTTTTTGTTACAGCCTGGTAATTGAATTGCTTGCAGTTGTAAATGAAGCGTATAGAGGAAGATTTAATTTGCAGAGGATTGTAGAAGAGAAAGAAGGGGGAAGGAAGGAAGGAAGGAAGGAAGGAAGAGTGAAGAAGAAGACACAATGCAAGGAGAGCAGAGCTGAGCTCAATTTGTTGCAACAGAAAAGTGTAAAGAAGAAGATAAGAAGAAAGAAAATATAACAGAATTTTTCAGGAGAAAGTTGTTATTATTATTACAAAGCATCTATTTATACCCATTTTAGGAGACTGAAAATGTCCATACTACCCTTTCAGACAGAGCACTCAGCTACTCACAAGTCTGGTTACATGAAAGGGTAAATAAGTCATTTTGCCGGCAACATGAAATTCTAGAATTTCTTTTTGACAAAGTTCATGAAATTATAGGGAAAGAAAAATGCCCGCAACTTTGGGTGATACTAAACGCCTAAACGGTGACGGCTTTCGCCAGTTCCGACACCTACAACGATGGTGGCAGGCACGACACCGTATAGACACGAGATCAACTTCCTATGAGAATTGAAATTAACATTCTCTCATGAAAGAAAATTACGTATTTTTTACAAAAATAAAATAATTAAAAAAAATCAAATACCCGATCGGGTATTTAAATGGTAAATAATACATATTTTTTTTAGAAATAAAATAATTAAAAAATTCAAATACCCGATCAGGTATTTGAATGGTATTAAATACGTATCTTTTTAAAAGTAAAATAAATAAAAAGTTCGAATATCCGATCGGGTATTTGAATGGTATAAAAAATAAATAGAAAAATTCAAATACCCGTATTTTTTTAATAAAATAGTAAAAAAAATTCAAATACTTGATCGGGTATTTGAATTCGTTTTTTTTTTTCAAAAAAATAAAATAATAAAAAAATTCAAATATCAAATTTCCGATCAAGTTATTTAGCGTATTACTTGAAAAAGTTAAACAATAAAAAGAAATCCAAATACCTGAAAGGGTATTTTAATATGTATTGATTTGAAAAAAATAAAAAGAAAAAGAAATCGAAATACCCGATCGGGTATAATTTCATAAAAAAAAATAAACAGAATTAGTTAGTACTAGTAGTATTTTATGAAAAATTAAAAAATAAAACAAGTTGACCTACTTGATCCAAGGTAGCAGCGGCGAATAGATGTAATAGATCTAAACCGTTTTCCAACAACGATGATGAGATTGTGGTGGCGTGATGGTGATCCGCGAGAGATGATAAGGTTGGGGAATGATGGTATCTGATGATGAGGCTTTGAATTTTTTTATTATTTTATTTTTTGAAAAAAAAAAAATTCAAATACCTGGTCGGGTATTTGAATTTTTTAATTTTTTTTAAATACGTATTTTTATACCATTCAAATACCCGATCGGTTTTAAAAAATTTTAATTATTTTATTTTTTAAAAAATACGTATTTTTATACCATTCAAATACCCGATCGGGTATTTGAATTTTTTATTTATTTTATTTTTGAAAAAAATACGTATTTATGTACCATTCAAATACCCGATCGGGTATTTGAATTTTTTATTATTTTATTTCTAAAAAAATACGTATTTTTATACCATTCAAATACCCGATCGGGTATTTTAAATTTTAAATTTTTTTTTTTTAAAACGGGTTTTCTAACGTGTACCCAATACTCATTTCCTTTCTTAATTAAGTAAGATTCTCACTCGAAAACAACAAATTATAGGATCTCATTGATTAAATCAGGAAATTATCACTTAATTAAGGAATGAAGTGAGTTCTTATCATGTGCCCATAGGACATACTCAGTCAAATGCTACTCGGAACAAGATTCTAAACGGGTAATGTAGTCAGTAACAAACCCTGTGCGATTCTTCGCCTCTCTCTCTCTTCTCCTCCTTCTCTTATCTCAAAAACCCTAGCTTCTAAATTTAAATCTAAATCTAAGAGTTACCAGTCATCAATCTAATTGATGGCTGGTAAGCCTCAATTTTCTTATTATTCACCCTAATTATTTAGTTATCACTAGTTGTTATCAATAATAACTCGTTTCGACCTCCTCGAGAGGGAATCTCTACCACCATATAGGTGGGTTTATATTTCTACCTCGGGTATCTCTACCCAACATATAGGTGGGTTTATACTGAGATTCGCGAGATTTTTATAAGGATTTGATGTTCATTAATTTTGTCATGACGTTGCGATGGATGCTAAATTCGCGATCAAATACCATTAACTACGTTGGTTGCATATTCTTCTTCGAGTTACATAGATCTACGATGCCGATGAAAGACGCAAAGATGTCGACGTGCAAGGGGTCAATTTTGTTAATTAGGGAAGAATTGTGTCAATTAGATTTATTTGATGATATTTGTATCATTATAATTTTTTGTGTAAGTGCCGTTTGGCGACAATGTTAATGAATTTTCTGTTTATTTAAAAAAAATGCTACTGGGAACAAAGCAACAGCAACAGATAAAGTCAGGTTTATATTGTTTTAGTAAGTGAACGAAAGATGACCAGGAAATTAAACATGTCTCTGATAAAACCGCTATGCCAACTAGAGAAATTGTAAACAAGTCGAACAAGAGTTTTACGTGGTCTAATTAAAGCTCATGTCCACAACCAGGACGTTACAAAAGGGTGTTCGATACAGTTGATTCAATGCAAGCAACTACTCCGTATAAGCCTCTAGTAAGAAAAAGCGTTACTCGACACCAAAGACGACGACCTAATCCACCATGTATAGAATCCATGCGCCTTTTGCAGATGATTTCTGAGCAGCACAACAGAAAAAGAAGAGGGTTAGTAATATGAAAATCGGAAATTTACAAAGAAACTTGATAGTGAAGCATTAAACTTCTGCTGCCTAAGAAGTAACTGAAACCATGCTCACTAATTCATAACAAATGATAAAGGAATTCATAACAAACGAGCCAAGAACGAAAGAAAATATCAGTGTCGCTAAGACCAGGAATGGAGGATGACGAGTAAGGAGGGTCAAGCTAGCTACTGCTGTGGCGTCACAAGTACGCAAAACTTTGAGTGGTAGAAACTAGCATCAGGTATGAGTTCAAGTTTTCTGTGAACCAACAATGCATCATTCTTTTAGGAACAACGATACCAAAACGACTCCAGAACAGCGGAGAAGGGATAGAAACCACAAAGTTAACATAAAAGAGCATACAGCAATGTACTCATGACATAAGATCATCTGAAACGAAATAGCTAGCTCCGTCAACCAGCCTGTCACGGCTGCCAGTCACCAGGACGTCTTAATTACACGACAACTTCTTTTAAGAAGTTTCAACTTAAAATTTATGTCCACAACCAGGACGTTGAGATAACCAAAAGGGTGTTAAGTCTGTTAGATAAAGAGTTGCATGAACCTAGAGCAGCTCCACTAGCAAACAGCGCTAAATCCTCATCTTCTTTCCTTACAACTATCAAACTTTATTCACCAAATCCAAGCCACATTCGCCTTATGCAGATGACCCCTGAGCAGCAGAAGAGTAAAAGAACAGTGTCAGTAAATCATCTACCATGTTATAACAGTTCTACAATCTGGATGTGAGAAATTTCTAGAGAAATTTCACCATTAACTTCTTGCCATATCATGACCATATAGATTTATCAAATGTAAACAGTGAGGAATTAAACTTCTACTGCCCCCAAGGCCACTCAACATGAAATAATTGCAAGCCAACAGAGAGCCACTCAACACGCAGCAATTGCAGACCAAGAGAGAAAAAAACACACATTCCCTAGAGATGCATTACTGCAAAAACATCCATCAAACGAACTATACAGTCGCTCCATTAACACCAATTCCTATAAGTCGTAACTGCTAAGATAAGGATGTAGAAAGTTTCATACCTTATTGAGCAAGGACTCGAGATCAAGACAAAGATTTTTCAAATCAAGGCTACTGGGCTCTAACTTCATAGCAAGTTCTGCATCTTCTTTAGGATCCTTCCAGATTACCAAGTTCTTTCCTGGCTATTGCTCGTCGTGCATACGCTTTGAAGTAATTGCTGTCGATCTTCAGAGCCTCAGTACAATCATCCTCTGCACTGTAGAATGCATTGACCTTGAGGTATGCCATTGCTCGGTTTGCATAAGCAACAACATTCGGTGAGAGATCAATGCTTTCGGTGTAGGACTCTATAGCTTCAGTGTAATTTCCTTCCTTGAAATACGCATTGCCCTCTTCCTTCTTATTAACAGCATCTACAAGAGCCATATAACACGTCAACTAGATTAGTTAAAGAGAATATTGGACAGAAGAATGACGAGGCAATGTAACTTGTGTTATAGCGAATATAACTTAAGAAAAACAAGAGCCAGTTCTTGATGCTAAACCACAAGTACGGACACAAAAGGAACATAATCTTTCTTTTCACTTTGCTAATTGCTTCACAACTGCGGCAAGAACTGGCCAAATAGCCGAATGTTGATGGTAGATTGTTCAAATAACCATGTGTTGAAGAAAGTCATACAGAATTCAACTAAACATCGATTGAATACATCGGAATGCAATCGCTTTCAATATGTGCCAAACAAAAAAGAAAAACTGGTTTGTAGATATTCAAACAAGCCAACTTCAAGGAATCGCACAACGCTAAACCTTATCTAGAAAGGACTTGAGTAGGGCCTAAACTTATAGAACTGTCTACTCTAACAAGGGAATGCAGGGGCAGTGAAACAAGGATAAACTATAGCCTGAAGCAAACATAACTTGCTTGATCACAAGTACAGCACAAAAATCAATTATACCAGTATGTTACAGCAGAACATGAGTACACAAACAAGTACATTTAAGATATACAACCACAAGCTAACCAAGTGTTACATAGTATGTCAACAACACAATATTGTATGATCGAGCTTCTAAACCTGAAAACATTAACAAGGCTGGAGTAAGAGATTGATTTCTCTTCACGATGGATATCTGATACAACCCTGATGCAAGCCTAGGAAAGGTTGTAGATCAAACTGATTATCAAGGGTAGGAAGTTAACAAGATGGACAGTTAGCTTTCGAGGACAACTGGATAAGACCATAACTAAAACTGTATCGTTGAATTTACGTTGTTGGTAGTCTGTTCCAGTTACTTAGTATTCAATCACCCTTCCACATACATGTGCACTTGAGCTAATCTTTTACTGTAACTAAACAAACAACTAGCTTCTCCTATTTTGTGAAATCAAGTTACTCTATTGTCTATTAGTAGGTTAGTTGAGCAGAAACCTTCCCTTCCTATAGAGTCCAGGCTAATAAGCTAACAAATAGAAATGAAAGTATCCTTTTATTGTCTTTTAGATCCTATCAGCTACTTGCTCTGCTAGCATTTGACTCGAATTCTACGGAGATTAAAGTAGCCTCAAGTATCAGTCTTGTACTCACGAATGAACACACTTGGTTTACCAAGACTGTCAAAAATTGCAATCAATAGCATGAAACACAGACAATGCCAAGCACACAACACAAGCATATATAATTTAATTGCAATCAATAGCAAGAAACACAGACAATGCCAAACGAAAACGTACACAGCCGTAGAGGTATAGAGACCGGCCAGCGTGGCATCACCACGGGGATGTAGTCAAACCATCCTCCGTAATTAGTACACCCAACGGCCTCCACCTTTCGATTCGGGAAGTTCAACGAGAAAGCAGTGTCACCCGCGCAAAGCATGATAGAATCAGGCTCAAATGGTGGGTGCAAACCCAAAATTGCAACCTTATCCAAATGCACCACACTACCACATCCCAAACCCTTATTAACATCAACACGAGAAAGCTTATACAACAAGCTCCATTCCGAAACAGGGCTCCTATAATCCTTCAACCTCCAACACTTCAACATACACTCACTCTTCTTAAACAACTCCACATACTGCATACTCCTCCCACCTGCCACACCACCAAACCTCCTCTCGTCCATCATATCGAGCGTAGTACACGGTGTCTCTCGGCCTTTGAGGACCGGAATAAGCCGGCATTTCGCCCTTTCCCCAGTCTCAGCTTCCTCAAAGATGCCACCTTTAACATCCCAAGTGATCATCCCAACACTACACTCAACCCAAAACAACCGCCCGTCGAACTCGAACCCCCAATACGGTCTCAGAATATTGTAGTACTCCACTTGCTAAAAACAAGCTTGAAGAAGACACTGATATTCCATTATTACCCTTAAAGAGCACCTTCATAGTTTCACAGAGAAGGGTAGACAAGTAATTTCGGATACTGGTGGCCAAAAGAATCGGTTAGGCGCATTTTCTGATAGGTCGGACTAGATGATGCGGGTCATAGTTACTACTTATGTTCCCGATACATGGAGACGATTATGACCGAGAAAGGACTACCTCGTGATGCATCACTGATAATTCTAATCACTCATCTGAGTTGGCTGCCCCCCCTAGTTTGACGATCAGTAACATCTGCTTTTTAGGATGTTGGATTCGCCCCTTTTACATAATACCTGTACTACTGAAAAAAAAATTTGAATTACTATAGATATACTCATATATAGATAGATAGGTAGTCCAATAATTAAGGTTCATTTGTATAACAGAAGCCTTTGTCAGCCGTCATACAGCAAGTCTCATGCCCCGTGTGTACCGAAGTGCCTCCGTTCTCCTGGATAATTTCTTGTGCAAATGATGAATACGTTTGTAATCAGCCAACAAACACATTACATCTTCAACGCGGCAGCCTGAACCATAAGCAATCCGCAGAATCCGCGACTTGTTCATAAGCTTTGCTTTTGAAAAACCCAGCTCTTCAATTGTCATTGCATCCATAATGTTCATATACTGCTTCACGCTTGATTGGCTATCCTTCTCTTTACCTTTGGGCATCAACCCGGAAACTATACTAAAGATACCCATAAAGTCACTAGAAGGACGCATTGAAATAACCCTAAACTGCTTATACATGTCTCCCAAAGTAAATTCCCTGTTGGAAAGCTTCTGTAGCATAAGCCGTTTATCACCATCAAAGGGCACACGATCTCTAATACGAGTATTGTCAACCGTTCCAGACCAATCGCCGAGCCCAAAAGGGAGCTGACAACACGCTTGACATCAAAAACCTCAAAATCACCCATGTCTTCTCCTGTACCAATGAATATGACAGGATTCTTGGTTGCGGCAACAGCACTAAGAGCACCACCACCCTTTGAATGACCATCATCCATTTTGCTAACAATCACAGCCCCAATATCCGGAACACATTGCTTAAACGCTTGAGCTTGATAAAATGCAGCATGACCAACAGTACTATTCATAACAAACACAACAAGATCAGGCTTTGTTGCCTCTACAATTAGTCGCGTTTCTTCAGAAAGAGCAGCCTCTTGTTTATGCCTTCCACACGTATCAATAAGAATAAGATCAGTAACAGTAGCATCCTTAAAACTTCGTATCCCCTCCACATCAAGTTTCAGGGGATCAGACTCCGTATAACTCCCATAATACGGAATTTTCACCTTGAACGCATTTTGCTTCAATTGATCAAAGGCATCAGCCCTAAAAGTATCAGCACATACTAAAGCTGGTTTGAACCCTTTGTTTTTATAATAACTTGCATATTTACCGCAGGCACTAGTCTTTCCAGACCCTTGTAAACCAACAAACACAACCACACTTGTTTTCCCCTTGTGTGGAGTAAAACACGGTACATTCCCATTCCCAGCGTCTAATATTCGACATAGCTCGTTAAAAACAACCCTTTCAATGATTTTTCCCAAGAAATCACCCGAGGCGTGGTGACGATTAAGTTTAACAGCCTCCCTGATGATGTTTATCATGTCATTGACAAGGCTGAAGTGTATATTCCCAACCAAGAGAGCGCGATTTATATCAGCAATGCAATCTTCTAAATCTCTCTTATGGAGCACCCTCTTACTTTTCATCTGTTCGAGAGAATTACAGATTCTTCCTCCTAATTCCTCTAATACCATTGTGTCGTTACACCTCAAATAATTAACAACCTGTATCAATCAGTTTATGAAAAACAAGTAACTAATAACAATGCTTTACGTTTCTTTTGGATTCCTCCCACATATTCAAATGAAGAAACTTAAGGAATACGATTCAAAATATATACCTAAGCGATTTGGTGTAACAAGTAACAACAATCCACACAACCATAAGCAAGCAAATTTTCAACATAAATTGTAGCAACGAATTAAGGAATAAACTATATTAAGGAATTCCCAAATAGAAATCAAAATAATGCAAAATATCAAACATAAACTGCAAAAGGGGGTTGAAATATGAAGCGAACCTTTTATGAGAAGAGGTATACAGGGAGAAAAATAACGATTCCTGATTTCCTCGCGAGATAGAATATGGCAGAGATGATGTTTTCTTTGTGTCTCTTCTTCTTTACTCCCCCCAATTTGTAGAGTACTAGAATTGATTGATGAAATTGACTACCTTTTTCTTTTTTTTTTTTTAGGCATAAGACTTGTGGGAGACGGTTTGTGTTATTATCACGTTTTTCGTCAGACCACACCTAATAAAAATAAAATTGTCAGACCACACCTAATATAACAAATTTTGTCAAACCACACCTAATAAAGTCTGTTTATTTGTCAGACTAAACATGTGTTGATTTGGTCCCCTTAACCACCCATCTCCACCCCTTACCCACCCTACATCCACCAAATTTGGTTTTTTTTCCCTTCCTTTTCAATTCCTCAAACTTAATTTCCTCCCCAAATTTGATTTTTGGCTCCAAGATAAATCTGAGTGCCTCACTTTGAATGAATTTGTGATGAAATAGATTGAAGAAAAAAGAGGAAATTTGAATAAATAAATGGAGAAAACATTAGGGATAGAGAGAGAATGTGCTAGAAATTGGGGGAAATAGGTCATGAGTTAAGAATGTGGATTAGTGGAGGCAACGGGGTGGCTATAGGGGAGGCAACGAGGTGGTTAAGGGCGGCAATGGGTAAATGAAGGTTGGAAATCAACATTAGGTATTTAGGTGTGGTCTAACAAAAAAATGGATTTTATTAGGTGTGTTTGACAAAATAGGTTTTATTAGGTGTAGTCTGACAAAAAAATTGTTTTATTAGGTGTGGTTTAACAATAACACCTATCACTTATTAAGTGAAAAAATCTCGGTTTTGGTCACGGTTTCGTATTTGGTAACGGTGTCGTGGACTCGGACCAAATGCGGTCGTCGCGAACGCGGTCATTCTATATTTTCAGGAAAAATTAAAAAAATGAAGAAAAGTCCAATAGCTTGGACCAATTCAGGTTTACTTCTGGCTACATTGTCTACCTTGGTAGGAATCCAATAGCTTGGAGTTCAAAGAAACAACGAACTCTTGCTCGCTCTCCACCGAAGCCGAATTCCGGGCTGTTGCTGCAACTATAGCCGAAGTTCTTTGGCTAAAATTCTCGCTCCAAGAACTTGGCTACACCTCAAAACAGACCCTGTTATATATTGTGATAATCTTGGAGGCACGCATTATAGCGCCAGTCTCGTTTTTCACTCAAGAATGAAACACTTAGCTCTTGACTTCCATTTTGTGCGAGAACGGGTCTCTGATGGTACACTACGAGTAGCACATATCTCCAGCGGCGATTAACTATCTGATGTTCTAACGAAACCTCTATCGAAAGTTTAGAGCAAGCTTTGATTTTCGGGAACCACCGAGATGGAGTTATGATCTAATAGAAGGACTAGGCATAGTCCGTAACCGTATAGGCGTATACACCCGGGGTACCATACATTATATTCCTGGTCGCCACCAAAATTCCCTGCCCCGCCAAATGTTTCAAAACTCAAAAATACCGTCCAACACACATTTTCCCTCCATCCCAAAATTCCCGCCTATCTCCCTCCTCTCTATTATAAACCCTACCAACTCAATCTTCTTCATCACACAACATTTCATCCCCCTCTCACAAAAATATCATTTCCCTCTCTCCTAAAAATAAAAATAAAAAAATGAATCGGAGAATCAGAGACCACAACTCAGCAACTCGTCCTCCGACTCACCGATTCAAGGAGTACCTTAAACCCGGCGCCCTTGCTCGCCTCCGCGACTCCAAAATCTCCACCACCCGCTCCGTCCCCCGCTACGTCCTCCTCACCACCGTCAACTCCGCCGATTCCGGTGTCCCTACATCTAATACAAACAACGCGGACTCGCTGAGTCAACTCCCCGAGTCGGCTCCCGAGTTCCCTACCCTTGACCGTGGGCCCACCTGCTTCGGACGGAGGAAGCTTGTCGCCGCGAAAGTGTTCGTTGGTGGTGGTAGTTACGTGTCCGATACGACTGTTGGTCCTTTCATTAGTAGCGCTGTTAGTTCTAATAGTAACACTAATTTACTTGTTCATTAAATTGTTATAAATCTGGGTGTGCACAGTAAATTCTCTTGTTCATTCAATGAAATACTAAAGCGTGATTTGTTCATCTTACAAGTGTTTAGTTTGCAATTATTTATTAGTTTTTAATTAATGTTTGATTTAATTTTAACTGGTTTAATTTTTGGTAGATTTATGCCCAATTCAATTTATAGTTTCAATTCAATTGTTAATTGCAAGTGACAAGCGTAGATCATCCGGAGTAGATTCCTGTGATTCGATTATTGATTGCGCCGCCTTTGTTGGGTTTCAATTGATTTATGTTGACCTAATTTATTTAGGGATTGTTGATTTTGGGTGGGAATTTTGCTAGGATTGGCTAAAGAGGTATTGAATTGTAAAGGGTTACTTGATTTACCGCGAAAGTTGCAAGTAAAACCCGAGGCTATGGCCAAATCGGAACACATTTTGTAGGTTAGCGTTTGTTACTGAGAGTTGTTGGTTTTTGGCCATATTATATGGGTGGTGAATTGCATCTTATTATTGGGAGAGTTGGCATCAAAAACTACTATGATCCGACATATTACAGTAGGTAAGGACTGAGTTGCTTGGTTAATAACTGCTACTTATCAATGATTAGGTCATCACTAGTGAGATACTGGTATCGATTTCTGAATCTGGTGTTTTTATGTGAAGTTGGAAAGAAACCCTGGTTGAATATGGCCAAATTGGAACACAATTTGTTGGGTTAGGGTTTGTTAGCGCGGGTTGTTGATCTTTGGGTACATGATTTTCAGGTGGTGAATAGCATCATTTGCTTTTACCTGGCTGCAATCTGACTTTTGAAGAAATTATTGTTAGAGTTGGCACTCGAATCTTTGTGATCGGACATATTTATAGCATGTAAAAAATGAGTTGCTTGTTACATTTTTTTTTTTTTGAGGGAAGTTGCTTGTTACTAATTGTATCAGACTTTGTTTTTTTGGGGTCTTTATGTTTTGGTTTCTATTAATGTAGGATCTCTGTTGGATAGTGCAACATGTTACTTTGGTAGGAAGAGGTCTTGGATTGCTGATGTGCTTCCTAATCATTAGTATCGATATCATGCTTACCTTTGATGTCTATATCTGATCTGCGGACTGCAGGCATGTGTGACTGTGGTTCTGCTACCATGGAGTATCATGGTTTTATTCAATGCTGGTTGGGTTTTGTTGCTGCTGGTTTAGTTCATGATTATCTTCATGCTGCTACCATGGAGTATCATGATTTGTCTAGTATTTTTGGTGGTACGGTGGGACCCTTGATGAATACTAGAGCCAGTAAAAGACCTATTCTAATATGGGATTGCAAGTTGTTGAAAGTGGTGGCATTTTGAAGTTTTTAAATAATCAGTTGACCATTTGTATGACTTCCTCAAACACATGCTTTCATTGCTCTTTGTGTTATGTGTTGCCTCTTGCTATAAACCCATGACCAGTCTTCCTAGGCTTAAGCGAGGAGCAATATCTGTATGTCCGTCCACGTTTGGCGAGTCTGTACTGCAATTATGGAAAGAATTAACAAACTGAAAAGGAGGATTATGTTCCTTTTGTGCTCTCACTTGTGATTAAGCATCTAGAACTTTTGTTGATTTATGCTGGTTTTACTGCCCTTGCATTCCCCTGTCCTAATCCATAGAACGCTACACCTTTAGCATTGCTCTGTTTCCTACTGGCGATGCTTACATAAACCGAGCAAAGGCGTACCTCAAGGTCAATAGCTTCTATGAGGCTGAGGAGGATTGTACCCAAGCTTTGAAGATTGGTAACAGCTGCGTTGATGGGTATGTACAGCGAGCAATAGCCAGGAAAAAACTAGGCAATCTGGTAGGGTCCAAAGAAGATGCAGAACGCGCGTCAAAGTTGAAGCAAAGTGACCAAAAAGACATGATGAATCTCAATGTTCTTATGAAGTCCTTGCCAATTCCTGATAAGGTACCGAATTTCCTACATCCTCTTCTTAGCAGTTGTGAGAAACGAGGTCCATGGAGCGTCCATACATTTGTTGCATTGAATTTCGGCTTAGAAATGATGATGAAATCCAATTGTTATTGAAATTGGAATCTTCTCCCAGAAGAAATAACAACCGATATTCTGACCCGTTTACCCACTAAAGACGTTTGCCGCTCCAAACTCGATTCGAAAGGTTGGAACTCCATGATCTCCCAACCCAGCTTCATCAAACACTACATTTCCCGCGCAAATCCACCATGGCTCATCTTGGACCGAGCTATCCAGTTCACCGGCTCCGAGTCCGACGATGGCGGGTCGGGTTCTAGTTGTACTGATGAGCTGGCGATGATTAAACTCGACCTAAGTCTACGACCCGGTATAAGCACATTGATTCTTGACCCGGCTCTGATAGCCAAGAAACGAACCGTTTTACGCGACAACCCGGGTAAAGTAATCGGGTGGAGTAACGGGTTGGTACTATGTTGTGCAATCTTGGTTGACAGGAATAGCTTCTTGTTTGTTTTAAGCCAACATTACTCCAATTTAATGTCTTCTTGTTTCCATGTTCCTAATATAGTGTGGCAGTGGCAGATGCATACTGTATAGGTAGTAGGGCCTTCTAAAGTCAGAAAGCCAGATTCGGTGTGATAGAGTTTCACTCATATAGTCATATGCATATGCAGGTTCGGTGTGGTTTGTGCATTGTGGGACTTTCAGGGCCTCATCTATGACCTATATAACATCAATGCAAGATTGAACACAACAAAAACAGTGCCACCTGATGGTATTGCAGAGGTTGTCACCATCGGGGCTGACTTAGAAGGGTGGGCCATCATAATGCATACGAGTAGAAGAGAATGGTCAAGTTGTTTGGTTAGAAACAGGGCCCAAGATAGTCTACTTCCATTTAGTCGAGGGAACTATATATCCTCTGCCAGACATACCTCTGGGTATACAGACTGCTGCATTGTACCACGGGTTTCACTTCGGAACCCCTGGTTCCCACAGTAATGTCACCATTACTGTAAATAAGGTATTTCCAATACGGTATGCTAGATGGTAAATGATCTCAAATCTAGGTCATATTCTTTGTAAATAAGGTATTTCCAATACTCCAATGTCTATATTGTACTTATTCATGTTTGCTGTTAAAATCTGCTACAAGTGCTAGTTAAGGTTATTGCAGCAATTGGCAATTTATCCTTTAGAACAAGAAGTTTTAAAACCTGTTGTTACTGTCACTATTCCCAGATCGGCAATCAATCATGAGCTTGCTTCTGAAATGCATCCCTTTGTGTATACAAAACTGCTGTCAAGCATATTATCAAATCAATTTAGTGCTGGAAGGTAGGAGACTGAGTCGCTTAAGCATAAAAGAGCTGCTCATATTGGCTTATTTTATGTAATGTGATTAACGTCCTGGTAGTATTCTTTCATTAACTTTCAGGTGGTCGCTGTGTCATGAGTTTTTTCCCCTCTAATTTATAATTGACTAGCTGGCTAAATTTGTTGTTGAACAGTTCAGGCTGGATTTTTTTTTTTGTCGTCTAATGCAGGAACTCTGATGAATTTCTTAGCATATAGCTTGGATAATCAGGGAGCAACTGTTGACAGAATAACAAATTACTAGAATCTTAAGGGGATCTTGTTACATTCTGTGTGTTCTAAAATGCCATAAGCATGGGTGAATTTCGATGTCCCATATCCATGTGTATTTGATGACTTGATTTGTCTAGTATTTTTGGTTCTGTCCTAACAAGAGAGGCTGGGGCCATTCCAATAGTTGGAGAGCTGGACATTGAGAGATTACACTAACCAAACAAGTGTGTCATCCTTAGCTCGTTCATCAACCATATTACCGTGAGGTAAGGTGTACACGAGGGTGACCAAAAACTTTCTTGAAATGAAATGACCATAGTTCTTTGTTTGCATAGACTGTTAGAATCTTTACTGTTTGTACTCTATGACAGGATGGGATGGAATTGGCTGTCAACTAAGCCAACAGATTTTGATCATAGCATTCTTTGAAATTGTGATTAAGTGTGCTGTGGGCTGTTTTCTCAACATGGTGTCTTCAATTTGCAAACTAACCTATTGTTTAGAGTGTTTAGAGTGTGCATTGTTAACTAAGAACACACCTGAGTACCGGAGGTGTTTGATGCTATCTGCCCTGCTGATCTATACTTGCTTCAGTCGTTTGGATGACATGGAGATATTGTGTTTGGTCTAATCTGTGCTTTGTAACTCTGTTGCTGCTAATCAAATAAAATTGGTTAAAGATGTTGCGAAATTTTTTTGGTCGTTTCTGCTAATCATTTCAGGAGAGTTTTTGGTTGTAGGGTTGTAGTGAAAGAAATCTGGTATTCTACTCTTCTGCCACAAGATTAGAAACTTCATCCACTAAGAACTAATATTTTTTCTTTTATGAGTCATAGGTATTGGACTATTGGGTGTGGTACTGTTGTATGTTCTCTGGGAGGTTAAAAACTGAGAGCATAAAATGGGCAAATTGTTCTGAATGACTCATGGAAGGTTTGAGTAATACCAGTATACCACTGCGTCATACAAACTTTTTTTTTTTTTTTTGTTGTGGTGAGTGCAACTGTCTTGTCAGCATTATCTTGTAATCCGCAATTGAACAGGTTGTTTAGTGCTTCTGGCAGCTTTTCCAATCAACAGGCTACTCAACATGTTATGTTGAAAGGTGTGAGTTGTTGGTTCGTGTCACTGCTGCATATACATGCTTGATTTGACGCCTCTACAAGAAGGTATGGCTACATGAATCATCCCAAAACAGTTGTAGAAGGTAATGCTGCTATTTCTTTTCTTGTAATGGGATCGGGCAGTCTTCATAACGTCCCAGTAGCAAAAATATGATATACACATACACTTGGAATCTGGCAACATGTTGCTACTGACAGCATTTTGCTGGCAGCAAGATGATGATATACACATACATATAGAATCTGAAGGATTCTTGCTTTGCACTGCTCCCTCAGTGTTTTCTAAGAAGATTAGCTTCAGGCTTCAGGTACTGCTATCCTGACACCATTTTGCTACTGTTACAGTACTTGCTTTAACCAAATGCTTATTGTAAGCAGCTGCAGGAAATTTGTAACCGTCAGTCTGAAATCATTAATTTATCGAGCTATGGAAACAAGTCGTGTTGTTGACAGGCATGTGTTGAGGTCTGTCTTTCTAATGCTAGTTGGTGACTGGTGGTAAATACAGACATCAGAACTTTCTCCTAATTGTTAGCACTGGTCCCTTTGCGATATCAAAGAAGTTTTAAAGTATATAGATAGTGTATGAAACTTTGAAAGTCATTGCTAAAGTTTATGAAGCATTAGATTCAACTTCCTCAAGTCATCATATTACTGAACAATCAATGTATGTTGCTGACAGGTGATGTCCTGGGCACTCCTGGAGGTCTGTGATGCTCGGAGGTGACTGGAACGGGATACAGACTTTGAAACTTTCTCACTCGGCAAACATGGTATGTGCAAAGGTTTCAATCAGAAATAATATGTCCTGAATATAGTTGATAATGCCATTGATTACTAAGGGACAACTGTAGAAGTTGAACTGGCATTTGGTATCTACACCCAAGTAATAACATCATTTCCCCCGTGCCTCAAAGGCTTCAGCTGGGCGTGGTAGGGGGTCGAATGTTCACAGCATGACCTGTATGTTGTAAACATAAAGAGGTTGTTTCTGAATGACCCAATTGGAAAATTGCATCGAAAATTGCATTTTGAACTTAAAAATATAAGAGCACATAGTTCAGTGAACCATATTGCTTTCTTTATCACATTCCAAAGTCAAAGAATAATGACTCTTTGGCTCCATTGGAATTGAAAGTTAATGCTGGTTCATCGACTTTCCAAGAAAAATTGAAATTTTTATCTTTATTTGATCACGTTTTCACTCCTATACCATGCCAATTTGGAGATTTGTTTTCATTCACATAAAATATAGTGTGTCTGTATATATATATATATATATGCACAATTAATCTGGTTCGTTCAGTTCATATCTTTTATGGTGGGCTCTTGTGATTGAGAGAGAGAGAGAGTTGTATGTGGGAGGCAGACAGTTGATTGCAAACTTTGGCTGCTAGCAGAAATCATACCATGCTTTAAGTCTTTGTTTAATAATGAGCCCTTGTTCTGTTTTCTTGGGTTGGTAGATGGGATCATTAGTCCTTACTGAGTAGGGACACTGACTTGCGTCTTCCTGAAGTTGACAGTAAAAACTATAAAGTGTGATATTATCATGTTTGTTCTGGTCCTCCAATAGTTGAAAAAATTCCAACTTTGAGCCGCCTTTTTAAGGACATAATCATGGGATCTGCTTGTGATTCTGTGAAGAATGAATCTAGTCACATCCTCTGTGGAAGGTAAATCTGCTTGATTCTTTAGCATTTACAAAGGATTCTTTACCTTATTTCTTTCCTCTATTTTGGCTTCTTTAGTGTTTATCCCTTCTAATCCAGGCGAAATGTTAGGACATGTTTCAGCGTTCATTTAAGGAGATAAACTAAGAATGATCGAATTGAGTACAAAATCTATAATGTGGAGCAAATCATGTTTACTAAACAATACTGATTTCCTTCATATTATAGAATTCCCCCTTTTTCTATCATCGCCAATTTGTCACCTTACAATGAGTGCCGGAAATTTACATTTCCCATACTTTGTACTTTCATCTCAAACATTGAATGTCAGGCTGTCAGCCGTCTTTCTTGTCACCAAACATGTTGGATGGCGGCTTGGTGGTAAAATCACATGTAAATTTGTGAATTTTTAATCCATACTTTCCCCATTGCCTTTATAAAATTGTTTAAGGTATTACTTATTGGCTAATATTTGCTTGAGTCAGTGGTTAACCTAACAGTCAGCCGTCTAAAAAAGCAAAACTCTAATAAACTATATTTGAATTATTCCACAGGGTAATCTGTAAGTACTAAGTAGGCAAGATATGATGCATGTATTTGAATAAATGTTTCATCTATAAAAGGGAATATCTACAATAAAAGGAAGAAAATTGCAGGAAGGAGGTAGGAAATTGTAGTTGGAACGTCTAATTTCTTTAATTATCCACCATCTTATCCATCTAATGACATTATAATCATACATTAGGAACACAATACAAATTGGATAAGCCACATAAATCCTGAGCAGCTAAAATGGCAGAAGTCCATTAATCCCAATGAGGTACATAATCGAAATTCTTGACATTTTACCTGATATGTACTGTAATTTTTTCATTACTTTAGAATCTATTTGGAGTTTGTCCTGTTTTTCACCTTGTGAATGTCAGTGTATGGGCTGGCTGTAAGAATGTTTTTGACTTTTAATGCTTCATGTTAGCCGATCCTAAATCATTCTGGGAATAAGGCGGTGTTGTTGCAATTTTCCTCTTTCACCTTTTTTTTAACGTATATAAAGTTACGATTCAGGTTCTACGGACAGATGATTTTTCTTGGCATTAGCAGGAGATTCAGCAAATACTGCCCTGGAGTATCACATTTCAGAAGATCTGATTCAGGTTCTTCTTTAATATATAGTTAAATTGCTTATAGCATACCCTTTATAGACCTTATTATAATTTATAAGGCATCAATCAATTTTATTGTATGACTTGTTTTTTGGAATCTTTTGTCTAAAGTTTGTTTTGTTTACTGCAGATGCTGTACTTCTAGGCCATTGTGAACTTGTGGGTAGACTTTGTTTAATGCTTGTTTTTGGCCATTGGCTCCTTTGAATTGCTGGCAAATCTGAGAAACCAATAATTGAAGCCTATTTCTCTCAAATCCTAGATTTTTTTAAGCAAATTGAAGCCACCAGTTCCTTCTGTGAGTGTTCATTTCGCCTGGGCGAATAATGGAGAACAGAAAAGTTAGGATGAACAGCTTTTGGAGGTCGTACAGAAGAAGTGAAGAATTCCATGAGGAAGATGTATGGAATGTGATCAAGGAAGACGGCGAAATTGGTTTCAAGATTGATGAACGCAGAGTTCTTACATCTCCTCTTTCAGTACCAAGACGCCTCCCAAGCGCAGCTAGGATGATCCCAAGAACAGACAGGCATCAGGTCCATGACAGTGATGAGCCTAAAGTGGTGCAGCATTCAGCACCTGTCAGCATCCCTGACTGGTCCAAGATATATGGGAATTATTATATCCCAAAAAAGGAGGGTGACAGCTCCAGTATCTCACCCCAAGACCATGATCGTCGTGATCACAATCGTTACAGTAACGATTTTGACATCGAAAATGGTGCAGAAGAGAGTGATGGGGATGAAGAAGATTGGGATAACGGTGATGAAAATGGTGATGAAGATAGAATGCCTCCACATGAATGGCTGGCTAAGAAGCTTGCAAGGAGTCAGATTTCGTCGTTTTCGGTTTGTGAGGGTGCTGGAAGGACTCTGAAAGGGAGAGATCTCAGCAGGGTCAGGAATGCTGTTTTGTCCAAGACTGGTTTCATCTGATATAGTGATATGTATGTCATCAAATAATGCAACTGTAGTGGCTCTCAGACAATATGTAGAACTTTGTTTTAGCTTTCTTTATTCTCAACTGTTTTCTTTACCTGATTTCTTGTAAAGTGCCTGCCTAGTTTCGGCATTTTTCTCATACGCTGAAGCAAAGAATTGGTCCGTATATTGTAATGAAAAGCTTGATATCCTGAATAAAGATGTGCATTCTCTCTCTCTCTGGCCTATTAGCAATATTGAAGTCTTTCAGTTAGAATGTACTCAAACGAAGTGTAAAGAACGTAAGAAATTGAGGTGAGTATTACATTTGCATACTCGTCAATTTTAAACATTAATGGGTTCTTCGTATTGCAATGGTAACATCACGATAAGTTTGATTCTAACGAGTCTCTATTATACGATTATTAGGTGTGTGTGTAGAGGAGTTTGGACATCTTCTAAACTTTTTGGCCGAGAACTCAATGTGTTCTGTAACTACTAGTACGTACTATCCCACATTGGAGATGGATGAAACTTCTTCTTGCTTTATTTATGAGCACTTTGCTATGTGCGTAGTAAAGATCAAGATACAATGTGTTATTGTAGCTCTATTTTGTGTTACGAGTCAATTATTTGCTCTTATTTAGTGAGACGTGGTTGTTATCTAAGAAAGAAAACTAATCAAAAATTAATTAAATTTTGAATTTTTGTTAAATTCCAAATACACAAATGGTTTTAAAAAATATGTTAATTAACACTTTATTTAAAAAAAAAAAAACAGAATAGTTTTAAAAAATATGTTTAAAGTTTTCAAAAACTAGAAAACTTTTATTGTTTTGAAAAACATTTGAAAATCAACTTTTTTTTTTTAAAAATTGGTTTTTAAAAAAAGCCTTTTGTTTTCGAAAACAAAAAGTTATAGGGATCAGCTGGTAAAAAGGAGGGTGCCCCATTGTCGTAACAGGCGGGGCGGGCACCCAACTCGCAAAGAAAAGCGAGAAATGACCACTCCTCATATCCCATTAAGACTGCCTGAAGGATCATGACTTTCTACTGCTTAAACCTTCCGCTTATAAAGCACGCTACTGCCTTCTTCCTTCTCTCATTTGTCGATGTGGGACAAAATATCAACTTCTTTTTTTCCTCTTCTCTTTCGCACTTTTCAATCTTCTTCCTTCTCTCAAACTTCTATTTTACACGTTTCACTTCATCATGATTGATTGATTGCCTTTGCCTTCCAACATTTGAAAATTAAAGTAGGACCAACTTTTTGACTGGATGCATTTGCAACTTCAAGATTGAATGCCATCTTTTGCTTTAATTTGATCAATATTAGCTTGGAGCACAAGCTAAGAATCGTCAAAGTACGACTATGGAGTACTACTATTAAAGTCTCCCTTGAACCACACTTTTATTCGTCTCCTTCTTCAACACACTACCTACATACACTTGTTAATTTCATCAGAACAAACTACGAGTAGTACATATATACAAACTCTAGCAGTTGTTTACCAGCTACAAAAGTATAGTACTCCTTTTCTTTTATAAAAACATGTCACTCCCACATGCACCCGAACTCGCACGTTCTAGCGAATTCTTGCCAACAGTCCCACCAACATCCGACCCTTCCTTATCTACGTTGTCTAAAGACGTTACTGTCAACCCCGAGAAGAACACTTGGGTTCGAATCTACCTTCCCTCGGATACACTCGGTTCAGAGGAGCTTCCACCTAGGAAGCTCCCGATACTAGCCTACATACATGGCGGGGGGTTCGTCCGTGCGAGCCCTGACTACCCGCCTTTCCACGAGTTCTGCTCCATTGCGGCGTGCCATTTTGGCGCGCTGGTGGTCTCGGTCAAGTATAGGCTGGCGCCCGAGCACCGTCTCCCTGCTGCGTATGACGACGTTTTGGAGGCTATGACGTGGGTTAAAGACGGTAAAAATGAGTGGGTGAAAAATTACGGTGATTTGTCTAACAGTGTTTTGATGGGTGAGAGTGCGGGTGGTAATATAGCGTACCATGTCGGGTTAAGGTTAGCAAGTCATATTAGTGATTATAGCCCGTTAAAAATTACGGGTTTTGTTTTAATTCAACCGTTTTTTGGCGGGTTAGACCGGAGTGGGTCCGAGATCCGTTTGGCTAATGACCCGATTGTGTCACTTGAGGTTTGTGATTTAGCATGGGAGCTTTCTTTGCCGGTTGGGGGAGACCGGGATCACGAATATTGCAACCCGTGTAAGGATGGAGGATCGGGTTTGGTGGACCGAGTTCGGGAATTGGGTTGGTGGGTTGTGGTAGCAGGTTGTGATGGTGATCCACTTATTGATAGGAATGTGGAGTTGGCTAAGTTGTTGGAGAAAAAAGGGGTTAGTGTGAGGACTTTGTTTTGCAAAGGTGGTCAACATGGTATGTTTGTAGGGGGTGATCCAATTAAGAGGGGAGAGTTTTTGGACTTTGTCAAGAAGATTTGGCCTTAAAAAGAGTGTTTTCTTTCGTGTCATGTTGTTTGTACCAATAAACGTAAGTTATCATGCGATTCACATTTGCAATGTGCTTGAAAGTTAGTGTACTCAGATTTGTTTTCTACTTTATTTCCTTTATGTTGTTTTACGATTTATCGTACGTTCCGCTACTCCGATACTTTGTAATGAGTACAGAGTGTAATTAGAACACTGAGTTCACTTACATTCTTAATATTAGTTTCAAATTGGGTCGGAGAATTTAATACTGTCTACATCAAACTTCTTTTGATAGCCCTACACAAAACACAGTTTAAACGACAATGTACTTGCACTATTTGGGCGTCACATTTGCGTTCGAGACACCCCATTAATTTTAGTTTAAAAATACGCATAAATATTAAAAGTTTCGTAATTTAGATTATTCGTTAATTAATCTCAAATTAGTATCACACCAAAATCGACTCAATTACGGCCCATTAAGTCTAACTAGAGTACTACACCCATAACAGAAGGTCCATAAAAGTAATTTTTTACGTCCCGACTGCATCTAAATCCAAATTGCCACAATACACATAGTAACAATAAAGGTAAAAGTACTCAATTATTGAACAAATCAAGGCATACAAAGTAGGACCAACTTTAATTGGCTGGATGCATTTGCAAATTCTAGATTGCCATCTTTTGCTTTGACGATAGACTAGTACTCGTATGACAAATGGATCACATGATTACGTATACTGATGGACCTTGGAGACTCTTGGAGCACAAGAATCACGAAAGTATAAAACACTCATCTTCCTGATGAGTCCCTTCAACTTCACGTCTTTCCACTTATCTTCTCCTTGTTCCTCAACACACTCCGCTCTTTAATTTCTCAACACAAACACTAGCAATTTAACAAACTCTACAACAAACTATTACAAAAACATGTCACTCCCACATGCACCGGAACTCTACAATCGGATCGGTGTAATACCAAACCCGAATGGAACACTCACACGTTCTAGTGAGTTCTTCCCAACAACCCCACCAACATCCGACCCTACCTTACCTACGATGTCTAAGGACGTCCCTCTCAACTCCGAGAAAAACACTTGGGTTCGAATCTACCTTCCCTCGGATACACTCAATTCTCGGGAGCTGCCACCTAGGAAGCTCCCGATACTAATCTACATACACGGTGGGGGGTTCGTTATAGCGAGCCCCGACTTCCCGCCATTCCACGAGTTTTGCTCAATTGCAGCGCGCCATTTTGGAAATGACGCGCTTGTGGTCTCGGTCAAGTATAGGCTGGCGCCCGAGCACCGTCTCCCCGCTGCATACGACGATATTTTGGAGGCTTTGACGTGGGTTAAAGACGGTAAACATGAGTGGGTGAATAATTACGGTGACCTGTCTAACTGTGTTTTGATGGGTGAGAGTGCTGGTGGTAATATAGCGTACCATGTCGGGTTAAGGTTAGCGGGGCGTATTAGTGATTTTAACCCGATAAGAATTAGGGGTTTGGTTTTAATTCAACCGTTTTTCGGCGGGTTAGATCGGAGTGGGTCCGAGATCCGTTTGGCTAATATCCAGACGTTGTCACTTGATTTATGTGATTTATTATGGGAGATTTCTTTGCCGGTTGGGGCGGACCGGGGTCACGAGTATTGCAACCCGTGTAAGGACGGTGGATCTAGTTTGGTGGACCGGGTTCGGGATTTGGATTGGTGGGTTGTGGTAGTGGGTTGTGATGGTGACCCGCTTATTGATAGGAGCGTGGAGTTGGCTAAGTTGTTGGAAAAAAGAGGGGTTAGTGTAAGAACTTTGTTTTGTGAAGGTGGTGAACATGGGTCGTTTGTAGGGGGTGATCCAATTAAGAGGGGAGAGTTTTTGGACTTTGTCAATGAGATTTGGCCTTAAGTGTTCCAAGTATTCTTTCGTTATTGTCAAAATAATGAATGCCATATGGTTTATATGAATAAAAAGTGGAGTAGTTATCATGCAATTTCGATTTTTGCAATGTATCTGAGAGTAAGTGTAATCAAGTGTGTTTCCTAATTCTCTTTGTGTTTCTTTACAATGTATCGAACGTTTATAAATTTTAATGTATAATAAAGTTACTTTCTTACCTTTACTTTCTTAGAACATTTTTTGCGATGAGTATGAGATAACTCTTGATTCAATTTATTGATGTATTTCAGCTTGTGTCACTGTCACTGAAATGTTTTACTAACGGGTCAAATTGCAGATAAACTCGAAACTTTGAATATTTGTTGCTCTTTTATGAGAGTGCACTTTGAAACTTTCCAGCAACTACTCAAATTTGAAGAACAAATCACAATAATCCATATATTTAGAGTACACGAATTTTTTTTTTTAAAAACATAGAGTACACGATGTTGGTCCTAACACAAACATACACCATTTTCATCAATAAAGGAATTGGTCCTTTTATATTCTGTGTCATACGACCTCGACTTGAATATGACACGATTAATCTTATACCGGCGAGCTCGTGTCAACCAATTCACTTACATACGGTTTGCAGTAAAGATTATGGGATGAACTTTCAATTTTTACTCTTACCGGCTCATCCTAAGATTATACTCTGTCCTCGATAACAAATTAATGACAAAAGATCGTGTTCTGTTTAACTTAAAATAAAAAAAACCGATTTGGTAAGTAAGAGTCTATTACACGCGACAGAAGAAAGACAAGCCCACGACGGCACGGTCACCTCGTAACATCCTCCGGCATAGTCTTCTCTTCTTCCCGGAATTCTGATCCCAAAATTAAATTATGAAAGCTTCTAAATCACGCCGTTATTACCCTCAATCCCGCTTCTCCGATTACTCAACTCCAGAACAAATTGAAGCCTCTGTTAATTCTGATTACGATGATGAATTTTGGTCCCACACCCAGGTTTTTTTTTCCCAATTCAATTTTCATTAAATTTTGATCAAATTATCTTACTTTTATCATATGATGAATTGTTTGTTCTAATCTAATTATTTGGACCCAGAAATTTGATCAGAATCCTCCCCCCACTGTGTCTTATGGGACTTCCGATTTCTTGCTTGAAGCTGAAGAGGTTGAAAGAGAGGTTTGTTTGATTTTTTTTTTTTTTTTGAGTTTTTTGTTTAATTTGTGATTTTTGGGGGTAAAAGTTTGGAACTTTTATGTTGAAGCTTCAAAAGTTTGACTATTTGTTGTTGGGTAGTCGGCAATTTGTTGATTTGAGCTTTATTTGTTGTGATAATTTGTAGTTTATTGGTGTTCGTCTTGCAAATACCCATGAAACCGGCACCTCGCTTGTCGGTACCTTGCTCGTCACCAATTACCAGCTGCTTTTTCTGGTGAGTGTACTCAGTCTCGATTTTTATGTGAACGGAACGCAATGTGCCCTCTTGAAAGGCTGATGTTAGGGCTTAGGAGTATTCTAAATTTTCCATTTAGGGTATCTTATAAATTTGCAATGTCCCCTTTTGAAAGGCGATGATGTTGGCGGGGTATTCTAATTTTCCATTGCGGGTATCTTAAGACTTTGAGAATGGTTGAGAATCGAGATGGCCTCTTGAAAGGAAAGGATGGGATGTGTTCATGGTTTTTAATATTGTGTTGATGTGTTTCTATATTGTGATTATTGAGAAATTCCGTGAATAGAATTAACGAAGTGAGTGAAGACAACGTGTCTTCATTGCTCTACAAAAATTCAGTTATGAAAGTGCCCGTTTCCTCTGCATATGAATCGTTGAAGTCTCTCTAAAGATTCTTGCTACCTTATCTATGCGTTGTTGATTAGTGAGCACGAGACTTAACTAGGTTAACTAGAGGTCTTGAGTTTGTGCCCAGTAATGCGGCGATGTTAAAAACTTATGGGGAATCTAGACTCCACCTAATAAATCACCCCCCCCCCCACACAAAATATACTTGATACCTTGGCCCAAAAGAGAGCAATAAAAACCGCCCTCCTGAAAGTTGAAACATAATCAAGAAGTGATTTTTTTTCTTCCTAAAAATAGTGGCGAACTCGTCTCGCCCCAAATGAGCTAATTAATAGCAAACACAACACAATTCTAAAGCAGTTCATTCTCTTTACTAGCGCCGAAAACACAAACTTCATTTGGAGAAAATCAACTGCTTGTGCAAGAAAAAATCAATGCTCCTTACGTACTGGAATCTACTAATGCCAAAACAAATATCCAAGCTCATAATGAATGGAGACGTGATAAAATTCACGTACTTTGATCCGCATACAGATCTGTTTCTCACCTGCTCCTATCAATTATGCGGAGAATTTTCAACTTTTTGATATTTAAATTCCGAATTGTATTCAAACTTTGAGAATGCATTTGTGCTTACTTATGTAGTTCACTAGTAAGCTTAGATTACAATTTAGCCCAGACTACATTTGAAATGTTTCCCTTGACTTGCCAGAGAGAGGGTATTGCAGCTTACTGTTTGAAGCTAACATATGACTCTTCCTTGCTTTTTGAAGAGCCAAACATCCGAAATTATTCAACTGGGAACTATACCATATGCAGCCGTCGAAAAATTCAACAAAATAGTATGTTTCCTATCCTCTTTTTACATCTTCCATATTTTGCGCGCATTACATTTTGTTCTTTTTTTTTTTGGTGTATCTCCTCGTTCGTAATGAGTACCATGTTCTGATTTAAATTAAAAAGGTTCTACTGTGCCTGTTATACTTGCATGGTTTACCCCCATTTTTATGCATTGCGCTATATCTGTTGCCTGTTCTTTAGTTCTGAGATTGAGACCCATGACAACCACTCAAACGAAATATAAACACTGTTTCTTTGTTGAGAAGGCAGAGGGGGTTGGTGGTTGAGTGTAAAGAGTGTGCTTGAGCTAGCCCATCCCGGAGTGTAGTAAGACGAGCATATCACTTCAGTGTTGCTATATCTCTTCAACCCAGATGAATTGTCACATGGAGATCAGTTTCACTGACTAAGTAGTGTCGTTTTTTGGATGTTTCTTTTGCTTCCAATTTTATCCCCAGAATAAAATGCATGCATGCACGCGTTACTAGATGAGACTATCTGGACTAAAAGATTTTAAAGTTTTTGACTTTTCGTACATTAAGTTATTGTCTCATAGGTAACTTATTATTGCCTGAACTGAGATAGCCTGCTTCCTGGAATATGTGGATTTATCTTCCATTTCCATAACAATTGAGGAGGTTATGATGGGCAAGCCTGAAACTGTTAATTTCTTTTTACATTTAGTTGTAGGTTACTGAGTTATCTTTCTAATTAATGCCCATGAAGCCTTCAAGCCTATGTGCCATTGTATTGTTAGCTCACAGTTAATTCCTCGTCCTCACTCTAGGCAGGAGCCAAGAGCTTCGCTAAATAAATTGGGATATTAGTGATGACCTGGATGAGGAATTAAGTGGATTTTTATATCCTTATTCTATTGGTAGTTTGTTTTTCTGTCTGTCGTACAGGTACAGTCCGTTTTCGTTTGGCCTTGCTCTTTATGTTGTTAGAATCTAGATGATGGAAAGCAAAAAAATGCTTCTTTTGCATGATGAGATGTTGAACATTTGTTCTTGATTTGCTGGTTGCTAAAAGAAGCCTAGTTGATGTTCCTGATATGTTGTTGATTCTATTGAATATTTGAATTACAGGTAGTTAAGCAATCATCAGGTTCACGTCGTTCAGACAAGTCTTCCGAAGGTTCAGCTAAACAGCTCCAGGTTTACGGTAAATTATTCTTTCCACCTAGTTTGCTGGTTAATATGAAACTTTAAGATGAATGAAAGACGGCTGGCACTCCCTCTCTCTTTAAGATGAACCACTTGATATAGGAAATGGGATGCCATTTAAATGAAAATAAGAAGAAATCATAATAAGAGAAACATAACAATAAGACTGAAGTATCTTTTGGTTCCCATATTAGTGGGATTAGGAAATGCATTTTAGAATGCAGTTTGAGGTGCTTTGAACCAGATCTGACTCACACTGTCACTCAATTAAGATTGTGGCACCCCCTCGGAGTGTGGAACGTTATGCGATGCTCAAACCCATTGTTTTCTTTTCTTTTTTTATAGGTTACATCTATTAGAGAATTTCAATTGTTTGCTAAAACTCCTTTTTTTCTCTATGTGTACTATGACAAAGAAAATTACGAATGGGATAGAATAAGTTTTTTTTTTTGCTTTCATTTGGTACTAATAGTGTTTTGTGATTTGCAACCTAATGTAAATCGAAAAATTTATTTTGAGCTCCTGCCGCAAAAGTATCAGTAGAGTTGGTTAGTATCCTCTCTCAAAAAAAGAGAGTTGGTTAGTATCATTATTATTAAGGTGCCCGTAAATCATTAAATGGCTCTTCCTCCAAGTGGTAAATGAGGAGGTGGTCGAACATACGATTGTTCTCTATTATTAAGCCCTTGACCTATCACTGAACGTCCAACTGCTACTGTGTGAAAAATAAGCGTATAGGGTTTTAAGAGTTACTTTTATTTAGTCCACTACATCACTCAGCCTCCCCGATTAAGAAAAGAATCAATGAATCTTGGCTTCATCAGAAATGGAGGGCATCACTGTTATCTGAGCAAACTCAAAGGAACAAATTGTTTTTGTTAGATCTTTAGGGCTCCTCTGTTTTCCTTTCCTTTTGTTTACTCTCCTATTGTTAATTTTTTTCAATAGAAGAGAGCTTTAGGAAGATCTCTGCGTTAGACCTCAATTCAGTGGCCTGTATTATCAGTCATGGAAATTAAATTGTTGAAAAACTCTAATGCAAAGTTATGCCATTGTATATCCTTTTTCGGATTCTCTGGTTCTCTCTACAGGCAAGGATATGAGGATTGTGGTTTTTGGTTTTCAGCCGAAGCAGGTACTTAACACAATCTTTTCTTTCTGATTGCAACATAATCATGTGTAGTGAATACCACTTCCCTCCGATTGTATATGCATTGTTGTATCCATTGGACACTTATCTTTTTGGAAAATGTAGAGTCCTAATTGCGCTGCTATGTATCACTGACTCATCTGCATCATGGATTTATATTATTTATATTGCTACCATCTCTGAGCCCCATTCTTCTACAGATGACATTGGTTATGTGTCATCTGCAATGTCTGGTTCAGCTTCATTGTTTTGTTTTGAAATAAATCCGCTTAGTCTCGTGAGCTTTGATTCATCTATGTACACATTCTCGGGTTTGGTGTGTCTTCATTATGCAGGAGCCAGAAGCATCTTGATTTATGATATACTGTCTATAGCACGAATCATCTAGAAATTTTATCATGTTAATGCTTGGTTATGTTCCTTCTTTCTCTTTGTGACTTAATATCGGCATTTTTTAACCTACCTTTTGTGTATAGTTCATATTCAAAGTAAGTGTTTACAGAATATGTCAGAACAAATCTGCCCAAGTGTGCTAATTTAGTCCCAGTTTACCAACCTTTTCTGTTGAGGGGGTGGGGTTGTTTTGATTTTCTTTTTCCCAGTGGTTGTGTTGGAATCATTGGATTTTGTTGTATTGAGCTAGAGGTCATAAATTTTGTCGTTAGAATTGTGCTACCACAATTGTGTGAGCATGGGCATCTTCAATGATGGTCATCTGCCCATCTCCGAATATGACAGAGGCTTGGTAGACTGAGGAAGATGATAAGTGTTTGGATATCTGGATAGTATGTTTGCACTTACAAATCGTCACAATGGCCTCTTCCCGTGGCTCATGCTGACATAATCTTATATTAGTTTAGCTAGATCCAATCATGGGAAATAGATGACCATATGTGAGGAGTGCGACTCCTCACAGATGAGCGGAGGGGTTAAGTCAAAGTGTTCATCTGATCTGTTGTTATTTTAGTTTCTTTCTTTAGTTTTTAATGAGAACTGATGGATATCAATTATACGCAAGGGAATGATTCTCATGTTCAAAAAGACACCTAAGGCATGACCCCTGTATAGTAAATGGGGGCTCAATGGCTTGGGCCTCAAGCTATCATTTGAATGTATCCACGAAAGGAAGAATAGTTAAGCGTCAATGAAAGGGGAGCACATGACTCCCAACTGTACAACTTCACAAGGCGGAAGTTTGCAATAGTTTCAGTACTAAGACAGTTGCTATTGGTGCAAGTGCACCAGCCAATGGCCAAAGGAATCGTTTTCCTTATTATTTGTTATATAGTCCGGCATACGGCAACTTCTAATGCTAAGTCATCTAATAGAAACAGCCCTTAAATGCTGGCTGCATTTACCTTATTGGTGCGATCATAATTAGAAGGGGATGGTCTAATCAAAAGAAAAAGAGGGATATAGGGATAGATGAGTAAAAACACACAGCGAGAAGATGGATAAACTGTTCATAAGTGTCGTTTCTTGCTATTCGGATTATTAAGATGGTTTTTGATTGCTATCATGTTTCGCCTGCAGAGCTATTATTTTGAAAGCTTCCAAAGTGCTTTGTGAGATTTGTAAGTTCTGTAGGATAACAATTTCAAGGATTTGCTCTGGGCATTGTTTATTTGATATCCTATATTACATGAAATGTCCTGCTGCACTTGAAACCGGTGCATGCTGTGTTTCGTGTTGCTAAATGCTGCATATGCAATGTGTGTTTGTTAAACCAAATTTCATAAAACTTTTTTCCTATCATCAACTGCTTGCTAGAGCAATAGTTGTCAGTTATCTAGTTACTGCTGTAGTGCTGATCAAGGAGACTTCAACTTTTCGGATATTCAATTGACATTCTGCTTTATGCAAGATTGTTTGGATTTGTATTAATAATTTTGTAAAGTGCTGATGAGGTATCTGGCGGCTGAAATCGTACTGTTATTACTTGAGACTTGAGAAACTAATATTCACTGATTTTCTTTTAAATATCTGGTTCCTAGTACAATTTATCTGAATGTAGTTTTTTACAGTTTCTTCTACTGTTGTTTGCTTGTGTATCTATTTTAACGCTTCTGCGACTTGGATGTTAGTGTTTAGTTGATGTTTATGCCAAATCATACAGAGACGAGCAGTCATTGATGCACTTTTGAGGTATACAAGACCGACAAGAATATGGGATCTTTATGCTTTTACTTGTGGACCTACTAGATATGGTGCCCTTAACCCTAAGGTGCGGTTGTTGGATGAATATTTTCGGGTTCTTGGAGTACATTCTCACTTTCGCGCTGCAGACAATATGGTTCATAATGGATCTTTCACATTGTCCAATGACTGTTGGAGAATAAGCAGTATTAATTCCAATTACACATTTTCTGCAACCTATCCATTCGCTTTGATTGTTCCCAAATCCATTAGGTAAGAGTCATATGCATGATCTTTTCTTGTTGTCAGTCTTTTACATATGATATGATCTTAAGCAATGCAGTGATGTGATGCTTTATGCGTTTCTGTGATTGCTAGTGATGACGAATTGCTTCAGGCTTCCACTTTCCGGGCTAGATGTCGACTTCCTGTAATTTCATGGTGTCATCCCCGTAAGTATTCATTAAGATTTTGTTGTATTGTCGTTTTAATCATTTGTACAAAACTACAAATGCTCTGTTATTGAAGTTGAGTGGGTTTTGTTGCTGTTTCTGATTCTGTCTTTGTCGGGCTTCTAAAAAATGCCAATTTGTAGAATCTGGAGCAGTTCTAGCGCGCTCGTCTCAGCCATTAGTTGGCATTATGATGAACATGCGGAGGTATGGCCATATAGGCAGTTAAAATTCATTAATTCAAACTACTAAGGAGCTGTTTGGTACTAGTCTATATCACTTTGCTCTCTTCACTTATGTATCATTCTTATCTGTCCACAGCAACACTGATGAAAAACTGGTCGCTGCACTTTGTGCACAAGGGAAAGAGAGGTTAGCATTCTCATCTGTATTGTCCCTTCCGGTTTGGTTTATCTCACTTTGTTGATAGACAACTAGATATACTATCTATAGCAGGTCCTGGGAAAATTGAATTGTCATTATCAAGTTCTTGTGTACTTATTGTGACTGTATTGAGTGTACTTGGTTTCCAGAAAGCTTTACATTTGTGATGCAAGACCCAGGAAGAATGCTTTAGCAAATGGGGCAATGGGTGGTGGTTCTGAGTCATCAGCTAATTACTTCCAGTCAGAGGTTTGTTCTTAGATAATCATCTTCTCAGTGTATGTTTTTTTAATTATTTTCTTTTGGGAAATTTTAGTTTGTTATATCTGATGCTATGATGATTTGAACAGATAGTTTTCTTTGGAATAGACAATATACATGCTATGAGGGACAGCCTGTCTCGTCTTAGAGATTACGTGGATACTTATGGGACCACTTCATCTGATGGAAAGTCATCATACGCAGTAAGCTCATTGACTCTATACAGTACGCATTAGGAACTTTGTTTATTTTGTTTGAAATGGAAAAAATTACTAGTTTTGCTGATGGCAACACAAGTAAAAGGTGGAGTAGGAGTGTATGCTAATTGCTAAATGCTAACAATAGTCCTTCTCGAGGTGAAGGGGGTGCAATTGTCAGGCCAGATCATGTCACGGTGATTTTATCTAATATAAATACTTGTTCCCCAGGCATTTTATTTTAATACTTCAGTCTTTAGTCTGTTGGTGCCGGAGAACTTTATCTGTCTGGTACTTGTGCACCTCAGAAGGAAGACTGGCTGAAAATTCAATCATATGCATTCTCTACTCTAGATTTTAATGATATGAACCATGATCCAAGAGTTGCAATCGGAGTCTCCTATACTGATTTTGTAGGACAAGAACTACACTGAACGATTGTGCTAATGAATCATATTTCAAGTTTTCAATGTTGTTTGGCTAATTGGGTGAACATCACTCTTTGTAAATAATAATCATATGAACTTTATTGGTAGGATACCTTCGACACCAAAACAAGTTAGCCGAAGGAGTTTACTCCCCTACATATAGGAAACAGATTTTATGTTGACGTTATACTCTTTAAGTATTTTAGGTTTTGGGCCACAGCGTAATGGACCCTTTTATTGTAGAGTCTTGAACCTGCATAAGAGTGTGTTGTGTTTGTTGAGTTGGGTCTGATTCAATGAGTGTCACCTACTGAATACTGAACGCATGTAAGAGTCAACTTCTTATTTTCGTGCTGCATAAATATAGTTATCTGCAGTATGAATTCGACAGTTTAATGATATTCTTGAAGACAGTTGGAGGTTGGAACAAGACTCTCATTGTTGCATTTATTTGAATGGTTACGTTATCTCACTCTGCATGTTCCTATTTGTTTTAACAGAGACCCGGTGTATCAAGTTGGGGTGCAGGAAATCTCAGTGGTATGTCTGCTTCAGTATCAACTCTCGGTGAAAGTGGGTGGTTATCACATGTCCAGAATGTTCTAGCTGGTGCTGCTTGGATTGCTGCACGTATAGCTAAGGAGTCCGCTTCAGTTCTAGTTCATTGCAGGTCAATTTTCTTGTTTACAATTGGATTCTGTTAATAAATTGGCCCAAATGTTATTTTCAAACTCCTCTCTGGCTGATTGGGGTTTCATCACTGGCGGGTAAATTGGAAAGGAGAGGGGCCAAGTGGGGTGTTAACTGAACCTAGGATTGTACTAGGGCGTAGGGAACAAAGTGACCTTAATCAAGAGACAAAGAGGCTATTGTGGTTAACTTTATTATTGTAAATCGGAGGTTTTTGTTACTACTTTTGTCTCTTAAAACAGCTTTTGTTAATTTCACCCTGGACTGAGTTAAACTGGATTATAAACATAACTGGATAAATTTTCTATACCAGTTGTTTGTTACATTGTCTTTTGTCATGTTACTCAAGAAAACATGGGGGTATTCAATAATCAATACCAGAGGAAAATGTTAATCCTCCACGGATATTATGAAAGGAGTGACTGTCGCTCTTATTTGTTGGTCGCACTCATCCTCAACTTGACAAGTGCCTTTTCTCTTAACAGCTCAATTTTTTTTTTCCCTGAGTCCTTCGACCGCATAAGGCCTTAAAGATAGGGTAATCGCCTTGAGAATTGTTGCGTTACCTATCACCATCACAACCCCAACACTACCCAACCAACTAGAGTTGCTATCCATTTAATTAAGTGAGGGTTGTCGATGCGGTGTTGGCACAGGCGGTTGAATGGTGCAAAATTGGTGGAGTTTGCCTTAGATCTCATTGGGGGAGAGGGGAGGTGGTGTTGGTGGCAGATTTTGCTTTAAGAAATAGAGAGTATGAGAAGTGATCTAATAATACAGCGCACATCATAGAATCCCCCATTTTCTTTATGCCGATCACTTTTCCCAATATGAAGAGCATTTCATGCTTGTTAGGTAAATGGGATAACAAATTGAAGCGTTGTCTAGTCATATCAATGCAAATGCCGTGGAAGAGTTCATATAAGCCATGGCAATCTGGGTATCCAATCATGTGGCATCATACAGTATTTTTGGTTATACTGGTTCTGGTGATATTAACTTTCTGCCAGAATAAGCCCAAATTTAGTAAATAAAAATAATGAATGGATTTATCCAAATTTTTGAGGGTCAAGGCTCAGTAGGTTTGTTCGGGATGCGTTGATTTATTCTTGCAAAAGTGCCTGATTGAGCAGGCTATTGCAACTTTCTGTTGGCTGTAGAACAAATATATGTTTGAGATGATAGTAGATGGAACTTCTGCTAAGTGCTCACTGTTTTGTGAATGTATTTTAACGAAAAGGGAGTTGTTTGTAATTTTTTACAGTGATGGATGGGATAGAACTACCCAATTGGTCTCTCTTGCAAACTTGTTGCTCGATCCATACTATCGAACATTCAATGGTTTTCAGGTAATGTCATGAATTATAGTCTGCTTCTTCTTAATGATATGTATTTATAAACAATATATTCCCTTTCATTGCTTGCCCTAGCCAGGAATTGTAGAATTTTTTATTTGAGTTCCTTTAAGAAAAGAGACAAACACGCCCAAAACATTGATTTTATAGTTCTGAATCATTCTTTAGCTATATCTTGATACCAAATCCAGTCCCTATAATATTTTGCTTTCATTTTCTGAATGGTAAAGAACTAAGGACATACTTCTGATTTTAGCACACCCAATCTCTGTACAAGCTATCAGCAAACATTGGAACATGATCTTGATATGAAGCTAGTAGGTATTCTGATTATCAACTAAAGAAAGCGTTAGAGGACAAGGAGCCCAAGTTACAAAATTACACGGGAGTCTCATTCAGTTAAAAGTAGTTGGGGGACATCTTTAAAGAAACCACTGACTGACCCCATAAGCCCAGACTGAAGCTAAAGAGAGACACTATCCATCCCCAAATATAAGCAGCACTATCCATCGCCAAAGATAACCAGTAGGACAAACAATTTTAAGAAGATAAAAGGTTATGGGAATCGCAGTACATCAAGTAACACCAAACATAGTCTGTTTAAAGTGAGAGATCATTTTTCAAAGTGTTTAGAGGGAGTTGCTAAGGTTACTGTGTTGCTGATATGTGTTCATTTGTGGATCATTTCTCATTCTTATCAGGCACTTGTTGAGAAGGATTGGCTAGCATTTGGTCATCCTTTTGCAGATCGTCTTGGTCTCCCTACTTTATCTGGAAGCGGAAATATGCCTCTAGACCTATCTCGTCAGCCTTCCGCTGGAAGTTTCCATTCCTCTCCATCACGCCAACAGTCTGGATCATTTACACCTCCATCCGGTTCATCGCACTCACAGAATTTGAACCATTGTTCTCCTATTTTCATGCAGGTGGTGCCTCTTTTCATGTTTTATCCATTCACAGTAATTTTTTAAAGCTCACTTTCAGGTTGCCTGTGGTTTTATGGGAGCTAGTATGTCATGAACTTATGTACGGAAATTTTAACTGATTTGAATAAGCAGCTGAGACCAACTTAGATTCATCGATTCAAGCTTTGTATCAGTGGAAATCAGGTTGATATGTGAATTGAATTTAGCAACCCCAGTATACCAGAAGCTGCCTAGTTGCTGCAGTATCCTTGTCCTTTTCCTATGTCATATACTGTATCTGTGAGTTCTTGGGGAAAATAATGGATGCCAGCAGATGAATAAAATTCACAACTACAACAACATTACCCCGGTGCCTTAAAGGCTCCTGCCGTAAGGCGGGTAAGGGTAGAGAGGCTGCTTACGGATGACCCATAATAAAACTTGCTTCAAGAATTGTACCAACTAACTGCTACTTCATTATACAAGAAGCGCAGACAGCTTTGTGAGCCATTTTTGCTTTATTCAAATATATGCCAAAGCCATAGAATAGTTAGTTGGCTCCGTTTGAAATGGAAAGGAATGAAAATTCTCAACTGCAATTTTCTTTTTCTCCCAAGTGCGCTGTTTCCCTTCCTTAAAGCGTTTCTGTTATTTCCCTTTTGTTTATTAGCCCATCTCAGGCATATAGGATGTTAGTAATGTTTTAAATTTTTGCATCACCATGCAACATTTCCTGTTTCTCACTTGCTGTTTACAGTGTCTATAGATTTAAAGATAGTATTGAGTTGAGGTTCTGCAGAAGCTTTTCTTGTCTAATCGTTTCTTTTTCTTCTTTGGATCTTTGCTGCAGTGGGTTGATTGTGTTTCTCAGTTGTTGCGGATGTATCCTTTTGCCTTTGAGTTCTCCTCGGTGGGTTACTCTCTGTCTTCATAAGTGGTGTACACAATAGATTTGAATACATGGGGTGTCTTATATTTGCTATTATCTCAGGCGTATCTGGTTGATGTCTTGGATTGTGTGCTCTCTTCTCGCTTTGGGAACTTTCTATGCAATAGGTGCTTCCTTATCTCATTTTTTTTTTACCCCTTTCGGAGAGCATATCTACGCTGTGCTGTTTTACTTATTCTGAGTTGAGTTTTGATATCCTGCTGGATCGTAGTTAATACAATAAACTTGTTCATGATTAGATCGTTTAACCTAGACAGCAAACTGAAAAGCGGAAGGAGTTGCAGTTCCCTTAATATAACGGCAAAAAGTCGAATACTCAGTTAATTCAAACCTTAAACGGCATAAACATTTAATTAGATAAAGAAATGAATTTTTTTTATTGCTCCACTCATTTTGGTACATACATCTATACTGCCGTATCTGTAGATTATATTAGTGGGTTATTCTACTGTGGACAATGTAATAATTCCTTTAGCCTTGTTTATTCATGCAAATGATGCGATTTGAAAATTCACCTAATGTCGAGAAACCCCAGGAAACACTTGATGTCAGGACGGTCATTTTATAGGGTCCGTTGAGACTTGTTGGTAACAGTCCTATACTGTGAATTTGTAATAATAAACCCTTCTGTAAGAGGCTTAGTATTAAAATGTTGACACCTTTTTGGACCATGGTGTAATTTAATCGGTCCTCACACTTTTTTTTTTCTTTCAGTGAAAAGGAACGGCAACAATGCAGAGTCTCTGAAGTCTGTGGATGCATGTGGAAATATTTGGCCGAGTATCGAAGTTCTAACAATGGGCGTGTACATTACAATTGCTTTTATGACCCAAGTAAACACGGTGTGCTACTTCCTCCAGCAGCAGCCCTTGCTCCTACATTATGGCCGCAGTTCCATCTTCGTTGGGCTTGCCCAGAAGAAGTGGAGGCTGGTAACGTTGAAGCTTTTTGTAGAAGCAAGTTCAAAGAGTTTTCTGAATTCCAAAAGGTAACTTTGGTACTTTCATGTGTCTATTTTCCCCCTCTCCCGAGTGTGAAGAGTTTCTTGTACAAGAACAACTGGATCTTTATATGATGCTTGCCCATATTTTGAAACCTAGCCTGGATTGCTGAATATCAGAGGAATAAACAAACAATCAACATTTCTTATCATAATTACTCTCAATTCCTTAAATTTTACCATACTTAATAGTTAATAGAAGCTGAAGGAACCATCTGATGTACCATTAGAAGTTTTGACGAGCAATTATACATCCAGCTCCTAATCTCTTGCCTCAATCCTGAGTTTTCTATGAACAGATGCTCTTCTTCTTTGAAATACGTGTGACCTATAGCTCCTAATGTAACCGATTGTCAGGTAAAGAAACAGGGATTAGTTTATGGACTTTGTTCATCTGGAGATACTAAGATATTGAGGGTCGTAAAATGACTGTACCTTGAGTTTGGTCCCCCTTTTTTTTTTTTCCAAGGATGCCCTGAGTTTGTTTTATGAAACTTTTTTCGTGTCTGGCTCGAGTACTTATATGTGGTATAGGTCCACTCTTTTTGAACTCATTTTCCCAACAACATCGGTTAGCTCTTTAGATTACTAATTTATTACTAGTACTTACAGGGCAAGGAAGCAGCAGAAAGTAGGACTAGGGAAGTTTCAACAGAAATGGAATCCTTAAAACAGGAGTTGAGAAATCAGAAGCAACTTCGCAACTCTGCAGCAAACTTGGCTAAACGAGCCAGCATGGAAAATGCTTCCATTAAGCGTGCACTACAATCTCTTGGCTGCATGTTCCAATTCTCGAGTAATGGTGATACGACTATTGACGTACAGAACTACAGAATTGGCTCTCCCGAGAAACCACTGTATTTACCTTCAAAGAGAGAACCTGGGGGAACTTTGCAGGATGATGAAAAATCAGATCTTTCTGTCTCGATAGCAGTCATGGCTGAAGACGACACACCCACAGGTCCCCTCAGTCGGATATGTGAATCCCTTTGCCCATTACGCTCCCCTGATGGCCATTGTAAGTGGCCCGAGTCAGGCTGCGCTCAGATTGGTAGCCAGTTTATTGGTGTGAAGGCGAACTTTGAGGCTTTTGATCAGCTTTCTATAAATGATAGTTACTTCTGAAAATTTTGTCCGTCAAATTTTGTGCTAATACTCCCCCCCCCCCACCTGTTCCTTGTATAGTCACCGGGAAGGTACAACAGGAGATGATACTAGTTAGAGGTAAACATAGTCGTTCCCTTGCATAGTTTCACAGACCTTTGCATAATGACTCGAGAAAAGAAGATGACAAGTGACCCGACATGTTGTTATGGGTCTCGGAATTGTACAGACGGTACGTAGAGTTGACAATTGCAGTTTCCGAATTACCAAGGCAGACGAGACAGAGATGTAATTCGCGAGGATGTTGCTCGGTCTTCCAGAATAAAACTCATGAAATTGTACAGCATTCATGTGTTAGTTACTTCATTATTCTTTTGTCAATGTTGCAAAAATAAATTATCTCGATATTCGTTGAGCAAAAATAAATGACGCACCTTTTATTTGTGTATTTTGTATGTGATGTTACTAATTTTACAGTGATTGTTTAGGTTAGGTTAAATTGCGCGCACCCCCTTCTCACATTTCGGTTAGAGCGTGTTTGAGGGGTATAGACGCAAGTAAAGTAAATGATGCGGTAAATGTAAAAAAAAAATAAGTGTAATTATCAAGCAATCAATATTATGATCGCCCTTACATCAAAATTGTACGGTAACAGAATCTCGCGGCATCAAACCAAAACCCTAAAAAAAAAAAAAAAAAAAAAAGAGGAAGATTGAGCGTGAAGTTCAAGCGACGGCGATAGGCTGGTGCTTGGACGGGGGAATATTATTAGCGGAGTTTGCGGCGAAATCTTCGAGGTTGTAGACGACGGTGATGTAGAGAGAACAACTAGGACAGCGCGCAATCTCTTCACCGAGACGGAGGTCTTCTTTCGTAATCTGGAAGAGATCTCCGCATGGACACGGATACGTGTACGCCTTTATCTCTTCGTTCCACTCCATATCTTCTATCTCCACCTCGTCGTACGACATCTCCGTTTTTCTTTAGGGTTTCAATTTGGGGGCAATTGATTTTGATTTTAATGTTTCAAGTTGCGTGAATTAGAAGGTTCTGGTTCTAATTAAAGGGAGGGGGTGTGTAAGGGTAGTTTGGTCATTTCACATTGTGCTACCTTTTTAAAATATTTTCGAGCTCATCTCAGAATAGTAAAAAAAAAAAAATGACGGGAGGAGGAGTGACGGTGACGGCGACGGCGGCGGTGGGGCACGCGCACACGCACAATCGATTAATGGAGTTTGCGAAGACGGCGATGTTTAAGATATTTTTGTATCCGTATGCGACGGTGTGTGAGTTGTACTGCGGTCAAGTTCCTCACCAACATAACTTCGACCAAGCTCTCATCGCCCATTTCTTTGGTATCGGTATGAATATTAATTTTTTTTTTTTTTTTTTTGTGGAAATGGGAGAAATTAATGGACAAAATTAAATCATGATTTTTTGGTTTTGGCAAAGGGAAGATGTGGAGAGTTCAGGAGTTGGACAAGTTGAAGAAGCATGGGAGAGTCCCCGGAAACCGTATTCTTTCGACTTCTTTCGCCTTGATCCTTGTATTGTAAGCCACCCATCCATTCTCTCCTTGTAATGCTGTTTTTGTTTTGTGGTGTGCTGTGTACTTCATATGTTGTTGAAAATCTGTTCTTGGTAGTTCTAGGTTAGTCGAATTTTTACTTGATAGGTTGATTGAGTTTTGGTCAGAAAGCTAGTGACTTTACTGCTTACTTAGTGTGTTAATTGCTTAATTCAGTTCAAATAAAAGGCGAAATGTGCATTTACTTGCGTTTAAATTATCCTTGTGATGTTGTAATTGCACCAACCCTAGCAAAAGCCAATGCTAGTATCATATTTGAAACAAAAAGGTGAAGTCTTTACTTCATATGGTGATTGGAATTCAATCAGAACCTTCATATGTTGATTCGATTTAAGCAGCAAGCAAAACTTGTGCTGCTTACTTTTATGTCTTATTTGAATTTAAGCAGCAGGCAATGCTGTTGCTGCTTACTTCACATGTTGATTTTAGTCAAATAAACGGCAACACTTTCTTTGCCTTACTTACATGTGCTTTAGTGTCAGTTTCGTTTATGTGATTAAGAAGCATCTATGTATAGGATTCTTCTACTCTCGTGTAAATCATCTTTGGAAGATTGCCTTATCACCTGATGAATTGAAAGTCGTCTTCTTTTGTTGAATTCGTTCAATGGAATCCTGCCATACTTCTCTAGTGCTTTAAATTGTCAGTGCTCCACAGCCAGACTCTTCCTGATATAACATTTCCAACTCAGGAAAATTTAGCGCCGTATTTGGGGAACAAGTGCAACACTGTCGATGTGGTTTGCTGCATGCAGCATTTGCAGGTTCTTTGCCAAAGTTTTTGTGTTTCATTGATTAAATTTTTTTAGCAGTATCAAAAAAGTATCAGTCTGGCTTAACCTTGTTCTTTGGCAGATGTGCTTTGAGTCTGAAGAGAGGGCAAGGGTTCTTCTGCGCAACGTGGCTTCTTTGCTCAAACCAGGAGGCTATTTTTTTGGTATAACTCCCGACTCCTCCACAATATGGTACGGAGCCATGACTGCTGAGGTCCTCATCTTATCTATCTTTCTGAGACCTTTTCCCCCTTAAATGCTTCAATTGGCATCATTCCTCTTTCTAATCAATATTGTTTGGTCTTTATACCACTCTGCCTACTTTTACAAAATAAGATCTTTCCATGTCCGAGAACTTTTATGCAGCTTTTATCTTCAGGCAAAGTTTGATGTTACTTTTGCATCTATGTTACTTATTGTATATTGTATCATATTTGCTTCAGGGCCAAATATCAGAAAAATGTAGAAGCATCTCATAACAGGAGTGCTTCAATGAAAGCAAACATCTTGCCTAACTGCATTCGATCAGAGAGCTACATGATCACTTTTGAAGTTGAAGAGGAGAAGTATGTTCACATTCATGTTTCTCTGTATACTGTGGTTTATGTATAGTCTTTTCTGTAAGAGGAGGGGGAACGGCACTTATTAATATATGGTGACCTTGCTCTAATTCTTTTCATAATTTTGACTTACACAGGTTTCCTATATTTGGAAAGAAGTACCAGCTCAAGTTTGCGAGTGATGCTTCTGCTGAAACTCATTGCTTAGTTCATTTCCCAAGCTTTATCAGGTTGGCTTCCTGAGTGTTTTTTTTTTTTTTTTTGGTGTGTGTGTGTGTATGGGAACCCACAGCCGCTACCCTTCGGATGCACACTGGGTTCACCCCCGGTTGATGTTATCTATAATTATAAAAACTATATGACGATGATTGTGCTGGTGATTGAAATTTGGTTGCTTTGTCACATGGGAATCTTGTTGTATGGGAGTAGAAGAATGTATTTTTTCAGATTAGTCTCAAGTGACCTGTGTGAGATACCAATAAATCATTTTTAGCCTAACTTGCGGCATTTCCTTTATTTAATCATTTTCTGTGTAGTCTGAATCCTTAAAAAATATCTTGTTCTTTGCATCACAGATTGGCCAGGGAGGCTGGTCTGGAGTACATGGAGATTCAAAATTTAACCGAATTTTATGATGATAACAGGTATCTTGTTTTCTTATAGCCCTGTTCCTATAAAAACATTTGGCTCTTGCCATTGGCATCTGATCAAGGACGTGCGGCCTTTCAGATGGCTGACATCCGTATCATTAGTAACAACGTTTTACTTTGTTGTTTTTCCTTCTTGAGAACAGAGCTCAATTTGCTAGCTTAATATTGAAATTCGGTCCAAATCTTGTGGATCCTCGTGGAAGACTACTTCCTCGGTCTTATGATGTGTTAGGTGAATATCTTGACTTCCCGTCATACATAGATAGTTATTGGATATTTGTGGTCGACACTTATGTTCTAACTTCTAAAGAGTTCATCTTTTTCAACCGCAGGTTTGTATACAACATTTGTATTTCAAAAACCTGATCCAGACATGGCTCCTCCCATCACAACTCCTATCTTGCCTGATGGACCGCATATTTTTGATGAGGCAAGTAATACCATGGCTCATTTCGCAGCTGGCTTTTAGCTGGCAGCTGACTAGAAATGGCAGGGGAAGCTAACTTGAATTATATAATATATTCAGCTGTAGTAGCAGCTGATTAGGAATGTCAGGGCAAAATAACTTGTGGTTTACATGAATAAACTAGCGTCTTTTGGGGCGATTGGGGATGATTATAAGCTGTCTGTATGGAAGTAGAACTAGATGTTATGAGCTGTTTGTATGAAAGTAAATTAGGTATTAAAGCTGTTTGTATGAAGTAAAATTAGATGTTAGAAGCTGTTTGTAAACTATAAGCAGCTGTAAGCGTTTCGATGTTGAATATCATGTATCAGACGCTATGTTCTTGCATCTTTTTATGGTATATTGGTTTCCATGTCTATAGAGAGACTGGGATGGGACCAGCTGGAGAGATGATGAGTTGAATGGAACAACCGAGCTACTTCCTGGGCTAGGCAAGATAACTGATGAGCCAGGCATTTTAGGTCCTGGCCCTGCAGACTTACGTTTCTCAGAGGCTCTGTAACTCAGAAGTACTTACTTTGGGGCAAGAAAGGCTGGAGCCTCTACTGTGGACTTGCGGCTCCTTGGGACCGTGATTGGTGATGCTGAGAATCGGTTGCTCCTTGTTATTGGGAACACTATTTATTGGATTGCATCCACCACATAGTATGTAAATTGCAGGAAAGTTATAGAGGTGTAGTGAGCCGTATGTTGATTTATTGTAACATTAGTTTCAATCGATTTTATGCTTGTTAGAGAATAAGATTCATTGCTTGTAATTGCCAGTTTGACATAATTGAATGGATGCCAGACAGCCGGCTGATTGTAAAGAGCTTTCTTTTGTTCGTTCTCTTATTGCATAACATCAACAGCCTCATCAATTCTCACCAAATCTTCGAGCCCAGCCAGCATTACAACAGAAAACAAATTACAGCACGTACTTCTGTACGGTTATTGCAAACCTGAAAGTCTACACAGTTTCAAAAATTTAGAAGCAGGCCTTGGTGAGCCAAAGAATCAGACGATCCATTAGAAATGGAACCTGTAATCCTTGTAACTGATGCTAGCCTCTAGCCAAGGATATGTGAGATACAGAAGCCATTTACGGCATTGGACATATTGAGAATGAAAGCCAGCCCTGGTGGTAGTGACACTAGTCTTCAAGCTCAAGAATCTTCACAACAGAAACATCACCAACTTTCTGGCATACGACCACACGATCATGCGACTTTATAACACCAGCAGCCTTGCCATGATCTAAAGCAACCTTCAATATGGTTTCATTTGTTGCATTTGTGGACTCCGCCTAAGCCATCAAACATCATTACTATGTGGAGTGGAGTGGGAATACGAATATTAAAGCCTTCTAGATCACAGACACCCCCCCCCCCCCTATAATTTAGAAAGTTAAAGTAATTGGTGAAGAGTGGACTTAGAGGTTAGTGCAACTTAGTCCCTAATAACTAATAAGCTTTGAAACATTGAGCTTCAAATCGTGGACGAGTCCTGAGGTGTGGTCTAAGGTACTCGACAAGAGATCATCTTTACAGAATTACAGGGTAGTAACTTACATGACTCATCTGCCTCCAGCTAAAGCTTTTAGTATAATACTTTTAATCATCATTTGTTGTAATTTATGGAGTTTCTAAGCTAAATCTCTGATAACCAAATAAAAATTGTCAGCAAGGCTGGGGACACCTGCGGGCTGCCGTTCCAGGAGAGGGAGGCAAAGCATCAGCCAAGAATGTGTACCTAGACTAATGGTATACATCTAATTTCCTTAAGATGTCGTTTAAATCATTAGCCTCTGCCAGCATGTCAGGACATTATAGCAAGTGTATCAGAGGGTGCCAAATTTTGATCACAAACTTACTATCTTAATTTTAGGGAAGGAAGCTCCCTGAAGAACCTAGTTCTAAGAAGATGATCAGGAGACAGTAACAATAACAGAACTTACAGGATGTCTTGGATCTGCTAGCATTGGGAAAAGGCCCCTGACTATGAGTGATTGTCTTGCCTGTAATTGACAAACGGGGTAAATGTGAGAAAGATCTGACTAGGAATGATTGTTGTTCACATATAACCAGTTATAAATGACAAAGAAACATAAGTTGAAGCTTTATCCCATAAAAAGCTTGGCTTAAGTAAAGGGACATTACCTCATAAGCACCAGAAAATGTCCAGCGGACTTGATTAGTCTTAAGCTGAGGGACAACAACTGATATCACAGGCATTGTTGGACGGTATTTTGCGAGCAATCTACATAGCATAAATGTCAACTGAGATATAGGACTCACCACCATTAAGCAAGAAACCCCTAATTAATTTCAACCAGCTCAAACGAAAAACTGAATAGGTGTTCCAAATATGTCCACTTTATTTTTGTAAGCATAGTCTAGATCCATCGCATAAGGATGTTACTAGAGTAGAAACTCACTTAACATATCATCATACATTAACATCAATATTAACATTACCCCAGTGCCTCAAAAGCTCCCGCCATAAGGCGGGGTCAGAGAGGTCGATGTACGCAAGCATTACCCCTATGTTGAAAACATAGAGAGGCTGCTTAAGAACGATCCATAATGGAAATTGCTTTTAGAATCGCACCGATCGCCACTTCATAATACTAGAAGCGCACTCAGTTCTGTGAGCCATTTTGCTTTATTTCATTACATCCCAAAGGCAGTTAAGAAAAATTGTCGATTCAGTTAAACACACATGAACGAGCACGGTAAAAAGTGGCCAAACTGGCATAGGTAAGAGACAGGCCAACAGATCGGAACAATCCGGATCTAACCTTGCAGCTCTACCAGACGAAGTAAAGCAAATGATGGCTGAAGCCTTCACCTTGATGGCTGCACGTACCTAAGTATGTAGGCCTGATTGTCAAAACGCACGTATACACCATACCTAACTAACTTAAGCTGAATGATATATAAACTAGTCACAAGGGTCTGCAGAGGGTACCGCAGAAGAACCAATGGATTCCAAGTGTGACATAGGCTCCCCAACAAATTTACCAGTTTTCTTGAAATATAGATCCTGATTGAAAACTTTTTCTGCCTGCATATACGAATTTGTACAATCTAATTGATAAGAAGCTCACAATTATAAATCATTCAATCACGACTTTCAGCCAAACAGTTAACCTTCTAGAGGCATTACAATCATTGCAAAATTTGTCAATCTGGATCTTCCAAGAAAGGTTTAGACAAACAACTCAATTCTTTGGATACAAACCCATTGCCTCACATCAACATCCGATCATGCTTTACAAGTCCCACAAAAGAAAATAATCTATACTAAGAGCTCAGGAAAAAAAAAAAAAGGCAAAAGAATAAATTTTCATCAAGACTAATACCAGGACACCCCACAGAGGTAGAAGGCAGGCCAATCAAATTACCTCGAAACAAATTCTACCCACAGTTGAAATGGTTTCAACAGGATACAAACCACGCAGCGTCTCCGCACCTAGAAGAATGGCATCACTTCCTGCATATCAGAGTCACGAGTGTTGAGGTCAAAGGTGTGTACGCATATTATGAGCAAACCTAGCAGATTAATTTACTGCAATTTTCCCCTCTTATTATGTGATTACTACAAGAACACCCAAAACAAGAAGCTCATCATATATCTAAAACACGCAAAAAATTAAGAAGATACCATCCAATACAGCATTAGCAACATCAGTTGCCTCGGCACGTGTAGGTCTGAGGTTACCAGTCATGCTATCCACCACTCGAGTAACCACTGCAGGCTTCCCAGCCATATTGCACTTGTAAAGAGCCGCCTTTTGAAACAAGAACACCTGTGAAATGTACATCAAAGAACACGGCTAATGCTATGTCATGAAACAGTTAACAAGACTTTCAACAATAATTAATGTTCACCTTGAACAATTTCTGCTTGAATAATTTCGGATAAAGTTTTCAGTTATGATAATATGAAGAATTCTACCGAACATACACTACTCGCAAAACGCCAAAACCACATGCCGCCATGTAACAAATGAGAGAGTATATAATGCATCAAATAACCATCCCATTTAACACGTTTTAAAGAATTCAGGAATAAATAGCAGTCCACCTGTTGTATTTAATGTAGATGAGATGCTGATACAACACAGGCATAGGAAGTTTTAAGCGCAAACAGAGGGGTGTGATTTCTAGCATGAAGACAAGTCGGCCAAAAGTGGATCTATAACGGATACAAGCTATGGCAATGACAGACCTTCTCTGGTGGGAGATCGATTCCTAGGTTTCCACGAGAGAGGATGATGCCATCAGCTTCTTGTAGAATCTCGTCAAAATGGGCTAACCCCTACACAATTAACATTACATGAGCGCAAATCCCAAAATAAGTATTTGAGACTCACAATGTCAAAAGAAACAAACATATATCAATCTCTTACCTCAACATTCTCAATCTTTGCAAAGACGTGGGTTTGTTTTAGACCAGATTTAGATAGGAACTCACGAGCCTGCACAACAAGCCTACATAAGACTGGTACTCCAGATGTATCTATAACATGTTATGCCAAGACATGCTGCAATATAACTCACAAACCAACTACACAAGTCCAATTTGACAAATAAATGGATAAGAAAAAGCAGAAAAAGATGAATCTCCATTTCAGAAAGAAGTTCTGTCAGAAACATGCTTACATTGCGAACGTCTTCTGCATGGCGAGTATAAGATAGAGAGAGAAAATCGATGTTGTTCCGAACACCCCATGTGCTTATAACCTACAATAACTTTGTCAATAGATATTGTAGAAGTACATCTTTCTGGAAAAAGAAAAAAGAAGACTCCTAAAAGAATGTAATTCTTTGACAAATGCAATAAGAGAGTGTTTGGGAACAAGAATTTGATTCTCAAATCCAAATTTGACACAAATCACATGTTTGGGAACTCAAGAATTTGAGAATTTGGATTTGTGTCAAATCCTTTGGAATTTGTATCAAATCCAATTAGGCAAAAAACAAATGACACTTCAAGAGGTGTCATTTTGAAATCCCACCCTCCCCAAACATTGAATTTATATTTGAATTCTACATTCTCAAATGATGGATTTGAAATGATTACAAATTTCCAAATTCATGTTTCCAAACGCTACCTAACATGAAAACAACGCCTTTATCCAATAATCAATGATGCTGCTGTTCAGTCATCCATCTATGCTGACCAAAACCTTGCCTCCAATTAACAAAACCCACATTTTCTGGAGCTACAACGAATGTTTACCGCTTTATCCTTTTCTGTAAGGGTAGGCTGATCTATATGTACTTGACAAACATGCAAAGTGTATAGAGGCCCAGACAATGTAGCAGAATTCTTGATGAGGCAGACCACATCTTCTTCCTTTATCTCAGATACCTGCAATACCAAAGAGAGTAATCACCAATTCAGTAAAACAACAGACAGACTGACAGACATACACGAAGCAAACTAAGTACCCCTCAGCAGCAGGTAGTGATTTGCAGCAATGAGAAGGGAAAAGGAGGAAATTCCGACAGCCAGTTACAAAATACTAGTTATTCAGTAACTGGAGTATGGATTATATGTTTTTATAGCGTAGAAGTTTCAAATTATGAAGAAACTCGCCATAATAGTACCAACTTTTGTAGAGATACACTGGTGAATCATATAACTTGCACAAGCAACGTAAGTGGAACAAAGTGAAATTCTTTAGCTAGCTACACATATGATAATATCACACTGCAGATAGAATCGCCTCATAAACAAAGCAACCGATCTAATGAAGCTTATAAAAGAGGATGGAATAGGAATATGTTCAATCTTCTATCACTTTAGTCATGTTTTCAATTACCTCAAGCCAAACTGAAGTAGTCTCACTTCCAGTGAATAGGTACTGACCCATAAAAATTGTATCTCCTGGCTTCACAGCCTGCAGGAAGTGAAATGATATTCAAGAATAAGCAAGACGTAGAGGACAAATTATCTATCAAAGGAAAGTAATGCAAACTCAGTTGTAATTAGCAATGTGCAACCTTAGACAGCCCATTGAAGTTGATAGGCAACAAGTCGGAGTTGGGCTCTTTGGTTTGATCAGGTGTCAGAACAACCAATGATTCGGCCACAAGAGTAATAGGACTCTCTGTCTTATTGATAACCTGCAATTCAGGGCCCACGGTATCCAACATGACCTGCAGACAACGGAACATAACAGGCTTAGTCACTACAAACATCCAAAATTCTGTAATACCGAACCTCTAGACTTTTCAGCATTCAACCTGCATGGTTTCTCCACTTCAGTAATTTTGTTACCATTTCAGAAGTATACTAGAGGCATAGAACTGGCGCACTAATTGTATGAGTCACACTAAATAAATTAACGCACAATAGCAACAACCTGGCATTCTCATCTGCGCATCGGCCACATCCTAGGAGTTCAAGATGTATCCTGGCATTTTCGCCTCAGCATTGGCAAAGATAGACTAATAGATGACAGCAGTTGTAGTCATAATTTCAGCACAACAATATAGACAAAACCCAGTATCCTATTCCAACTCACAGTTTTCTTTCTTACCATATACAAAGATAACAGCACATCTAGTGCGGATCCGGTCTAGACAGACCAATAATTCGATAAAGCTATCGATTTCTAAATTTTACAGGGTTCACACTTCACAGCATATAATCAAGGAAACAAAATGAGGTAAAAGGGAGGAGGATGCATACAGCACATAGCTTCTTGGTACTCTTGATGGCCTTCTTCATATTCTCCAAAGTCTCCTGATGATATTCAGCATCTCCCCACGAGAAATCGAACCGCGCCACTGAACACAAACACACAAATCCTTGATCAAAATCCCCACTTTCCAACAAAACTTCACAAACACACTTTCAACTAAGCAACAAGAGAGAGAGAGATATTGTACCAGACATCCCAGCACTCAAACAAGCAGAAATGCTCTCAAAAGAACGAGAGGTGGGTCCCAAAGTGCCCACAATTTTGGTCATAGCAGGAAATGCAGTCTGACAAAATCAGCAAACAATCACAATTACCAAATCAAATCAAATCAAATCAACAAAGACATAAATTAAGTCAAAGATATGAACTTTGAGAGTAGAATTACGGGTTTAGAAGGCTCGAGGACGGAAGACATCCTGATGGGTTCTTCCAGTAGCAGTGGACTTGAATGCATCTTTTCTTCTTCTGCTTAAGTCAACGGCTTTTGCAATATGATGAAGAGGGTTGACCAAGCACAACAACACCACAACTGATGACGAACAAGCAGAAGATAAGAAGTGTGATGAAGAAGATTGAGGATAGAGAGAAAGTTGGTTTCTTTTTTGGTTGAATTGAATCTAAGCAAGGAGAGGAAGGAAGGGAGCTGATACAGCTGATGATCAAATAACAAAGTTTGGTAATTCTGGAGTTGCATTTGTCACTGTACTGGGGTCACTTTACTCACTCGCATATGGTTGAAATCCTACGTGTTAGCGTTACAAAGAATCTTGCAATAGAATATTTCTCTTCTACCTTTCCCATTCCATCACTAGTCACCACCCCCCATTATTGCACATTTTATTTCGAGAAAATATCATCGATAAATCGTCATACAACATCCACACTAAGATTATCATTTTTAGAAAATATTGTAAGGATTGTACAGTAATAATTGGTTGTGTTCATGGAAAGATTGATTGATGTTCTATCGCAATACACAATAGAAGCTCACGCACAAAATTAACGTGAATGGTATTCGTGAAAAGATAGACGGATGTTTTATCGAGATACACAATGGTAGCTCACGCACTAAAAGATGATGATCCTTAAGGAGTACGAAATACACGCTAGTCTATGATAGGTGCTAAAAGCATACGCTAACCTTAGCTGGTGATCCGAGGCAAAGAGCCTCAAGTTTACCAAGAGAAATTCATGGATGTTTACAATAATGCATTCAAAACATTTATATCATCCACGATTTTTGCACCAAAATGACTTTGGAACAAAACAAAAAACTCAATTTTTGTTGAAGGTCATATAGAAATACAACTATGTGTTTTAGCAAACCTTTAGATCCAAAACCTACAATATGTCGTGTGTCGTAAGGGTTTAAAAAAATTCAAGTGAATGTGTCGGGTACTCAATCTCCAAATTAAAGTTGTATCTTGTAAATTTTTGAGACCATTTTGCTACTTAAAAAATCAGTCAAATTTGCTCACAACAAATTCTATGATACTGTTTTTGATCCAAAATAACCCCTGAAAATGGATGCATGAGTTACTTGCTTAGTTGCTTGTAGATGACATATTGACATTCAATAAAAAATAAACTCATGCATGCAAGTATGAATGACACGTTAATAATAAAGCTGTGGGGGCGTAGGAGGTCTATTGCAATCAAAGAATAATAGCTCTCATGCATGTTCTAAATGAGCTGCTCTCGTGTGATTCCATGTGCCTCTTGAAGCCTTTTCTCAGTAATCTTACCTTAATATGCAACATAACTAGCTTTCCTTTAGACTTTCTAAGCTACACTTCAGCATTTTTCAGAAGCTCATACTTGTCATTGAAGCCAATGTTTCAATAATGTGAGAATTGTCAATACTCTTATTGAGAGACTAGATAACCAATTTTGTTCCTCTAAGGAAAATCTAAAAATCTCCGAGATATCACAATCTAGGCCATATACCACTAGCAAAACGACCACTAAATATAGTTTGTGGTTGTAATTTACAATCTTACATTTGTTTTCGTAAAATTCAATGTGGTACTACAATTTGCCAAAGAGAAATCATTATTGTGTTGCCTCCCATATGTTTGACTAAAGCTTTAGTACTTGAGAAACATTGAAGTCAATGATTAGAAATGTCAACAACTATATAGTAGGAGTAGTATATAGGATGCCAAATTGGAATATACAAAGTGCTGGTTAGTGTACTAACTTCTTAACGGAAAGTAAGAGTTGGTTAATACCTGGAAATTTAGTGCATGTACTTCAATCATACTCCTACAACTTTCTTGTTTATTTTAAGAAGATCCCTATCATTTGGTACATACGGAGTATGTCATTACTCATTAGGCAGTAAGTAAAACTCAAATCTGGAATAACAAGCGCATTTAAGTAATGAATACCAAAAATTTGGATATAAGTTAATAACTGAAAGCGATACTGGTCTAACACTTGGATATAAAAAAAAGTGGTTGATTTTTGCTATAATGTCATCTTATTGTTCTGTAAGTGAGTGACCTTCTAAAGATGGCAAATGCATAAAATCATAAATGGGATTAAAAGTTTGGTAGAAACATTGAGGATTCAATCATTCTGATGATAAATGAATATAACCATCAAATATTGAAATGCCGAAAATATAAAATTGATAAAGAAAAAAAAAATGCATCTGTTTATCATTTAAATGACTAAGCTACTCCTCAAATTCAATGCGAAACTTGTGAATGCAAACCATTCATTGTTGTAGTAAAATATTTGGATCCGCCTAGCTAGTGATGACCGGTAGGAATAACATATATGTTAACGTTATTAATAATTACGGGAGGTAAGAACATGCATTACTTCATTCTCTAATTAAACAGATTAAACGACCAAATAACAACTCTTCCCAATGGAACTTGTTACGTATTGTGAGCTTTTCTATCCGCGAATTTTGCGAATTTGTCCACTCCCTACTTAATTATAACTACGAGCTTAACAATAAAATTGTATATATAGTCTCATAAATCATTTACACTATATAAGTATATATATAACATAATAATTTGGTTTGGTCCTCCCCTCTCAATGAGATGGATGATGAGGAAGGGACCTAGATAGTATGTTAGATTTATATATGGTGAATTGGTGCCACAAGTTATGATTAATGAAGAGGATCACGTTGGGAGCACGTGCGACATGTGTGGCCTTGCAAACCTGAACATGACTTGTTTGGTTCTTCACCGGCATTTGTGTGATCATTGTTTTTGGCTCAACTCATAAAGTGACACTTCAACAATAATCCCATGTTCCTTATTATTACTCTTCCCTTTTGTTAAGATCTTTCTCTAATTATAATACATGGAAAAAAAATTAAAAGGTCCATATGTTTCTTAGTTCCCCCTCTCTTCTTGGAGAATAATTTAAATCTTGCCTTCTTGTTCCAATGCCAAAATCAATAATTTTTTCTATTTTTTATTTTGGGATTAAGAGGATATGTGATTCAAATCATTGTTTAGAACAACGAAACATTTATAAACAGATTGTAACATTTATACTTGAAATGTGAAGTGAAAGTATGTACGACTAAAAACATCAGTTGCATTTCTGTATATGAGAGAATTGTCTAAATAAATCTTGCTTTTTGGTTTCATCCTAAAATCATCAAATGTGATAAAAACATGTATTCGAAAGTTACATTTCAATATGAGATGCACACATATTTCAAGATGCAAGATGATAACATCATCCTTGTGAGAATATTTTTATTTTTTTCTTAAACAAACCACCATTAAAAAACCTGGTCAGTTGTACGTACTCTAAACAAGCAATGACACATGTCTCATCGAATTTCTTGAGACTACTTTTTCAGGGCCTATGCAGGATTACATCTGAATTTAAATTTGCACCGACTCGTACAGTTATAGTCCAATTAATAATCACCATTGTCGATTTCAACCGGGAGACAAGTACAATATCATCAAGAATAAAGATTTGCATAGGACACAAACAAGTACATTATATTATAACTTATCCACCAAACGGATTAACGATAACAATAATCCATGAGATTAATTAGCACTAATACCAATTGATTCTAAATGAGATTCCACACCCGAATTTCCATGCAAATCCCAAATATGAAGCTACTTGAGTTGAGAGTTTTGAGCATTCAAATGAAGCAACGTCAAAGTCAGTTAGTTGCAACTTACAATAACTTGCTCTTTCTTTCTTCTACCCATCTGTTTGCAGCGTACACTGCCCGTAAAGCTACATTATTTACTTTTAATTTATTTCTTTAGTGTGTTTGTTCATCAACATTAGACATTAGTAGTACCAAATTCTCTAACAACAACTAACAGGCCGCTATTACTACATACAGTACTTAGAGTTTCAGTTAACACGGAGTTCCTTTATAAATAGGAGAAAATGACATGTGAAATACTGTCCAATTTTGCAGAAATTTTCAGCACAAAATGACAATATTTGTGTGGTTCCTTCTTGTTTTCCTAAAATTGAATAGACAAATCCAAATGGAATAAATGCATAATACTGATACTATCTAGGCAATCTAGGTAAGTAAATTTCACAATAGATTTAGATCAGTAATTTCAACTCGCAAGTTTAAACTCGGGTTTTTGCTGCATTTCCTGGATAATGAAAGAAGAACATGAATAATCTCGAGTGATGAGATGATTGTTTAGCTAACCAGAACATAACCCGTTCACTCCAGTCTATCCGTTTACTCAAACAAGTAAAAAAAACAAACAAACAGACATGTTCAAATCGCAGATCAAATCAATTACTCCATACATTCGAAAAAACCCGATAGAATGTCGAATATCTACCTTATACGGAGTAGTTAAAACCTCAAAATTCAAAACTCTTATTGGTAATTGTGTCGGAAATGACAAATCCAGTATTTTATTTTACGAGCAGTTAATCAATCCGTATTAAAATAGAAAAAACAGAGTGAAGGGATTAGTTATATTAGTTATTATGGAAAAAAGAAATACAGAAGAAGAAATAGTATAAAAGAAGTTGTTGTTGTTGTTGTTAGGTGTATCGTCGTTAAAAAGACGGCATATCCTGAGCTTCCACTGGAAAGCGACTTCCCCCAAACGCCATATTCATATTCATTTAAATAAAAAAAAATAAAAAAATAATTAGCACTCTACTCAATTTTCTCTCTCCTCTCTCTCTATTACTAAATTCTAATCTTCTGCCCAAGAACACCGACATTATCAGAAAAGAATCAATCTCTCATCGAATTGCTCAATACAAAATTTACCCTTTTTTTTTATTTGTTGCTGAAAGATTAAGAAGATTACATCTTTTTGGGTGTTGGGATTGGAATTTTCTTTGGAGAGTGAGATTTGGAGTTTATCTGAGGTGGGTTTTGCTTAATTTCACCTAATTCTGATTGGGTCATTCAGAATTGTGAAGAGATAATAAAGAGTGAAGTTGAAGATACAAAGAAGAATTATGTCTTGGAAGAGCAGAGGATATGATTATTCACCTGCTCACAAGAATGTTATTGTTTCCAGAAAATTGACATTTTTTCTTTGTATTGGATGTTTTTGTGCTGGCATGCTCTTCACCACCCGGTAATTTTTTACTCTCATTTTTACTGCTTCATTTTTATTATTTTGTGATTAATCTGTTTTATTTATTTTTTTCCTGAGTTGATCATATTTCTATTTTGGGTGGTTGAATTCTTGTATAATTTTGCAAAATTGATGAGTTTTATGAGTTGGGTTTTTTTTTTGTCGGTGGTCAGAATTTTCGATCAGATTGATGAATTTAATGGCAGAATCTTAGTCAGAGACAGCTTAATTTGCATAATAATTTCCCCCTTTTCCCACTTTTTAAATGTTAATTATCTGTATTTTTATTACTATATCAAGTAATTTCCTAGAATTTTTAATAAATGCTCTGTTTTTCCAATGATGATGCAGTCCTTATGTCCAATTTTGGGATACTTTTAGACTTGGAGATGAATTTTTTTTACTGAAGAATTACTATGTTTAGGGGGGTAATGATAAATTGATAAGGAGTTTTCTTGTAAAGTAATATTTTATTTTGATAACATTTCATTTTCTTCTGATACTAATATAGTAAATTGTACTTGAAGCACTTTTGAGTTTGGTGTCACCTTAAAAAATGGTTAGATGTTGATTTGATTTGATTTGATCTTCTTAACTTCCCATGATTATTGGTATAGAAAACATAATTAGTAATTACCTTTCACTTCATTGTCTACTATGTGATGTTTTGAACTGGTTCAATCTTCTCTTGACTATGTTGGACTTTGATACTTAGGTTAACCGAAACCCGAATGATTGTAGATGTTCTTTTGATTAAAAGTTTTAAACTTCACATGGTTACCTTACCAATGGAAAAACAATCTCAATTGTTTCGATTTTCAGGAGCTAAAGTTTTCCAAAGTCTATGGTGTTATGTTGCGGTTGTGTATCTATTCTAGTTTTGCAGTTCCTTTCATGGTTGATGGATGTGTTGTCAGATAAACTGTTTCTGTTCGTCTTTATGGACTAGTGATTGATTGAACTCCACCAATTTTACGCCATAAATTTCCGTCCATATCCTCACCTCTGAATAAGTATCTCGAGGCTGAATTAACGAGTGTGCATTCAGTTTCTTTACCATCTGCAATCCATATTCAGCAAAATGTGGTGTAGTTTAGGTTGTATAATTGTAGTTCTAATGTTAGAGAGCAGTGTTGTTAAATTAGTTTGCAGCTTCCCTCATGATATTGTGGATTTGTGGTAATTCTGTCCATGAGTAAGAGAAAATTTGTACTAATGAACATTGCCGGCCATGCTGATATTTGTTCAATGTTGCAGGATGTGGACAGAACCTGAAGATAAAGTGTTGTTTCGACGAGCTACACTCGAAGAGGGGAGGCAAAATTTGATCAAGGAGGACTGTGATGGTAAAGGAGTAAGTCCTCTGATTGTAAGCTTGAATTAGATATTCAGCTAAAGTAATCACATTTGTGCAAGTGGTTGAAACACTTGCATTCTTATCTAGCTTCAGTCGAACATGCAGTCAGTTCGTAACTTGTTCATTTAATAGACACTGATACTAATCATGTTTTGCTTCTTCTTCACCCAGTGTGATCCTTATTCTCTGCAGAAGAATGGGAAAATAGAGACACCAAAAACGCAGAACACAATGTATGCTAATTGTGCTGTTTTCGTGCTTTGTTGAAATTGGTTTTGAAGGTTACTTTCTTAATGGGGAATACTTTGATTTTTTTATGCAGAACACTTGACAGAACTATATCAACCCTAGAGATGGAGCTAGCTGCTGTAAGGGCGACTCAGGAATCTATAATGGAAGGGTCCCCTGTGTCTGAATCTAGAGGCAAAAGGAAGTATTTGATGGTAGTTGGCATAAATACTGCTTTCAGCAGCAGGAAGAGGAGAGATTCTGTCCGCGCAACTTGGATGCCTCAAGGTTTGTGAAGTCGTCTGATAACATCATCTGCTGACATATTATTTCTTGATATTACTGTGAAATTTGTCCTTGATGGTGAATCTTCTTTGATGTCGTCAATCAGGAGAAAAGAGAAAGAAACTCGAAGAAGAGAAGGGCATCGTAATGAAATTTGTCATAGGCCACAGGTTGGTCATGTACTTTTTTATGCTTTTGTGGTCAAAATATCATGGTTATATTTCAGTGACAATTATTCTTTGTGAAACGCGAAGTCTTCAATTGATAAATTTTGAATGTTTATTATCAGTTTCCCCTAATTTAGCTGTTTCAAGGCATTGTATGTGCAGTCCGAGCAGAAAGACCCAAGATATCTATATACCCTGAGAAATTTGATCTTAATGTAGTTGATATTATTGTTTAACTTGGTATCACTTGAGTCAATGAAGATCTGAAGATATTGGTTGGTAAACTTCCTTGTATATTCTACCATTGGTTCCATAATATTAGGTATAGTACAAAAAGTAGTACAGTCTTCTAAGAGTCAGCAGAACTGTATAAAAGACCAAGGCACCGGAAAACTTGACTCTTCATCAGGAACGGACTTCCTTCAGCCGACTAGTTGTGTCTGGCGAATAAACTGGAAACAGATTCGCTTCTCCACGATTATGATCTCTGAGTTTAGCCCTTTCGAACTGGCTTAGTTTATGTGGAGATGTGATTGTAAGGGACTCAAAGAGCTCGTATAGAGCTTTCTCAGAGACCTTGATAGTGAAATCTATAGTATATTATGTTATGATGCTTTTCCTGTATCTAGTACTGTAAGGAAACTACTAAATTTAGTGCTCATTCATTTGATCATCTATTTTCAGCACCCCACCTCAGTGTTTAGAATCCACTTCTTTCTACTCCTGCTTGACATTAGTTCTGTTCCTTTTGGTTCCCCTCTTGTATCGGCTTTGTTTTGGGGTGGGGAAGGTGGGCTCTCATTGTACCTGAAGATCATTGAAAACGGCACCGCCTGAGAAGCTTTCATTGAAACTCTATACCTAAAATCCCTGCATATCTTGTCACAGTCGATGAGTCATAAACTTCAACAGCCAATATCTCACCAAAGTCTGAACTGATGGAGAGGGATATTTGTGTTTCACATTATACAACTCTACTTGAAAATACTAATTAATATCTGTTAATATGTCTAAAATTATGTGTTCCCATCTGTATCTTATGCCTGCTACAATAACTTATGCAGTTCTACACATTTTTACTGCAGCTTAGAATGAAAGTGTTAAAAACAGACCAATTATTATATTGCTAGCTACTAATGTTTTGCTTGTTGTTATTGTCAGTGCTACAGCAGGTGGTATCTTGGATAGAGCTATTGAGGCAGAAGATCAAAAGCATGGAGACTTTCTAAGGCTGGTAAGTTGATCCGTAAAACGTCTTTTGGAATAAATACCCACAAACATCTTGTTCGAGGTTTTTCTTTATGCCAAAATTTTGTCTATCTGGCGACCATCTCTCGCAATAAAGAGGCTAACTTGGTCTTTCTTTTACACTGATATGAGAACAGGCACATGTTGAGGGATATCTTGAACTGTCAGCTAAAACAAAAATATATTTCGCCACTGCTGTTGCAATGTGGGATGCTGAGTTTTATATCAAAGTTGATGACGATGTACATGTAAATATAGGTAAAAAAGACTTCGTTGTTGCATTTTAGTTTAAAATACTGCTCCATTATATCATTTAGAGCAACTGAGAAGTTGAAAGCTTTTTTGTACCTGTCAAAAAATAACAAACAATATCGTGCTCTTGACGGCTATGGAAATACTAAGTCCTTCATGTGAATATGCTCAAGATGTTCAATTATAATGTAAATGGTACATGTATGCTTGTTTTCATGACCTTGATATATCAGGCTTCATCTTTCTATGGGATATATTGCAGGAACCCTAGCATCAACATTGATTAGACATCGGTCAAAGCCTAGGATATACATGGGATGCATGAAGTCGGGTCCAGTCCTTGCTCAAAAGTACGATTTTCCTTTCCTTGATCTTTCAGTTACTATTTCTGATTTTTTTTTGACATGTTGTGATTTATAATTTACCAAATCATGTGTGTTTTGAGCAGGGGAGTAAGGTACCATGAGCCTGAGCACTGGAAATTTGGTGATGAAGGGAATAGATACTTCCGTCATGCTACAGGGCAGCTATATGCCATTTCCAAAGATTTAGCTACTTACATATCTATAAATCAGTGAGTGCTTAACAAACACTCCTCTAGTGAAATGTGGTGTGTAAATTTCAAGGATAACTAATTGTTTACCTCTATGTTTACGAAAATTTCAGGCATGTACTGCACAGGTTCGCCAACGAAGATGTCTCATTAGGCGCTTGGTTTATTGGATTAGATGTACAGCATATAGATGATCGGAGATTATGTTGTGGCACTCCTCCTGGTAAGTTTCTTTATACCTGTCTTCTTGGTGAAGAATTGTTTAACTTGTTACAAGTAGTTTACAAATCAGTTCCAGAGGAAGATGAGTAAAAGTGGATAAAACATACAAAACTGTTTCATTTCGATATTTGTGGGGACTGAGAACTATAATTGGTCATTTTATTAAAGGATGTCGCAAGAGATAATCGTAAGTTTGTGGATTGGTCATCTGACTTTGGGAGACGGCCTCATTCTCTCTGTTGTAAATAATTCTACTAACACAATGCATGCATAGATACTGACGTTGCCCGTAAAATGCTGCTAATTTCTAGCTATCGTTTCTGGGAATGGTAGTCTTAAGTTTGCCTGTAGTGACGTTGGCTGTAAAATGTTGCTAGTTTATTTCTAGCATGGTAATCTTAAAATGCTTAAACTAGGCAGTCTTAAAATGAAACTGCTCCACAAGAACAGCAGGTTAAAACATGCCTTGAATGTATGTTAGATTCAAGTACGCACCGCATTTTGCTGTCATTATGTGTGTCGGAACTGTGATGTCTTCGAGCTAGTTCGTCTCTGAAAATTATAATGTCTGGCTTTGTTAACAAGATCAGTGGACCGAAGCAAATAAACTAAACTTAACTGTTAAACATTGGTGTTTGGCGTACCAGATTGTGAATGGAAAGCTCAGGCAGGAAACGTTTGTGTTGCATCATTCGACTGGAGCTGCAGTGGCGTCTGCAGGTCAGTCGAGAGGATGGGGGAGGTTCACCGACGGTGTGGCGAAGGAGCAAATGCCCTTTGGAATAATTCTGCTTTCTGACAATTTCCTGAATGCTGGACCGTATAACAAATCTTACACACAGAATCTTCCAACCTCAGGAGGATTCGACGACGATCAAGTGTTTTTAATAGTTTGATCATAATGTAGGTAATACCACTGTATGTAGAAAAATTGATCTGTAAAATGAGTGAGAGAGAGTGAGTGAGATAGAGAGAGAGTATAGGGTTTCTTAGAATTCTACTCTCCATTTTTATAGAGAGGAGAGAGAGTTCTCTTGGTATGAATACATCATTCTTTGAATGCTGATAGTAACAAAATAAGAGTAATAAGTGTTGGTCTTCCTTAAATTAGCATTTCCCTTGCAAAAGTTGTCATCTTTTGTAGCCCTATGATTAGTGAATGCCAACCTTTCATCATTACTCCATGAGATGACATTATTACTTCCATGTATCCTTCTCTTTACTCCTGTCTTTTCTCTAACTCTAGATAAAAAAAATCGCAAATCCTTTTTAAGACACAATGTATTCAATACCTCGGTTTTAAGTACAATCCATTTTCTATGGTTTTCTTGGTAGAGAAGTGTGATGCTTCATCTCCAAGAAAATTAGTGCTTCTCTTTTAGAGAGGTCTATATTAGATTACTTGCATCATTTGTAATGTCATCATCGGCGGCATTATACTTCATCTCCAAGAAAATTAGTGCTTCTCTTTTAGAGAGGTCTATATTAGTTAACCGATCGAGTAAACTCAACCAAAAAGATACTAATGTGTTTGTAGCTTAGCTTAATCTGAAGGACATAGATTGTTTGCATTTTGATTATCTTTCTAATTTGTGAGGAAAAGAACTCAAAATTACACCATTGTCAAAAAAAAAAAAAAAAAAAACTCATCTTGGGAAGTTTGGTTAAATTAATCTTAGGAAAAGGTTCACAAATAACACATCATAATAATGACTAATGAGTAGATCACCAAACCTTGGTTTATAAATGAAGTGGTATGCCAAGTCCCCATCAACAACAACCATACTATACAAAAAAACTCAAGTGAAGATTGGACAAATAGTTGAGGGCTATTATTGGAGTCTAAAATCCTTTCAAAATGCACACTTTTTGGGAAAGCTTGGAAAAGCAGTAATTTGGAGCAACACAATGTTGACAACACTCATTGTTAAACTCCCCCACCACTAGCATCGGAAGGAGGGATCCCCTTACCGTCCTCTTTCTCATAGTTCCAACCTTAATCCAAATGATCTCTAAGAAGTCGAGTTTGATTAACCCGCGCCTATTAAGTTAAAAAAATAAAAATTTGACAACATTTTTTTATTTTTCTCACTCAATTACTTCCTCATGATGAAAAAGCAAGCCACTCCTTCCACTAAACTACAAATTTGAAACTTGAGCTTAAAATCCCTTTCTTTCTTCTTCATTTTGTTACCAACTAAGCCATTTTATTTAGCTTGCTTCACTAATAATTAATCTATTAGCCATTTACCTAAAATGAGTAATCCAAATGATGGGCAAAATCTTAGCTCCATCCCAAAATTAAAAGTACTTGATTTTTCACTAAGGATTTCTGTTATTCCTCTTAGCGTTGCTTCATTGTGTCTCACTGTTACAAATAATGAAGATAATCCTGACTATGGTAGCATCCAATTTTTCAACTTTATGGGTCTCAAGTAAGCTTCTTCTCTTCTTACTATTATTATTCCTTTGGTTTACACCACTTGGTTAGTTCGATTTTGGGTCGGGTAGGATCCCACATAGGACAGTAATTTAAAGCTCTCCCCAACCCGAGACTTCCAGTTAAGTTTATTGAGTTTCGTGTATACTCAACCAAGTAGTGATGGTTATATCTCTTTTCTTCTTACAATCTGCCGTATGTTTGCAAGGTATATGGTTTGTGTAGCTGCCATAGCTGCTGGGTATGCTCTGGTTGCAGCAGTCTCATCTTGGATCAGCTGTTTAGTTAGCAAGGCTTGGGTCTTCTTCATTTCTGATCAGGTGTTTTTCTTTGTTGTTTTTTCACTTCAAATCTTTATTCTTGGAATGTTAAGTCTTCACATTGTACAAAACAGAATTAGCCCTGCTTTTTATCTTTGGTGATTGCATTGTTTTCACATTGGAATTAATAACCACTCCATCCATTATCCTTTCCTAGTGGTAGTGTCTAGTATATTAGTACTATACATGTGTTATAGGGTACATTATATGCCACTTCCACTCATATGATTACTAGCACATGAGTACATCAGATTTGGGTAAGACGAACTTACACGAAGACGTGACAAGTAGTTAAGATCACGGGGTGAGTTTCAACTTAGAAGTTAGAACCGTAAAAGAACTATCTCAACCAAAACCTTTAAGTCGTTTTACCCCTTAACATGCCCGGGCCCTCATGCGAATGACTTTCGGGTTTGAAGCATGGACCATGCACATCAGCACATGCATGGACTCCTATACCTTGTGCCTGATAGTCCCACTCCAAGAGAAGATGAGTTTACTAGAATTGAACTTGAGAAGCAGCATGAGGCATGGTCAATAGTTCTATAGCTTATTTAGAACTTCAGAAACGCATTTACAATTGTATCCCTTATACGCTATGGAAGGAGTAATTGCCTTTGTGCAAAATTAGAACAAGTGCTTAAATGGTATTCACAGTTGCTTTACTAATGTAATGATATGTTTTGGGTGGTGTCATATATATTAGGTAATGGCCTACTTGATGGTGACATCAGGAGCAGCAGGAGCAGAGATGTGGTACTTGGCATATAATGGTGATGTTGAAGTATCATGGAGTGAAGCTTGCAGTGCATATGGGAGCTTCTGCAACAAGCTTAAATTTGCTTTGGTTGTTCATTTCTTGGCTGTGTTTTGCTTCCTTATTTTGGCTGTTATTTCTGCTTTTAGGGCTTTTTCCATGTTTGATCCTCCTGTTCCTCCTAAAGAAGTGGAAGCTGATCCAAACAACTAATTCATCATGTTCCCCACCTTATTGATCATTGTATCATGGACACTTAATAACTAATAACACTATAACAATAACTCTTTAGTTTGTCTCTAGATGTTCCGTAGTTCGTGCATATATTTGACTACTATGTAAGTTTCTTGAACAATTTAAGTGAAAGTATATCAAATGTCTTTGGGCCGGTATGAGACCCCAAACAACTCAATGGTTTTACACTTTACTCGTAAAAGTTACTAAAAGTTGTTAAGGTGTATAATAACCCTAAAACCTTGCGTGGTTAGTGTTAGTGGGGTAAGACGGTCCCATACGAGATCCTGAAATAAGCCCATTAAGACCGAGACTATCCAGGCCCAAACCCGAAAAGGCGGAGGACTAAATCAACAAGGTTACGGAGTCCGAATAGAGGTGTGACTTCCTCAACAAGTATAAAAGAGATGGCGATAATTATGAGTGGGGTGGGTCTCCACTCTTTTTCTCTCTCTCCTCTCACAACAAGCAACCTTTCCTTTCTTTGTTTTCCCCCAATTTCTCATCTACTTTTTCTTCGCCGATTCGCTATCTTATCTCTTCTTGTAAGTTTGTTGTTGTCTATCGAATCCTTAATTTTGATTTTGATTAATTTGGAATTTTGTTTATTATTATCATCGGTGAAACCCTAATTTTGTTTGATTTTGATTTTGATTTTGATTGGACTTTTGTAGTTTGATTGATTTGTTGAATTTTTAATCAATATGATGGCCAAGAGCTCTTTCAAGCTGCAGCACCCTCTTGGTAATTTCTCTTTCTCTGATTTTCCCCTAATTTTATTTGGTTATTATGATTTAATTTTGACTGTTTGGTAGAATTATTGTTTTATCCGATGATTGTTCGATGTTTCTTTTGTGGGTTGATTTTAATTTGTTTCTGTGTTCATAAAGTTTTGATCTTTGTGAAATTTTTTTAAGACTTTTGAGTAAATTTGAGTGAAATAATTAATCAGTTTGATGGTAAAGTTGGTTTCTTTGCTAATTATGTGTATGTATTTGATTTAATTGTACTTTACGCTATGGATACGGTGATGTTTAGATTGTATTCTGTAGTTTATTGATGGATCATCATCAAAGTTGAACACTTGATTGTACAATATAGGTGTACCATGTATTTGATCTTCTTTGCCTTGGCGTTGTTGTTTATGTCTCTTGCTCAGTAAATTTCATATCATATTCCATAGAAAGCAATATCGATAGTCGTATCGCTCCATTGTGGTAGATTGATTAATGTTGTTTGATCGCTGGTGCTTGGTGAGATTGTCTTTAGCTTCATTCATGCTCACGCGTCCCATGGAGTTTTGGATAGATTGATTCATTGATTAGCCCTCGCTTTCATAGGAAATTATGCTACGATCGATTGTTAGATTTGCTGTGTGATTTGAGGTCATCCAATGTGTTTACTTTCTGTGTTTCCTAAGCAGTTCTCATCCTTTTACACTTGAAAATTTGGGTTTGCAACTAATTTTTGCATTATTCAACATGACAGAACGCAGGCAGGCTGAAGCTGCTCGCATCAGGGAGAAGTATCCCGACAGAATCCCTGTATGTTATCATCTCTAGTATATCTTCATCCGCTTTCATCTTCATTGCCTAGTGAATATTGCTAAGAAGTTTAACTTGCTACTAATATTAACTTGATTGTTTTGTCTAGGTTATTGTGGAGAAGGCTGAAAAGAGTGACATCCCTGACATTGATAAAAAGAAGTGAGTAGTTTCCCATCGTGTTCAGTTTTCGTTACTGTTTATGTGTTGTCTTTTCAGACAGTTACTGCCCAAGATTTTAAGAGTAGGTTTATCTAGGTTTTGTACCTTGTATCTGCTGGCATACCTACCTGTCGTCCACAACTCTACATGACTGATCTTTAAACACCTTCGGCAATTTTATATTTGTAACCTTTTAATATGTTGGGAGACTCTTTATTTATGTATCTGTTTGTTTTTCAATTCATAATGTGCTAGAAGCTTATCATCGTTGCTACATATCTCGATAAGTGGAAGCTGAGAGTTGTATTAAATCATATTCCGTTAAAAGTGGCTGGTGTTCATGAAGTGTACGAGTTCTGTCCCTTTTATTGTGAGGGTACTGTGTTAGCTGTTTGACTTGGTCTCATGGACCTTCACACATGTTCTAATTTACCTTCGGTCTCTGGACTCCAGGCTTTCAGAGAGGGAAGTAACAAGTTCTTAACTATCTGTTGTACGCGTCCATTGCATATATTTCCTATGGCTTCAAGTATCTCATTGATTCTATCTTTCATTGTTGCGCTTGCAGGTATTTGGTTCCTGCTGATTTAACTGTTGGGCAGTTTGTCTATGTGGTTCGCAAGAGGATAAAGCTCAGTGCTGAGAAAGCCATATTTATCTTCGTAAAGAATATACTACCACCTACTGGTAAGAACTTAAAACTCATAACTCATATCCGCTGCTCCTTTGCTTGTGCGGTGATGTTTTATTTGTGTCGTGTCTGATTCTCTTCGCCTCTTTATTTGGGATCTGATGTTTGATGTATGGTTCTGTTCTGCAGCTGCTATGATGTCAGCTATTTACGAGGACCACAAGGATGAAGATGGCTTTCTCTACATGACATACAGTGGCGAGAACACATTTGGAGCCCTATAAGCGAGTTGCTGTGGTGGTATTTATGTAAATAAGCTCTTGGACAACTAGACCAAAAGTTGTATATAGTTTCTGCTAATTACCAATTAAGCTAGCGGCTTCTGCCGGACTGCCACCCTTCCTCGGACGAATATATTCTCTATCTTCTTCTGAAGTTGTTATGTTATGTTATGTTATTAATTGACGTGTTCCGAATGTTCCGAATGTTTGATTTTCTGTTCGTTGCCATTCTCTGATGCATCCAAATCTAGTTATTTATGTTCATGCCAGGGAGACTATACGCAGGCAAGCTGCTATGTGCTTGCACTCAGCTTCTTGAAATTTCCTGTCTGCTCTAAGCAAGCTTGCAGCGACGTTTTGAATGAGATGTAGAGTTTACTTTCCGTGTCCTTGAATTGAGATGTCTGACGTTTTGCGTCTCTCTTAATTCTGTTGATCTGTCTCAAATTGGATGCATCGTAATCGAACAGGGAGATCAGCCTACCTGCTCCGCTGATCAGTTCTCGTGTTGATGCATCACAATCTGACCGATATAAGAACACAATGTCCACCCCTGGTGAAGCTCAATGTCTCATTGATCACGCTACTGGACATGTTCATGTTTTGTGGTTTTTTTTTTTTTTTTTTTTCGTTCTCTTAGTTTGCAAAGAACGTATGTCGATGCAATATACTCTACAGCCGTTGATAATTAGTTTTCACAGAAAGACAAAGTTCTTGAGTTAGTGTCGTGTTGTCGTGTCGGTTTCTATTCCTTATTGCTCAAAAATACCCATCGCGACGCCGGGTAGTAGCCTTGGTTTATCAAACGAAATAGGTACGTCAAATTGTATAAATTCAATCATATGTGATCACACCGCCAGACTATACTAGTATGCATTAAGCAAATTCACGCTTCCCAAACTATTGGTCCATAGCGTCCTCCGGCTCTTTAACGTCATACAAAATAAAGCGAAGATTAAATATAAAGGGTTGACCCTATTATTAGTAACACTATAGTCTATAGTGCATGGACCATACCAACATATCATCATATAATTTGCAAAAACGTATTATTCGAAAGGATGGGTGAACTTACAATTAATTGTAGGGATAAGATGACGAATTGACATTGACGATCTTCCAAAAGAGAGGCGAGGTGGCGACCCGATTGTATTATCAAGCTTTTAATTCAAGACTTTTTCACCACTTTAAGCTTAAAATCAGCTGTTTTTATGGGTTAATGTTTGAATATTTCTAGCACTTTTATATGAGGTTATGTTTGTAGAGTCGATAAGCAACCACAAACAATTATTCATCTATCCCTCCAAACGTCTTTTTTTTTTTTTTTAAATGTAAAGATGATTTTAATCAGGTGAGATCTATAGGTCGGTCTTAAACGTTAGGAATAGGGGGTAAAAGGGGATAAATCTCCTCTCCGAATCTCCAAGAGCATCCTGGACCACAATAGAGTTTTAAACATGTGACATCTCTAGCATTCGAGTCCTTGGTGCTATAAAAGAACAATTATTAGTAGTAGCGTTTTTAGGGGGGGGAGAGATGATCGAAGAGGCAATAATCTCATATGAACTTACCCAATAAAATGCATGTGACCATATTATTTTCATTTTTGGGGGAGAAAAGGGCACAAATGGTGGAGGATTAAAAGGCATAAATATTGGTTGTGTGACCAAAATGAATAAATGGAGCGAGGCTCCAAACCCGTATTATCTGCCCTTGCCCCGCATCTGGATCCCATGCAATTTTTGTGCCCCTCCTTGATTAGCCTTCAAAACTAGGCCATCTTGTCTCTCAACTTGGATTAACTTGTTGTATACTACTCCATGTAAGTTATGTTTATGGCATACTCATTCACTGAATTATAACCCATCAAATTAAAAATGGGCTCGACCTTGAAAAATACACACACGATGCATACACTCAAACTTGACCTTTTGGACCCAACCTATACTGAACCAAAACTCGACCAAGCACTCCTTGGTCCTTACAAGTTACAACTATTGCCGAAACAGTTTTCTTATTGACTGTGAATCAATTTACATAAAGGTTCGAGGAGTACAAGGTTTTTTTTTTTTTTTTTGATAAAATGGACTTCAATTTTCATCAACAAAGATGATATGTGAGCTCATCTCTAAATTATTGAGCTAGTTCATTGAATTACAACAAAATAATTATACCCTAATTATTATTATTTTTTTTTTCATTTCATATGTAAGGTTTGATGTTGAAAATAATTTAGACATAATGATAGTAACAATTAGCAGATTCTAGGCAAGTTATCCCAAGTATAACAACTAGGATTCCAGTCATCTCCATCATCTTCATAATCTGAGGTGCTCACCACAGGTAGAGGCTGAGGCAGTGGCATCTTATCGTAATTATCATCTGAACTTACAACCGAGGCAGATTGGCCTGCAGGGCTTTCGTCACCACCACCATCGTTGCACCACCCTGGTACCTCAACTAGAGACGGTATTAACTCGAGGATGTTCGACAACTCCTCCTCTTTCCCCAACTTCAACTGCTGCCCTTCTGCTTCCTTTTTGATACCTGCATCAATCGACAACATATGGCATTATTATGTATCCCGAATCTTGTAGTTTACGAAACAAGGTACTGCTACTAGAGTAGGTGACACACAATTTGGGAAAGTCGTATGTATGTGTCCGTCACGTAAGCATTGACATTACATGTATTGGAAAAAGCCAAGCTTAGCTTCCCAAACTTTAATGAAAATGACTGCTACTAAAACGTAAAGCTTGAGATAGTGAAAGGGACGACGAGCGATTGCGATTAAGTGGTAGATTTAATAATATTGCACTAAAACGATTTGCCACTACAAAATTAGTACTAATTATATATACATATTACATCAAATTTTATATAATATGCCACTATCTAAGCTAACATTTTCTATTTCACACCAATTTAGTGCATTAATATCAATCAACCAACAAGTTAGAACTCATCCCAAATTAATTAACAATTGTATGTAATTACTACGAGGACTATACACATTGCATCAAATTATGCATTCACAAATAACACAGCATAAAAACAGGGTCAAGATTAATTTTCATATTAAGGGCAGAATAAATGCAACTCAAAATCATGAAATTAATATATAAGCAAACATTGAATTCCTAAAGTCTAATTCTAATTAGAATGTCACTTTAACAAATGATCATATCATATGTTTTTATTGTTACTGTACTAAATAAGGATATACTACTGTAAATAATTTTGAGTGAAAAGAAATATTACCAGTACAAGAATTCTCAGAGGTTGAAACGTCCCAATGAAGCACAGAATCATCTCTCTCCCTCTTGACACCGCGACCGGCCACCTTAACTTGAGCTTCTTGAAGAAGATCATCCAACAACCCGCTTTTGGTCCGACCCACATTCGAATTATTATTGTGATTAAACTTAACTTCTTGATGATGATTTACCACTCCTTGGTCATCATTTTGGTGGAGTTGGTTTGAAGGGAGCTCAAAGTTTCTGGGGCCATCGAAATTGAACGACCCATCGGAACCAAACCGGGTCAGAGGTACTTGACCCGAATCAAACCCAAACCCGGCTCCAAACCCACTTGAGCTAAGCTGAAATGTACCCATTTGCGAGAGCGAGGACGGAGGGCGACCAGGAACGGTGTTTGGGCAGTGCCTTAGGAAGTTGGAGGGTAGAAATGGGGGAGGGTGATGTAGTGAGAAATATGGGGAGGGAAATGAGACAGGGTTGAACAGTGATAGTGTACTATTATTATTATTATTATTGTTGGTGTTATTATTATTATTAGTATTATTATTTGATGTGTTGTTCTTTTGGAAAGAAAAGGGGAGTGAAGAAGGTGGCTGAAGAAGTGGTGCAATTTTTGGTGTTTGACATGGAATTGTATGGTTTTGATTTGGGTAAAGAGGTAATCCTTGTCTTAGCCTTCTCTTCACTCTTGTGTTCCAATAGTTTTTAATCTCGTTGTCTGTCCGCCCCGGCAACTACAATCATCATTGCACAATTCATAAATCGATTAATAACATCACAAGCCGTAATAACCATTATGAAAATTAGCGATATCATTAGTAACTAACACTAAAACGATATGACAAATCTAAAATTACGTTTAAGCAAGTTCGGAATTATAGTACTCTAGACTCTAGTACATGGAAGTTGCACACCAAATTAGATGACAAGGGAAACAAAAGTGAGGAGGACATGTGGAAGATCAAAACCTTCTATGAAACAAAACATTATTGACAGAAAATCATCTGAAAAGTACTAAAAATCTCATAAAAGCCCAACAACCATTGTACAGCTATGATTACTGGCGCCAAATAATGAGTTGCCCAGGAAAAAAAAATTGTCAGAAGAATGTCTGGTAATTTGTTTACAAAAAATCCCACACAATTCTTATTTTCTCCGTGCACTCCCCAATCTTCACAAATAAGACAATTTTCTCAACCAGAACATGATTCTCAACCAGAATTGGACTACTGATCTAGCATGGAAAATAGATACATTAATCAAAACCCAATTTTACCCTCAAATTTAAAAAAAAAATCTTAGAAATTAACCCATTTTTTCACATATTAAACAACACAAAAAAACCCCAATTCTTTAACAAAAAAATACAGGAAAATTTCAATTTTAAAAATCCCATAAATTTGCATATGAAATGAAATAAAACCCATATTCCAAAAAAAAAAAAATCTCAAAAACCCATTAATTTCATATCAACAAAAATCCAAAATTCGGAGAAATGAAACAACTTAAAAAAAAAAAAAAAAAAGAGGGGAAAAGCAGAGGAAGAGAAGAAAAAGAAGAAGCTTACGTGAGAAGAAATGCGAGCCCACTTATTACCAAGTTTAGAGTGAAGATCAATAATAAGACGTTCTTCATCAACAGAGAAAGCTCCTTTCTTTAGATTTGGTCGGAGATGGTTTGCCCACCTCAGCCTGCAACTCTTCCCACACCTCTGCAATCCCGTGTTCCTCTGTACCGCGTTCCAATTCCCTTCTCCGTTCTTCTTCACGTACTCCATCAACACCGCGTCCTCCGCCGCCGACCACGGCCCCTTCTTCAGCACCGTGCATGATGATGATGAACCACCACCTCCTCCGCCGGTGGTGGTGGTGGTGGTGGTGGTGGTGATCATGGCTGGCTGTGGAGAATTTTGGGATTTGTTTTGTTTATGTTGTTAATAATTTGTTAATTAGTTTTAGGGAGAAAATGTTGGGGGAGGGGGGGTTTTATGAGAGGTTTGAGTTGGAGTTAATTTGCTGTGAATTGAGAGAAAATGGAGGATGATTTTGAGGTGTAATTTTGGAGGAGAGAGAGAGAAAGTGATGAGAGTGGCATTGTGAAATCGTGATGAGGAAGCTTTGTGTATTTTTCTTGTGTTTTCTGCTTCCATCATCATATACTTACGCCATCACCCACATGCCTTTTCCCATTTTTACGCGCTTTTCTTTTCTTTCCCTCTCTTTTTCTTTTTTCCCTTCACATTTCATGCCATAACATAATTAACTTTGTGTATTATGTTAAATTGAAAAAACAAAAAATTATGGAAATTACTAAAGGTAAATTATGGAACAGACATCACGGTGGAATTGACAAGTTTGTAACGGTTACTCTACGAGATACACGCGTACGGTCCATTAGTTTAACGCCTTATTATATCAAGTGTTCTTATTTATATATGGAAACTAACTTGATGAGTAGGATTGTATATATAGTTTTTTCACTTATTTCACACTCCTTCAAATTCATACTACCAAATTAAAGAAAAAAAGGATTAAAGAGAGATCAATTACAATTAGCTAAGTTACGATGGGCCAAGGTAAACCATGGAAAGAATTTCACACGAATATTATGTAGGATCGAGTGATCGACTTAATGAAACTGATATTAGAAATTTAGAATGAAACTTATTATAAGGTTGTTGTAACGGCTATTGTACGAGATAAACGCGCGCATAGTGAACCAGATCCAAGCTTTACATGCATGCATGGAAGCAAATTGAGCTAACTTGATAAACAAAAAATGTATAGATTTACTTTCAATTAATGAGTTACCAAAATTTACATGTGGTACGTCCAAATTCGAGATCTCCTTATTAGATGAAATCAAATCGTTATAACTTTATCCAACTGATCCATCGATCGAGTCATTTATGTTCTAGACACTTGAAATGTTAACTTATAAATTAAACTGCATTATTATCAATTGGTTACTTCCAAAATGCGCCATAAATTGACGCTAATTTCCCAACTAGCTAGTACATCCAACACGCACACAAATGAGTTTGGTGGTACATTTCGCTTACACCTCTATACAACTAATACAAGTGCTCTCAAACAAAATCACCAAAATTCTAGCAATACCCAAGTGGATATCATACCCAATTGCATATAAATTCCATTTTTCCGGTAGCCAGACGACCAGAATGTATAGCATAACTTGGAGCTAAACTATGATTTCTACAAAAAGAGAAGATGTATATGAACATGTAAAGGAATAATGTAGGTATGGCCCATATAAGGCTTCATGAAGAATATTGCTGAAGTCATGAAAAAACAACGAAAAAATAATGGAATTAAATCATTTGTTTTCAAAGGGTGATGTAATTACATTACATTGTTCAGGCATCTATTCATATGGGCACATTTTACATTAAAAAGTGTATGCATCCCATATTATTTTTGCATCATATGGCGCAAGAAACATAAGTGTGAAGGTCACATTTTATTAATAAAGACAAATTTGTGACCTTATTTTTTTCTTATAATTTGTCATAATTATTTGTCAAGCCGCTTTTGCATCGGATCCATAAATCCATTAGATACATCAACGGAGTATATCTCTCTGTACAATATTAAGTATTCACATCATTTTTAAAAATTGATATTCTCTACTCCATTTAATTTAGGTGCTATTCAGATTTCACAAAATTATATATGGTGCTATTATGGCCTATGCCCTTTAGGCCTTGGCTACTTAATTACAAAGGATAATGTACTGTGATAGATAGACATACCTAAAATAAAGATCCGGATTTTTTGGAGTTATTTTTCCTGGAGTTCCCTAAATCTTAATTGAAAGGGAAAATAAAGTATAAATGTCATATTTTAAGAAAAAGGAAAAACATTACATGGCAGATAGAGTGATGTTTCTATTACAAGTAAACTACTCCGATCCATGGAACTCCAGGAAGAATAACTCTAGAGGATCTTAATCTCTAAAAAAAAGGACGTGTTAGATAAATTTTTTTTGTTCAAGTCACTTAAGTCGGGTCATCCTTACCATCTTTCGATAAAGAACTTGTAAAATTTGACACAATTGACACGATACCATTGACTTTTATTGATTAATAGTACTCCAACAATAACATGATTTTTACATATATTATTACTCTTATTTCAGTTATTTTATTAAATGATCTATTTCTTCCGTACTCTGTAATGTCTTATCTTATACTATATACTCTGTATAGTATTAAAAGTTGTGTTAGAGGCAACAACCACGTTCACTGACTTCAATTAGACCATCTATCGTGTCACGTGACGTGTCTCTTTAAAATTCACTTAATAAAATAATTTAATATGTCTTTTATGGTAAATGGTGTAGGTGGACACTCCATCCATGGTGAAATGATGATATATAAGTGACATTTTCCATATCTTTAATTGTCAAAATTAATAAATTAAATAAATACTTGCTATCAATTGATTTATTGTACAACTTCACTCCTCACTTATAGCACCAAAGGTACTTTCCAATAAGCACGATCTCAATTTCTCCTCCTCATTCTCCTCAAGGCAGTGGGCTCATCGAACAAAGAAACAAGGTGTAGAGTCACTCTCAACTCACACATATCCCAAACACCCTCGAGGAAAAAGTCGTCACCAAACTACCACAATTTTCTCACAAAACGCCCATCTCCCTCACAAAACAATACACATAAAACGAACTACCTTCTCATCACCACCATCAAATAAAACAACAACTCATCCTCCAAATACACCAAGAACAAAATCAACAAGGCTATAAAAGGGACGTAAAGGACAAATTTTGGGGTGGGATACAACAAACAAAGGTGGTGAATCGTGGGTAAGAAAAAAAAAAAGATGGTCTACGAAACATGGTGAAGAAAAATTGGGTTGGAAACGAAAGGTGAGAAGAATAAGAAGGGGGAGAGAAAGAGGAAGAGAAGAACAAACCTTCGTGCGTACTAGCACCGACATCAAACTTTTTTTTTATTGCCTACACAAGAAATACACACATAAAAAGATAAAAGAATATAAAACAACAAAAATGCTCCTGATGCAAACCGCCGAACTGTGAGCCGCCAAACTTCATCGCGATCCGCCAAGAGCATGGTCGCGGACCGCCAAAAGTTCATAATGCAAACCACCAAACTGTGAGCCGCGGACGTTGATAGTTCCTGCCTCGAGTTTCAAAATGATATAAATTCTTCGTTACTTGTCCGGTGAATGCGTTTAACCACATCCGGAAAATCTAAGAGCATGAACAATCATCTCCTAATGGTTTCACAAAAAAATCTCAAATGGTTTGAATATGAAGCTCCAAAGTTAATCTTATACAAATCAGTTCCAAATCTCTTCCAAATGAATGTCCGCCTCAACGAGATTGCCAAAAAAAACAAACTACTTCACAAAAAGTGGATAATATAATGAGAATTCTCAAAATCTTAGAGTAAAAAACCGGAGAGAAGAATAGAAATACGACCAAAATAGTCATAAATTCATACAAAGACACGAGCTTTGAAACACATGAAATACTTCACAAAATGAGCAACCAACACTTCTACCCAACAAATATAGTCCTAGGCTATCTTCAGTAATCTTTGGAGAACATATTGTTGGTTTAGAAAATTTTATTAAATTTGACCAAAATCACAATACATAAGCCACGGTTTTTCGATCCAATGGCTCTGAAGCAAAAACGTCTAAAAATTGGCGGTGATCCCTAAGGATGATATAATGATAATTGGCTAGTGTCAAAAACCTAAGAGAAGATTAGAAAAATAAGCGAAACGGTCTTAAATCCATACCAAGTGATGAGCCTGGAAACGCATGAAATTTTTCACATAATGAGGAACCCACACTCAAAACCAACAATTATAGTCCTAAGCTGTATTCAAATATGTTTGGAGGACATTTGTTTTTTCGCGATAAATTGATCAAATTTCACCAGAATCACCATACATAATTCAAGGTTTTTCGATAAAATGGCTTTGGAACCAAAACAACTCAAATTTTGGCGGTAGGGTCTAAGGGTACTATAATGAGAATTGGAAAAAAGTCAGAGTAAAAAAACTAAGAAAAGATTAGAAAAATAGCCTAAACGGTCTTAAATCCATACAAAGTGACGAGTCTGGAAACGCATGAATTTTTTCACATAATGAGGAACCATCACTCAAAACCAACAAGTAATGTCCTAGACTATATTCAAATATGTTTGGAGGACATTTGGTTTTTCGCGAAAAATTGATCAAATTTGACCATAATCGTAATACATAATCCACGGTTTTGGATAAAATGGCTTCAGAACCAAAACAACTCAAATTTTGGCTGTAAAGTCTAAGGGTGATATAATGAGAATTCACAAAATATTAGAGTTAAAAACCTAACAATGATTAGAAAAACAATCAAAACGGTCTTAAATCCATACAAAGTGACGAGCCTCGAAACGCATGAAATACTTCATATAAGGAGGAATCAACACTCAAAACCAACAAGTATAATCATATGCTATATTCAAATAATTTTTGAGGACGTTTGGTTTTTCGCGAAAAATTTATCAAATTTGACCAGAATCGTAGTACATAATTCAAGGTTTTTCGATAAAATGGCTCCGGAACCAAAACGACACAATTTTTGGCGGTAGCATCTCAGGGTGATATAATGAGAATTGGCAAAATATTAGACTCAATAACCTGAGAGAATATTAGAAAAACAACTATAACAGCCTTAAATCCATACAAAGTGACGAGCCTCGAAACGCATGAAATACTTCAGATAATGAGGAACCAACACTCAATACCAACAAGTATTGTCCTAGGATATATTCAATTATTTTTGGAGGACATTTGGGTTTTCGCGAAAAATTGATCAAATTTGATTAGAATCGTTGTACATAATCCACGGTTTTCCGATAAAAATGGCTCCGAAACCAAAACAACTCAAATTTTGGCGGAAGCATCTAATGGTGATATAATGAGAATTGGCAAAATATTACAGTCAAAAACCTAAGAAAACATTAGAAAAACAATCAAAACAGTCTTAAATCCATACAAATTAAAGTGATGAGCCTCGAAACGGATGAAATAATTCATATAATGAGGAAACAGCATACAAAACCAACAAGTATAGTCCTAGGATATATTCAAATATGTTTGGAGAACGTTTGGTTTTTAGCGAAAAATTGATCAAATTTGACCGGAATCGTAGTACATAATCCACAGTTTTTCAATAAAATGGCTCCGGAACCAAAACAGCTCAAATTTTGGCAGTAGCGTCTAAGGGTGATATAATGAGAATTGGCAAAATATTAGAGTAAAAAACCTAAGAGAAGATTAAAAAATTATCAAAACGGTCTTTCCATACACAGTGTCGAGCTTAGAAAAGCATGAAATACTTCACATAATGAGGAACCAACACTCAAAACCAAGTATAGTCTTATGCTATATTCAAATAATTTTTTAGGACATTTGGCTTTTCGCGAAAAATTGATCAAATTTGCAATTTGAACAGAATCGCAGTACATAATACACGGTTATTCGATAAAAAGGCCACGGAACCAAATCAGCTCAAATTTTGGCGGTAGCGTCTAAGGATGATATAATGATAATTGGGTAAATATTTGTGTCAAACACTTAAGAAAATATTAGAAAAACAGTCAAAACGGTCTTAAATCCATACAAAATGAAGAGTTTCTAAACGCCTGAAATACTTCACATAATGAGGAACCAACACTCAAAACCAACAAGTATAGACCTATTTTATATTCAAATAATTTTTGAGGAGATATGGTTTTTCGCGAAAAACTGATCAAATTTGACCAGAATCGTAGTACATAATCCACGGTTTATCGATAAAAATGGCTCCGAACCAAAACAGCTCAAATCTTGGCGGTAACGTCTATAGATGATATAACGATAATCGGCTGAATATTAGTGACAAAACCTAAGAGAAGATTTGAAAAACAGCCAAAACGGTCTTAAATCTATACAAATTGACGAGCATCGAAACGCATGAAATACTTCATATAATAATGAATCAACACTCAAAACCAACAATTATAGTCCGAGGCTAAATTCAAATATGTTTGGAGCACGTTTGGTTTTTCGCGAAAAATTGATCAAATTTGACCAAGATCGTAGTACATAATCCACGGTTTTTCGATAAAATGGCTCCGGAACCAAACCAGCTCAAATTTTGGCGGTAGCGTCAAAGGGCGATATAATGAGAATTGTCAAAATATTAGAGTAAAAAACCTAAGAGAACATTAGAAAAACAATCAAAACGGTCTTAAATCCATACAAAGTGATGAGCCTAAAAACGCATGAAATAATTCATATAATGAGGAAACCAACACTCAAAACCAACAAGTATAATCGTATTCTATATTCAAATAATTTTCGAGGACATTTGGTTTTTCGCGAAAAATTGATCAAATTTGACCAGAATCGTAGTACATAATCCACGATTTTTCGATAAAAGGGCTCCGGAACCAAAACAGCTCAAATTTTGGCAGTAGCGTCTAAGGGTGATATAATGAGAATTGGTAAAATATTAGAGTCAAAAACCTAAGAGAAGATTAGAAAACTATCAAAACGGTTTTAAATCCATACAAAGTGTCGAACCTCAATACGCATGAAATATTTCACATAATGAGGAACCAACACTCAAAACCAACAGGTATAGTCCTATTCTATATTCAAATTATTTTTGAGAACATTTTGTTTTTCGCGAAGAATTGATCAAATTTGACCAAAATCGTAGTAAATAATCCACAGTTTTTCGATAAAATGGCTCCGGAACCAAAACGGCTTAAATTTTGGCGGTAGCGTCTAAGGATGATAAGATGATAATTGCCTAATATTAGTGTCAAAAACCTAAAAGAAGATTAGAAAAACAGCCAAAACGACATTAAATCCATACAAAGTGACGATCCTCGAAACGCATGAAATAATTCACATAATGAGGAAACAACACTCAAAACCAACAAGTAAAGTCGTAGGCTATATTCAAATATGTTTGGAGGACATTTGGTTTTTCGCGAAAAAATGATCAAATTTGACCAGAATCGTAGTATATAATTCACTTTGTTTTCGACAAAATGGCTCCGGAACAAAAAAAAACTCAAATTTTGGCGGTAGCGTCTAAGGATGATATATTGAGAATTGGCAATATATTAGAGTAAAAAATCTAAGAGAAGATTAAAAAATTATCAAAACGGTCTTAAATCCATAAAATGTGACGAGGCTCGAAACACATGAAAGACTTCACATAATGAGAACCAACACTCAAAACAAACAAAGTATAGTCGTATTCTATATTCAAATAATTTTCGAGGACATTTGGTTTTTCGCGAAAAATTGATCAAGTTTGACCAGAACCGTAGTATATACGGTTTTTTGATAAAATGGCTCCGGAACCAAAACAGCTCAAAATTTGGCGGTAGCATCTAAGGCTGATATAATGAAAATTGACAAAATATTAGAGTCAAAAACCTAAGAGAAGATTAGAAAAACTATCAAAATTTTACATAATGACGAATCAACACTCAAAACCAACAAAGTATAGTTCTATGCCATATTCCAATAATTTTTGTAGACATTTGGTTTTTCGCGAAAAATTGATCAAATTTGACTAAAATCTTAGTACATAATCCACGGTTTTTTCGATAAAATGGCTCCGGAACCAAAACAGCTCAAATTTTGGCAGTAGCGTCTAAGGGTGATATAATAAGAATTGGCAAAATATTAGCGTAAAAAACCGTAGAGAAGATAAGAAAAACTATCAAAATGGTCTTAAATGCATCAAAGTATCGAGCCTCGAAACGCATGAAATATTTCACATAATGTGGAATCAACACTCAAAACCAACAAAGTATAGTCCTATGCCATATTCAAATAATTTTTGAGGACATATGGTTTTTCGCGAAAAATTGATCAAATTTGACCAGAATCGTAGTACATAAATCCACGGTTTTTCGATAAAATGACTCCGGAACCAAAACAACTCAAATTTTGGCGGTAGCGTGTAAGGGTGATATAATGAGAATTGGAAATATATATGACTCAAAAACATAAGAGAAGATTAGAAAAACCAATCACAACGGTCTTAAATCTATACAATGTGACGAGCCTCGAAACGCATGAAATATTTCACATAATGAGGAATCAACACTCAAAACCAACAAAGTACAGTCCTATGCCATATTCAAATAATTTTTGAAGACATATGGTTTTTCGCGAAAAATTGATCAAATTTGACCAGAATCGTAGTACATAATACACAGTTTTTCAATAAAATGGCTCCGGAACCAAAACAACTCAAATTTTGGCGGTAGCGTCTAAGGGTGATATAATGAGAATTGGCAAAATATTAGGGTCAAAAACCTAAGAGAAGATTAGAAAACTATCAAAACGGTCTTAAATCCATACAAAGTGTCAAGCCTCGAAACGCATGAAATACTTCACATAATGAGGAACCAACATTCAAAACCAAAGGTATAATCCTATGCTATATTCAAATAATTTTTGAGGACATTTGTTTTTTCGCGAAAAATTGATCAAATTTGCCCAGAATTGTTGTACATAATCCACAATTTTTCGATAAAATGGCTCCGGAATCAAAACGGCCTATATTTTAGCGGTAGCGTCTAAGGATGATATGATGATAATTGCCTAAATATTAGTGTCAAAAACCTAAGAGAAGATTTGAAAAACAGCCAAAACGGAATTAAATCCATACAAAGTGACGAGCCTCGAAATGCATAAAATAATTCAGATAATGAGGAAACAACACTCAAAACCAACAAGTATAGTCCTAGGCTATATTCAAATATGTTTGGAGGACATTCGGTTTTACGCGAAAAATTGATAAAATTTGACCAGAATCGTAGTACATAATCCACGGTTTTTCGATAAAATGGCTCCGGAACCAAATCGACTCCAATTTTTGTTGTAGCGTCAAAAGATGATATAATGATAATTGGCTGAATATTAGTGTCAAAAACCTGAGAGAAGATTAGAAAAACAGCCAAAACGGTCTTAAATCTATACAAGGCGACGAGCCTCGAAACGCATGGAATACTTCATATTAAAAGGAAACAACACTCAAAACCAACAAGTATAGTCCTAGGCTAGCAGAAGATTATAAAAACAGCCAAAACGGTCTTAAATCCATGCAAAGTGACGAGTCTCGAAACGCATGAAATACTTCATATTAAAAAGAAACAACGCTCAAAACCAACAAGTATAGTCCTAATCTATATTCAAATATGATTGGAGGATATTTGGTTTTTCGCGAAAAATTGATCAAATTTGACCAGAACCGAAGTATATAATCCACAGTTTTTTCGATAAAATGACTTCGGAACAAAAACAGCTCAAGTTTTGGCGGTAGTGTCATACGGTGATATAAAGAGAATTGGCAAAACATTAGAATCAAAAACCTAAGAGAAGATTAGAAAAACTATCAAAACGATCTTTAATCCATCAAAGTATCGAGGCTCGAAACGCATGAAATACTTCACATAATGAGGAACCAACACTCAAAACCAACAAGTATAGTCCAATTATATATTCAAATAATTTTTGAGGACATTTGGTTTTTCGCGAAAAACTGATCAAATTTGACCAGAATCGTAGCACATAAGCCACGGTTTTTCGATAAAACGGCTCCGGAACCAAATCGACTCCAATTTTTGCTGTAGCGTCCAAAGATGATATAATGATAATTGGCTGAATATTAGTGTCAAAAACCTAAGAGAAGATTAGAAAAACAGTCAAAACGGTCTTAAATCCATACAAAGTGACGAGCCTCGAAACGCATGGAATACTTCATATTAAAAGGAAACAACAATCAAAACCAACAAGTATAGTCCTAATCTATATTCAAATATGTTTGGAGGACATTTGGTTTTTCGCGAAAAATTGATCAAATTTGACAAGAACCGAAGTATATAAATCCACAGTTTTTTCGATAAAATGACTCCGAACCAAAACAGCTCAAGTTTTGGCGGTAGTGTCTTACGGTGATATAATGAGAATTGGCAAAATATTAGAGTAAAAAACCTAAGAGAATATTAGAAAAACTATCAAAACGGTCTTTAATCCATCAAAGTGTCAGAGCCTCGAAAGGCATGAAATATTTCACATAATGAGGAACCAACACTCAAAACCAACAAGTATAGTCCAATTATATATTCAAATAATTTTTGAGGACATTTGGTTTTTCGCGAAAAATTGATCAAATTTGACTAGAATCGTAGTACATAATCCACGGTTTTTCGATAAAACGGCTCCGGAACCAAATCGACTCCAAATTTTGCTGTAGCGTCAAAAGATGATATAATGATAATTGGCTGAATATTAGTGTCAAAAACCTAAGAGAAGATTAGAAAAACAGCCAAAACGGTCTTAAATCCATAAAAAGTGACGAGCCTCGAAATGCATAAAATAATTCAGATAATGAGGAAACAACACTCAAAACCAACAAGTATAGTCCTAGGCTATATTCAAATATGTTTGGAGGACATATTCGGTTTTACGCGAAAAATTGATAAAATTTGACCAGAATCGTAGTACATAATCCACGGTTTTTCGATAAAATGGCTCCGGAACCAAATCGACTCCAATTTTTGTTGTAGCGTCAAAAGATGATATAATGATAATTGGCTGAATATTAGTGTCAAAAACCTGAGAGAAGATTAGAAAAACAGCCAAAACGGTCTTAAATCTATACAAGGCGACGAGCCTCGAAACGCATGGAATACTTCATATTAAAAGGAAACAACACTCAAAACCAACGAGTATAGCCCTAATCTATATTCATATATTTTTGGAGGTCATTTGGTTTTTCGCGAAAAATTGATCAAATTTGACCAGAACCGTAGTATATAATCCACGGTTTTTTCGATAAATTGGCTCCGGAACCAAAACAACTCAAATTTTGGCGGTAGCGTCTAAGGGTGATATAATAAGAATTGGCAAAATATTAGAGTCAAAAACCGAAGAGAAGATTAGAAAAAACTATCAAAACGGTCTTAAATCCATCAAAGTGTCGAGCCTCGAAACGCATAAAATACTTGACATAATGAGGGATCAACACTAAAAACCAACAAAGTATAGTCCTATGCCATATGCAAATAATTTTTGAGGACATTTGGTTTTTCGCGAAAAATTGATCAAATTTGACCAAAATCGTAGTACATAATCCACGGTTTTTCGATAAAATGGCTCCAGAATTAAAACAGCTCAAATTTTGACGGTAGCGTCTAAGGGTGATATAATGAGAATTGGCAAAATATTAGGTTCAAAAACCTAAGAGAAGATTAGAAAAACTATCAAAACGGTCTTAAATCCATCAAAATGTCGAGCCTCAAAACGCATGAAATACTTCACATAATGAGGAATCAACACTCAAAACCCACAAAGTATAGTCCTATGCCATATTCAAATAATTTTTGAGGACATTTGGTTTTTCGCGAAAAACTGATCAAATTTGACCAGAATCGTAGTACATAAGCCACGGTTTTTCGATAAAACGGCTCCGGAACCAAATCGACTCCAATTTTTGCTGTAGCGTCCAAAGATGATATAATGATAATTGGCTGAAAATTAGTGTCAAAAACCTAAGAGAAGATTAGAAAAACAGCCAAAACGGTCTTAAATCCATACAAAGTGACGAGCCTCGAAACGCATGGAATACTTCATATTAAAAGGAAACAACAATCGAAACCAACAAGTACAGTCCTAGGCTATAATCAAATATGTTTGGCTAAAATTGATCAAGTTTGACCAGAATCGTAGTTTATAATCCACGGTTTTTTCGATAAAATGGCTCTGGAACCAAAACAGCTCAAATTTTGGCGGTAGTGTCTAAGGGTAATATACTGAGAATTGGCAAAATAGTAGAGTCAAAAACCTAAGAGAAGATTAGAAAAACAATCAAAACGGTCTTAAATCCATACAAAGTGTCGAGCATCGAAACGCATGAAATACTTCACATAATGGGGAACCAACACTCAAAACCAACAAGTATAGTCCTATTATATATTCAAATAATTTTTGAGGACATTTGGTTTTTCGCGAAAAATTGATTAAATTTGACCAGAATCGTAGTACATAATCCACAGTTTTTCGATAAAATGGCTACGGAACCAAAACATCTCAAATTTTGGCGGTAGCGTCTAAGGGTGATATAATGAGAATTGACAAAATATTAGAGTCAAAAACCTAAGAGAAGATTAGAAAAACTATGAAAACGGTATTAAATCCATACAAAGTGCTCGAAACGCATGAAATACTTCACATAATGAGGAATTAACACTCAAAACCAACAAAGTATAGTCCTATTATATATTCATATAGTTTTTGAGGACATTTATTTTTTCGCGAAAAATTGATCAAATTTGACCAGAATCGTAGTATATAATGCACGGTTTTTCGATAAAATGGCTCCGGAACTAAAACGGCTCAAATTTTTGCGGTACCGTCTAAGGATGATATAATGATAATTGGCTAAATATTAGTGTCAAAAACCTAAAAGAAGATTTGAAAAACAGTCAAAAAGGTTTTAAATCTGTACAAAGTGACAAGTCTCGAAACGCATGAAATAATTCATATACTGAGGCCTTATATAATAGCACCATATATAATATGTTGATACTCTTACTAAATCATGATATTATAACTATCGGAAGATGATATACATACACTTCGTGCATGTGGATCCTATATTTACACCTGCATTCTAGCAACTGGTAATAGAGCAATAAATGTATGTGACTAAGATGAGTGTGCGTGGTCTAACATCGCCTACAAGATCAATCATGGAGTATGAACAAATTAATTGACGTAATTAAAGAAAATTCAATATTTTCGACGTACAATACTACTCAGTTCTCATCCTCTAAATTGTAGTACTAGAAGTCAAAAACTACTGCGGATTAAATTTCTTGTCATCTTGACTTGAAATTTCAGAAGACTTCTTTTTTTTTTTTTTTTTTTGTAAAGAAATGTTGATCAATAAAAAATAAGAGTATAGTTTAGTACTTTGATTCAACAAATTATGGAGGCAGATCAGCATAATAATACTTCAGCACCAGCTAATAAATCCCATGAAACAAATGACTTCAACGAAGAAAAGGTCGACATGATGAAGTTTGCCAAGATGATGAAGCACGCCAAGGTGATTAAGCAGCAAATTTTCGAAAAACTCGAAAATCACTCGTACAAAGACAAGCCTATGGGAATGGAAAATGATGATAAACGAGTCCGAAAATGGGTTTCTTCTACGATCATCAATGGGAAATCCGTGCTTAAGTGGTTGATCATTGTGCTAAATGTAGTCATTGAATTATGGCAAGTGATTTTAGCTCAAGAAGCCGCAAAAGGGCTTATCGACAAGCCAAATTACGTTAAGCTCTGTGTAATTTCCTCTTGTATATGTTTTACTATATCGATTTGTGATATAGTTTTCGAGGCCAGGGAAGGCGATGTCAAATGGCGAAGGCGAGGAGTTTGTTTCTGGCTGTACTATCCTGGCAAACAAGGCAGGATGTTCGGGAACATTTGGCTTCTGTTTGGATTAGTAAGCTCAATTGTGCAGCTCTTCTTTAACTTGTGTGCTTATGTGAGCAAGAAGCCGGGTTTTCTAGGGTTCGATTATCTGCCATTGTTACTCGCGGTTTGCTTCTTCATTGCTGCATTTGGTAATGGTAGAAGGTCATTGCTGGGTGTAGTAAAGTGTAATGATGAACATGGAAAGTATGAAATTGAAGGGAGGTTTGTTCATGGTAGATGGGTGTTTGAGTGCCCAACTTGTAAGGTTGACGCCTCTGTTTAACAGCTTGATTGAGGTGAATTACAGCTTACGATTAAGGCAAGAGCATATGGATTGTGTTTAATGTATCAACGGAGGTTACTGTTGATAATTCAATATAATGTCATAGATTTCCAACCTTCTATTATATTGTGAGGTAGCGAACCAGTGTATCTACAAAGAGGCGAATGAAATAAACGGATCTGATTAGCTTATTAGCTAATTTGCAACTCATGGTGCAAAACTAAAATTAAGAAACGACGGAGAAAATTTACATTTGACACCTGAAAGTTTTAGAAATACCTGCGATCAACGATAATTCGAGCCACCAAGTGAGGGGAATTCAGGCTACGGAAACATGAGTCAGTAAAGTTTGTCAAAACTTTGAAATCACAATATGGGTGAGATTCTGGTAACATGAGTTCACCTATACAATTCCACACATTTAATCGAGCCTAGATCTGTGCATATGTAGGAGTAGGACTATCCCGTGCGTTTTCTAAGATCTCTAGTCACAGTAATGGCAGAACAGATTAACCAGAAAGCAGGAAAACTATGAATGGATGCTTTCTCAGTTTTAGCAGTGGACATGACAAGGTTTGCAGCTTGTAGAAGGTCATCACGAGTTGAAGAGTTTTCTAAACGGTCCATCCTTTCTATCTTTTGCTGCTTCAGTTAGTGCAAGGAACCTCTTGAAACCAGTGGTAGCTGCTCCGCGGCCTAAAGCAGCTGCTCTTGCAAGCACATCCTCTCTAGAAGCAGCAACAGCTGATGAAGCTGGACTTATCATAGCTGACTGTGTAGGTACAGTGGGAGCAACTGCTACAGCCGATGAAGATAGGGCTGGTTGCTTGATACTCGAGCCATGTTTGTTAAAGTCATCAAGTATGGTCTGCTGATCTGCTTTTTTGAGGCCCTGCAAGTTAGAACACATTTGAAACTGATGTTAAAGCCGAAGATAACAAAATGCACATTTATACCACCACCGCTTGAAGAATGGATACTAGTGGATATAACGAATGCAACAAAGATACTGGTCATAATGCAACAACGAAAAAAAAGACTACTAATGCCTCGAAGCTCCCACACAAGGGACTAGACGTATATTCGACCTCAGAGCAGAACTTATGCACAAACAAAAGCATTAAAAGTAAAAGAAGGCCAAATGCTTATATGGTGAACCAGAATAAATAAGTTAAAGTAAAACCTTGAGCTCAAGGATTCGCTGAAACTCTGAGGGAGTTCCCTCTGGCAACAGAGCCCGATATGTATCTGCCACAGAATCCATAGGAGATAATATAACCTAGCAATAAACAGATTGTCAGCCAGCAGCAAAGTGTATTAAACAATCTACACCAATGACACATTCACTTACCTTCAAAAGGGCTTCTGCTTTGCTCATCTCACGGCTGACAAACTTAGCATAGCTAGCAGCTCCAGTTGTCTACACACACAAGAAAGACGGTGTTATTAACAGATGACACTAGAAAAAGACAAAAAAAAGTATGGATCCAACCTTGGTGGAGCCACACTAAAAGTGATCAACACATTCTCACTGCACACTCATTACATTTACTTAGGTTCTTTGGACCACACAACTCAACTAACAAGAAACTGGTCATGGAAGATAAGTGAAGAGAACAGTTAAGTGACAACTTACCTGTTTAGCAAGGGAAGGAACCTCCAGAAGAATTGTTTTCACAGCTTGAGTGTCCAAGAGCATCTAAACAAAAATGCGATTTGTTAGGTATCTCTTAGATACATATACTTTTGAGACTATAGATACATTATCAGAGGACGAGTCTACAGCAAATACATCAAAGTGTGTTGTCACATTCACAAGCAATTCTAATTCACGAATCCAGATTCTAACAAATACTGTAAAATTGGAGAGAAGTAGGTAAAGCTCATGGGTGGAATAGGAAATGACATGCCTGAGAAAGACTGTAATACGTATTCTGGTGATTACAATACATATCTCTATACATATAGCCATTAAAATTTAGATTTTCATTTACTCCGACTTCATCCTGAGTGCACAAGACACTCAATAAACATTACATTGTATATGAAAGTTACCTGCTGCGCTCCAGTTTCCGAAATCTGCTTGCACTTGAAAATGTTGAGATAGAATCGCGGACCGAGAGATGACGCAAGCTGCACGAAATTTAAGGCTTTTGATATTCAGCAGTACAATATGCACAGAAGTTAATTCAAAGAATACAATTGCCTCGGCATCAGTTGACGGGAAAGAGGGCACAAAATAGTAGATCAGGCTGTCGGCATCAGTTTGTTTACATAGTCGCAGTTTGAAATTTTGACTCGACAGAAAATATAATACAGAAGCAAAGCTGAAAACAAATAGCTCTTCATGAATAACCGACATGGATAATAAGTGTAAACCTTAAATACACATCTCAGTACATGCAAGACTCCTCAGTTTAGTACCACATTGATCCATAAAGATGTCCCAAAGAAAACATGCACCAAAATCCATGGAGCAAAAACATTAGAAAGCAGATACACCTATATATTCTTCTCAGTTACCTTGTCCAGAAAAAACTGGAAGTAAATGCAGGTCAGAAGACTTCCAAGTACAGGAATACTACTTCCGAGGATTGTATTTATTCCATTAACGTACCTACATACAAGGAAATTCAACAATGAACTTTTTACTCAACGGCAATCACATCAGTCTTCAAACAGAATGAGTCTTACTCTGATTGGTCGCCTACACTTTCCAGTGTTGCCCAGGGAACACGTGTCATTGCAGCCATTTCAGCATCAAATTTGGTTTCCAAACCATGCACCACAGTTATCAGAGATCTTGTAATCACAGCTGAATACTCATCCTGTGTCATTGCACAGTTTAATAAGAGACTCACATAAAAGTCCAAAACTAATTGATATGTAGTAAATTTACCTGTACGTCTGACATATCAACTCTGTCTGAAAACAGAGGATCAATTATTTTTGATATATTTTCCGCTAATTCGCCAGCCTATGAGCAGAAAGAAAACCAGTAAAGATAAGCTCATAAACACAGGATTTTGTGAAAGAAACACTCAGACTGCAAGTACTGTTTACTGTTTAGTGTATACTGAACCATCCACGATAACTCTAACAGAACTATCTACACTACAAGTAAAAATGGTCATGCCCTAAGTTCCTATGGATATCATCAAAACTTATATTCAACAAAGAGCAAACTAAAGCAAACCATATTCAACAATTAAAGCAATGACCAAAGTAAAGAGTGATAACAATTGGCTCCAAATGTGTCACCCTCACAACATTCAACAATCCCACATAATATGAAAAAGTTTTGCCATCAAAGGAACCAAATTCCAAAAGAAACCATCTTCCAAACATCAACTACGCAATCCTTTCACATACTCCTTTTAACCAGTACGAATATATATTAGGCTTTATGAGCAACCTTGTTATGAGTGAAGAAATGCAAGTGATAGGAAAAAGAGCACTTTCATGAAGTTAAATTCCTACATTCTTCTTTATTTATCAAAAGTTCGAGTTGGAGAGTGAACCATAATGAAAAGGTCACTTTCACTTAAAAGAAAAAACGAAGCATTTGAAGTGCCAATGAACATTGGGTAACACCATATTTTCACCACAACACGACAAAAACGTCTCTCTTGCGAGTTATGGGCTATATGCTACTCTCGCTCACCCACGCATACCCATGTCGAATAACAACACTCCACAATTATACACATAAGAATGATTTCCATAATTATCAAGTTTAACACCCAGACTCTCAAACTCACACATGAAATGACTTATGAGTTGTGATTGAGTGTAACTAATTCACATTTTATGGTGCTCAATGTGCATTAGTTCCGATTGAAGATGTAGTTCAGCACAAGCACAACTACACATTTACTTCCTCGACTGACTAATACAACCATGGGTCAACCCAAGTTGGATCCAGTCAGCTCGAGGCACAACACCTTTTCGCTGTGGCCGAGTATATAAGCACCAATAGGTTCAAAAAACCTGAAGTGATAGGATTCCTAGAACGTAGACTAAAGCAAGTGGCTAGTTCATAGTTTGACAAACAATCAGTCTGCCAAATACCTCCCGCAAGTGTGCATCTGGATTGACTCCAGCAGGGCAGCAACCCCATACCTCACTAAATTAATTTTTAATCCACGACTTTGAACCTTTTTTTTGCTTCTTTTTTTATGCTTGTCATATTTAATTACATTCAACATTAAGTTGGATTAGATGCTTGTATTATTCAAATCAAATGAGCACATCATCATTGAGACAAACGCGCCTTGTTTCTTAGAGTTGTGGATAACAACTTGGAAAAACCTGGAGCCGTTAACAATACCAAGCTCTTAAAAACTCAATAAAAATTGCACAGAATATCTCCTTGACTGAGCCATTTTATGATCCAAAACTAGATTCAGCAGAAGTAAGTGATTTCAAATAATTGGACAACACTATGCAGAATTGCAGTTTCTAACTAATTCTATTAATTAGAATCATATTCTATCATCACTGTAAGTCAAATGAGCGAAGTAGGTTCACAGAGGAAAATGTTATGAAGCTACGAAGGAAACTCACCGTTTTATGACAGTATTCAGCGGTGTTCACTATATAGCAGATCATCCTTTCATCTTTCTCAGATGTCTGATCCAAAAATGAAGGAAAAAAATAAAATAAAATAAATGAAGAAGAAAATAACAAATAGCGCTACATGACAGATACAAAGAGAACTACAAGATTATATAGCACTGCATGTCAAACCTTAATTTGCCCATCCATTCCAGTAGCTGCTGCTACGATCCCTGTTCCGCCCTTTGGCAGCCTAGCGAAGAGCTTTGTTGCATATGCTTTAAGAATTTTTTGAAACACCTACCAACATAACCCAAGAAAATATCAACTTCAGTCGACTGCATGAGTTATAACTTATAAGACACATCCTTTCGACGTGTTTAGCTACTGGCATGTAACCTTACCAGTCCTTGATATTCTCTTTCTTTTCTCTAATAACAGTTTATACAACCCCATCTCCAAGCATTTATGGTCACACTCAGAATAAGGCAAGGAAAAATAAGAAACATCTTATGACTACTATTCTGAAGAATATGCTCAGAGTCGAAAAGTGAATTTCAACAATTGCAAGAGGTTCTATAAGATAAAAGAACTGTAAATAGTCATTCCGAAGTAGCTACTGACTCGTCGTCTTATACTACTCCTGTAATGGTTCATCTTGAATGTGAATCGGAAAAATAACTCATCCAATCAAACTATAAAATTGTACCCCATCCTTATATCATAAAACTGATAACCTCTGGGCTCTAGCTCATTTTTCCCAAGAGAATTAGGCTCATTATTATAAGGACATAAACGGAGTACGATAGACGCCCTTATATACTTGACACAAATGTTATCCCCCGAGTGAGTGCTTACTTGTTGAGGGTAAATGACAATGCAAGGATTTGAGTTAAATGTTAACTAGAGAAGGTGCTACTACAACTTTGAACAAGCTAAAACAGAAGCGTGATCAACCATTCGAGAAAGGAGGAGATAAAGGTGAATTTTCCAGCACCAACCTTGAACAAATTGAAGAGAGTTTGATTCCTTGTCAAAGCGCTACATCGCTTCAAGCTTCGCCTGATTATTAGAAATAGCTGCATTTCAAAAAGACCTAACTTAATCAACCAACTTCCAGAATCTAGCAAAAAAAATTACAACGAAAACTTCATACTGAAACCAAGGTACAAAGACGAGCGCATCATTAACAGAAACTGATCAGCTCCAATGACCCAAACATCTCAAAACTTCACTTTTCAGATGTCACGAATTCAACCACCAAATGTCTATTACTCATAGATCAATACTACTCGTATTTCCCGATGTTACTATATGGTTGTACAAACATAATGATAATTTGCTTATTTGAAGATGTTATTTTACAAAATCAAATTCTAGACTTAGGCACAGAGAATAAAACAGATGGAAACAGGATAAGGAAGAAGGATTTACCGTAGTACATATGCAATATACACCCTTAAAAATCTATTTTATCAGAGTAGATTACATACCAAATACTAGGTTTACAATTCCATCCTAAATATCATCACAGGCACCAGAGTTCCACAAGTCAACCGGAAACATAACAATGCATGACAAGTCAACCAAAATACAAAAGTCTACCTGCATGCTACTGGACAAGATGTTGGTCTGACTTCCTTCTTCAGTATCCCATGTTTCATCCTGAAATCAAGATAATTAAGGTTAGTAAACACTCTGCTATATACAAGAGAAGGGAGGAGGTTCAGAAGCTATATATCTCTAAACATACCTGAACGAGTTTCTCCAGAGTCTCCATCAATGTTTTCTCTTCTAATTCAACATACACATTTAGATGAGGCTCAAAGCAAGATGAAATAATTCCTCGAAAATTGAACTGTGAAATCATCAAATTATCTTGATCAGATTGACTTTAAATATAGAAATGGATGACCATATTGGGAAGGATCTAAACTGGAAAACAATCTCCTCTTAAGATACAGTGACAACCCAGCAAGGGTCCCACGTAAACGAAGGTCCAGGGGGTTCCATATGTATGCAATGTCACTGGTACTAACATGAAATGACCTCTACAAAAAAATTGAGGACTGTCCTCTACGTGTACTCTCTTCTTAATGTGTTACTTTTACAAAGACAAAGACGGTCTGAACATATGTATGGTCAGACACTCAGACCTACAAGATATCAAGATAAACTCATGAGGTTTGCAGATAAAGTGTGAGATTAAGAAGTGTACAAATTTTAAAAACTCGCTTTTTCATAAACACTTCCAAATTTATCTGGAAAATATATAGGTCTTACCAAACGGTCCATACCCTTACAGACAGACACTCTCATCATTCAAAAAAGTTCGAGTCTGTTGTGAGATCACCTCACTTGCTTGTATATTCATCCCTTTACAGTTGGTGACCACTTTAGTACTTTAGTAGGTGAACCTATAGTCCGACCAAGGACCAACAACCTTAGTTTAAGGAGGCGTGAGGCGCACCGAGGCGCTGGGGGCCGTTGCGATGAGGCGCGAGGCGTAAGGCGAAGGCGCACGCCTCATGCACACGAGGCGCACTCATTTAGCGAATAAAATTATATTTTACAAAACCATATTTTGACAAAATAAAACCTTTTTTTGGTATTTAAAGAGGGACAATGGGTAAATAAGTATAAACAAGGGATTAAGGGGCAAAGGGAAGTGTATAAATAAGGTTACAAGAGAAAGAAATTGGAAACTGCACACTTGTGCGCCTCATGTACACCAGTGCGCCTTAAGCTTCTGAGGCGATCGCAGCTACGCCTCAGTGCGCCTTGCGCCTAGGCGCGCCTCAGGCGCACTTTTTTAAACTAAGCCAACAACAACAATAACAAAGCCACAGTCCCAAAATAACTTTAGTCTGGCTAACACAAATGGTCGACGACACATCATTCTGTAAATTTGATTACTGCATAGTCCAAGCATGATGCTAGGTATACTAGCCTTTTGCCAAAAAAAATAAAAAAATAAGAGTTCAGCGTCACATTTGAAATCATTTTCTCGACACGAGTTTCTTTGTAAGGAGTTGTAACGAGAATAACATAGTGAAAAATTGAGGCATCAGATAATATTCCGCTGTGAAACATTGAGGAATAAATGCATGTACCAAAATTCATTCAACTCAGAGACTACTACAGATACAGAAAAGAGGGCAAACTGTGCATCAAAACCCAGACTACAACTGTTGTTTTTGCCATAAACTACAAAAAAGGGTGAAAGATGTTAAGTTACCCCATCTCCAGGAATTGAATAGTCCTTCTGGCCATCCCTTTCCTGTAAATTTAGAAAACATACAACAGTATCAGCATACTGTACCAGTTCCTCCAATAAACCTAGATGAAACAGTACTGTCCGCATAAATCCAAAACATACATCATTTCCACTGCCTTGGTTTGCAGCAAGCTTCTTCTCATACTTTTTCTTTATATCTGACACAGAATGAGCGGAATTGTCTCCTTTATCTGAGTCATCAGCATCATTTCTGATATCCTTGGTTGAACTTCCACCAAACTTCTCCGCCAATTCTTCTTCAAACTCCAAAGTTCGCTGAAGTGCCTATCAATTTCAAGGAAAATGACAAAAGGCAGCAGTGAGTGATGGTAACATAGTAGTTATCAACAATCCCAAAGGATACTCAGTATCTTGGTAAAATGTAAGCTGAACAGTCACAATTTGAGACAGTCGAGCTTTGAGCCACCGAAAATTTCACCCTAACTAATAGCAGATAAGTAGAAAAGCAGGTACGAAGATATTCAGGGACCACTTGGTTTAACAAAGGAGAAGGAATAAAATCAAGAAAGAGAATGATATGAAAAGAGCTAAAGCTCCCATACTCCCCTATGTATCTGTTTTACAAGGTTTAACGACCCCTCGAGCATGCCTCCTCGCTCACATTCCGAACCAAAGGGATACCACCCCTTATCCTCCGTTCCAACAACCAAAATCTCCTCACCCCACCTCACTCCTTTCCCACCTCTCCCCTCCTCCTTTCCTATCACTGCTCAACCATGTGAGCCATCCTTACCACCACCTCCATGGTCCACTCCTATTACTGGCTTCAACTTGAGGTTTGGTGTAGCACCAACTTGTAAATTTCATGTTGGCAAATTTGACCATCAAAGGATCAAATTTCCAGATAGATCCACCTCTCCTCCCCCCCCCCCCCAAAACCCCCCTTTTTCTCTCTCTCACGATAGTTAAAGGTGTCATGGTGCCCAGTGATGGATCAAAATGGTGTTGGGAGACGAGCGCTGGTGGCCTGGACCTATAATGTTGCACAATGAAGGGTGTGGTGTGGTTATGAAACTTAGCTAAGCTGGTGAACAGAGTGGTGGGTGTGTAGGCAGATGCAGATGGCAAAGGTGAAATATCCACAAACCCTTGCATACGGAATGGCCATAAAAAGCCAAAAACCCAGAGAGGGAGGGGGAGGGGAGGGATGAGTCAACCAAGAGGGAATTGGCCAATTTGGGGAGCTTTCAAAGTAATTTTGAGGAAAAAGGAATAAAATATAGATGGATCAAACACAAGCAAAGGGAATAACTTTCAGGAAAAAAAAATCCCCTATCGTGACTACCCAACCCAAAAGGCCCCTCAATATTTACGTCAGTATAGTAATATTCAAAAGCGAACAATGACTGTCCTATAAAACCATTCATGGAGAAGAAACAAAGTTAATCAACGAAGCTAAACAGCTGGCTTGCAGGCACATTCTGATTAAACAATGTTCTCAAGCAAACTCCATCAAACATTGACAAAGAATGAAGTGAACAGTGCCCAGAAAAATGTCACCAGAGCCTGACAAGACAACTAAGCATAAACCATTTACCATCAGTAGAGTCCCAACATCTGGTTTTTCCTTCATATTATCAAGTATTTCCACAAGTTGTGTTCTGCAATAGAAAAAGGCACGACAAAGAAAATTAATTTCAGAACGCAATAGATCATTTACATAAGCTTCCATGACAGGTAGATTCCCATTTAAAGTCTCTGGTTTCAGGACAATAAAGGAGAGGAACACAGCAGTCATAAAATCAATGACATTAAGCCATCTTTGCTCTCCAACTTCTGAGTGAGGAAATATTGTCTTGGGCAGATAATTAGTAGTTCACTGCAATGCACACAAACATGGACACTGGCTAACTTTAAACGAACCCATTTAATTCTTACAAAAGAATGGCAAACATTTTTTTTTTAACTATTTTAAATCAACGGGGACTCCTTGACCTCAAGTGCTTCACTATTTATATTTATGAGTTATCTCCAAAAAAAAAAAAAAAAAACGATATTGATGAATGTTTAACATCCCTCATCACTCATTTCGCATTTTCACCCACTCCCCTCCTCCATTAGAGTTCACAGCCAATGATTTCATTTCCTACGGTGCCAAATGTGCGCTATTCACTACGATTGAGGATTTGAAGTACAGGGTCAGCTGATTATGAACTTATGGAGTAGCAAAAAAGTCAATGCATTTCTTGATCAAGGGTCTAGCGTAACAAGTTGCACACATTTAATCTATTATTTTATGGTAAGGCTGTTCAGATCTGATGCTGCCCACCCACCTCCCACCTCATTGGTCTGGATGGCAACTTGTATATAGTACATATTTCCCTACAAGAAAACTCCAGAAAAAGACGAAGTCACGACTTACACACCTTGTCAACTTGCAAAACTGGATGCAGAGTAAATAAGGAACACGCCACGAAGAAGGGAATATCTTCCATATCTCCTCGTTTGATCTCAATCGACGCTTGATCCACGCATATCTCCTTTCTGTTTTATCCAACTTTGCAAGTTCTGTTACACAGAAGAAAGTAAGAAAAGTGATAATCAGATGGAAAGCTCTATTCCCTTGAATCAAAAGCAAGAGCGCGAACAACAATGAGATACAAAATATAATAAAACAAGAGAAAGAAAGAGTACAAACCAGCTCCTTCGAAAATCTGTCTATACGAAGTAAGTTCTCGATTGCAGAAATTCTTCACTAGTTCTTCCCGCACAGAAGGTTCCAAAGCATCAACTACTAAACAAGCATCTGATAGCTGCTGAAGCAAATTGCTATCTTCAGTTTCTCTCCCTGTACCTAAGCTGAGGTTCCAGGCATAAATGATTAGGATAGACACTGTGTTGCAGCTGTTGCTCATAAGCTCACAACATAGAGTAAGATTAAGGAACCCTAAAATTATCTCATTCACAGTATTAAGATCTCTGCTAAGGGACGTCTAATCACTAAGGAAGTTTCGGGTGGAACAAAGCTTTGTTGGCTAGGTGGCTATGGAATTATGCAGTGGGAATCATTCTGTAAGCATGACGTGGACTTGGAGTTATAAGCTTCAAAAACATGATATATGGGAAGATAAACCCCTTTTTAACCAATACTTTGAATTGTAAAAAGCTTCTGATGATCAGAGACGGCATTCTCAGCAATATTGGGTTCAGTAAAGTCAAAGATACGAGTCTTTCAGGTGGAATGGGTAAGGGTGGATAGCAAAAGGTGATTACGAGCTGCTCTAACTTGATCACATATTACCCGCTGGATGGCAGCTAGGAGCCTAGGGATAGCCTGACTACTACTGACGACTCTGCAGAAAATATATATGAACCTAATCCCACTTTTCTTTCTAATGCATTTCTGCATTGTTTGGGCTTTTATACTTCAGAAGCCCCCTTTCAAGGAAATTTTTAGGAGCTATCACACATTAGGTGACAGGGACAGTTTACTGTAAGAGCAAAAGGGACACGCATGAAAAGATCCGAGGGCTAGTGGAAACCACTTAATAGTGAGCAAGGAGGGAAAGCAGCGTTGCTAAATGCACGACAATGGGACAAGAATGAAAAAACTTTGGTTTTGTAAGTATCATAAGAGGGAGACCATTGTGCTGTCAGACTTGAGAGCTTAGAGACAACAACGTACTCAGCTCTTCCAATATCAGAGCTCACAGCAGATATATCAGAGAATCCAATGCTTACATCACTCTCACATTCATGGTCTTCACTCCAAACTTGAGACTTGAGAGGAATATAGCAAAGTAAGATTGTTTCTGATTTTCTCATATTTGTTGGTCGAATTGCTTCTTACCAGCTTCTCTTTGATGCATCTATGGACTATATCTTAATGTTTTTCTTCTGGTTCTTTTTACTCCTATCTTTGGTGGATGAATATAGTCAATACACAAATTCGAATTATCCAGAATAACAGTTCTCTGCCATCAATTACCCATTTGTTCTCTTGTTCACAGCCCAAAAATCCGACACTTTCAGCTACACATTCATCAAAGAAGAAACTCATCTTAAGCAGAGACAAAACTCATGTGGAGGATGGAGTTTGACTTTATTTTGTTTGTTGCTTTCTTTTCCCTTTGTTTGATTTTCAAACTATTTGGTAATGTGCTTCACTCTTAATGTTTGATTCCAAGCGTTTTCATAATATGTTCTACTACCTTTTCATAATATGTTTCCCTAGCTTTTAGGTCAGTTTCACTATGTTTTTAAACTACCATGTTCTGCCTACTTTCAAATTTTTATTGCTTCATATGGCTGTTCCAGATTACGAGATTTATGTCAGCTAACCCCAAAAATATTTGGGACTAATAGTAGGTAGTTGTTGACTTGTTGTTGGTGGTGGTGGTATTATTAAATAACGTAGTTATAACAATTGTTATTTCAGTATTCTTATTACTCTTTACTACTATCAATTAGTTACAGAAACCAACAGAGAACATACAAATAAACAAAAAGGGTGCCACACCTTGAGAAGTCAGAAAATACATGAGACTTCAGGATCTGTTTGATGTTCTTGAACTTTTCCCGCAACTCCATTATTTTCGGAACATCCCTATAGGCTTCGAAATGACTACATAACTGATTTACAGCCTGATGAACACCATAAGAAAACATACACAGTTAAGTATTAGAACAGCTATGTACCAAAAACAAAATTGATATAAATATAAGTTTTGGCCTCTGGCAACTCGGTACCTCCAGTTGAGCAGCAACCTCCTTATATTGCCGCTTTGAAGACATCACTTGAAGTTGCTCAACAGCAGACACTGCCAAAGCATTAAAAATTTGATGTTGGGTTCTCAATTCAGAAAGGAGCAAAAGAAAAATTTGGAGGAGATATAACCTAAAGAAAACCACAATTATAACAATTGGTACATGTCCAAAAAAATGTACAGGGTATTATTAGAACAATATTATAGATTCGTAAGGCCCTCACTGTAGGGGATACATAACGGGATACTGCACATGAGGGTGACGACTGACGAGACTATGGCCCAGTAGCCCACAACCTTGGAATAGAAGGTAGGATGTTCAACCACCACATACTCTCTTCAGAAACAATTTTACATAATATTAGCATATCGAGCAACACCCATGTAGAACAAATGAAAAATAGCCATAAGATTGAAGGTTGAAGGAGACAACGGACAACCGCTGCAACAGTTAGGAAAATGAGGCATGCACAATGAAGGCCATATGAGGGGCTGACGACGACCCAAGAGTACTTGGATCACAAACAATTAACACGGGCGACTTGGCATAGAAGAATTTATGGCTTCGAATGTGGGAAGTCAATAGATAAAATTTAAGCAAAATATGGTTTTGTATTCAACACATTAGCTCATCTTTAAAGTACTGTTGCTTTGTCCTTTACCCTTCAACCTTCGTGGCTCTCTTTGTCCCTTTTGTCCTCCCTCAATTGCCGTTCTTTCTACTTTATCCTTGATTCACCTCCTAGAAACACTCACTTTGACGGAGAGCCCACCCCATGTCATTTTTAAGACTCAAGCTTCCCATTGCTGCTGTCTCATCTAGAAAGAAATCAATAGGACCTTGCCAATTTGCCAAAGCCTATAAAGGAAGTCAGAATGTGAAACTAATTGTTTGCCGCAAACCGGCATGATTGTGACAGTCGCTGAGACAGAACATTTGACAGGTCATAAGACTTGCAGCTAATACTACAGGTCACTTATTTCAGATAAGTCAATTATACTCGGATTAAGAAAAACATATTTTTTCATACACGGATTAGAAACAAGATAAACAATTGCAAACGAAGGGAAGTGGAATGTAATTGAGAGTCAAGTAGATAAGTTCCAAATCAAATTCACTATCGCAAACAAAGATACAATAGGTAGGTTCCGCAAATAAGATATTCTGTTTTGCAAAAAAAAAGATGATACATTTGGTTTGATTGGAGGGCATGTCTAAATGCACTTCTCCTAATAAATTAGGCGCACACACATCAGAAATTCGACAGTTCCTCAATCCTTAAACTGACAAGTTAAAGTCCTTAAAGTGTATAATTTACCATTTTTCAATCATATATGATAAAGCCAGTACAAAATCGAGGCAGACAAGAAAAAAAGAAAAACCAACCTAACATGGTAAGCCGGTGAAGAGCTGTTATAGTAGTAGTTATATGCTTCTTAGCAAAATCTAGCTTCTTTATGTCACGGCAGATTTCTTGAACCATTGTCTCGCTCTGTTCAGCCTTGGTTTTAATTTCTCGTATTTTGTACATAAGTTCCTGTTGCATAGGAACTACTCAATTAGAGGAATGTAAATCAAAGATACAAGGAAAAAAAAAACTCAGTGAAATTAAATATTTAAACTAGTAATGGCAAGTTAGAAGAACTTGACCAAGCAACATTTTTTATGGGTAGAAATAACAAATCAAATCGCAGTACTATATAGGGAATACGAACCTCCACTGCATGAGTTGCTGCAGCAAGATCTTCTTTAGCTTTCGTACCTGAATTACTCTAAATTACAAGAAGTTAACCATCAAAATCCACAACTACGCATAAGTATTTTGACAAGTGAAAGAAGATGCAGATAAGTTCAGACAGAGATCGTAAGACTATTGGGGGGGGGGGGGGTATTTGTTTTTATTAAAACATCTACTTAGAGCAGATATGAAGGGAAAAGAAGCAACGATAGTTTTATCACGAAGAAATATACATAAAATCAACTTCCAATCTCAAGGGCCTCATATCCTCAAGGTCCTTCATTATTGCAACTATCTATCAAGCTTGTTCTCAAATTAACCACTGTGGCACTTTTTAACACTAATCAAGTTGCACCTATTTCATATGAAATAGAGGTCTGCCCTCACAGAAAGATATTGAAGGATCATCATTCTTTCACCACTTGGCCGTTAGTGATTCGAGTCGTGAATGATAGTGATCTGCGGTGATACTCCACTAAGGAGAACCCATTCTGAATCATCAAGAAAAGCAAAGGTAACTTCCCATCATGCACTAAGGAGAAAGAGAAGACAAAGACTGCAGCTGAGTTTCTTTCTCCTTTAAGGGCTTTGTGGCAAACTAGAGGATAGTTGAAATTTTCAATATCATTAAGGAGGGCACAGATAGACAACTGGAGTAGCAGATTAGCCTTTTGAGCTGTATCACGTTTTTTCATGCCTCATTCCTCCTATGTACTTTACAATAGACACCTCACACAGAATACAACTAATGTCCCTTTTTGTTCAACTGAAGAAAACACGATGTGTTTCTACGCCCTGTTTCTGGAAAATGCTGATCTGAAACCTAATACTTCTATCATGCACTGCTAGAAGTGCTAGGCAAGGCAAATCAAAGTTAAACAAGTTGGGCCATCTCTTAATGTTTGCCATTATCCCCGTCTCCTTGGTAAAAAATGAAAACAGTCTTTTACTAGATCCCTCATACAGTTCTGCAATGAAATGTGCCATTATCCCCCCCCCCTCTCCCCTCTCTTCCCCGCGGGTTGCAGGTGAGCAAACCAATATGCAAATTTTCGCCGTATTCTATCTAACTGGTTGCTTACCTCTCATCTGCTCAGCAACTCATTTCAGCTTTCGTCATGCCTCTAAAAAAGCCAGGTGGGAAATGCAGATATCGGCATTTTGAACAGAAAAAACACCTCCCTAATTCATCCACCTTTGAGAATAAAAGGTTAATTCAAAAATCTTTTGGCATACCCATAAAATTTGAAATGCTCAATCCTTGACACGATTAATATCAATCTAACTGCATCTATCACATTAACCTCGACCTGAATATATTCGCTCACTTTTGTCACCTCACTTGAAGTATAATTCTAATGCAAAAACCTCCAGAATATGCAGTTTCAATCGCCTCACGTAAAGCGTATATCCAATGACAACCTCCACACTCTCAGATAACACTAATCTACCTAAAACAAAAATAACAACTTTGACCTAAAAAGTTGCTGTATTATTGAAGACACAAGAAAGTAGAAGAAGAAAGAGCAAGAAGCATTACCTGCTGACGAACACCTGCTAAAATCGAAGCATCGACACGACGCACCTCACCGTGTATCTTCTGCATAAGGGGCTCAACACCGGATAACGACGCCTCTGATTCTCAAATCAAATTATACAAAGTAAAACTAATCAGAGACCAAAACCCTAAAAGCAGAAATAACTCAATAGCGAATATCCCTATGATCAGGATCAATCTATGTTTCAAAAAAACCGAATTAATCACAATTTGAACCAGAAATTAGCACACAAAATCGAGAAAACCAAAAGCAGCGTAAATTGGGACAAATAATCAAATCAAAGAAAAGTGAGAAAGAAGATACCAGTAGGAAACATTTGGTTAATGTACTCAAGAGCGCTTGATTTATCCATTGATCGAGGAACAGCCATCTACAATTTCTTTATCAAATTAACTAGTTGGAAAAATCAAAAGCAAGAATCAATTGGCGGCGAAAGCAGGAAATTAGAATGTGGAAATACTTGTTTAAGAAATTAAAGAAATCGTACCTGTTAATTGGATTTGATTTCAAGAAAACTAAAGGAATTGGATTCAGTGACCAACAAGTTAAAGAGAGATCGATCGGACATTCGGACAATGGAATACTGCTACTCAAACACAAATGGCCTTTTGTAAATTACACTATTGCCCCTATGTGAGGGATCGCCACAGGTCCAACCTCGTTCATCTAACGGCCCACACAAAAAGAATTTAATTCAAGCGTAATCGTTTAAATTCAAATCGCATCATTTGATATTACCTCTCGACTTTGATTTTGATCTCCATCATTTACATCTAACACTTGGATCAAAACAAACAAACAAACAAAAAAAGAGTTCAATCACATCTTCCTAATTTCATCATGTCATACCCCGACAATCATGCTCTTACGCTTCGTTTGGATTTGTGGGAATAACACGTGGGACAAGGGTGAGAGAGAATTTTTATCCCTCTTTTCTATTACTTGAGGGGCAGGCATTAGAGTTTGAGAATTCATTAATAAATGAAATGACTAAGTAGCCCCTCTTAAAAAAATGTAAAATGAAATATTAAAATTTAGATAGGGGCATATATGTAAAGTTGATACATATTCCAATGTTCATCCTAACAATTCTCATTCTAAACCAAACAAGTGAATTAAACTTTCTCATTGAATTCCCTACATTATTATCCCACCTCTAATCCCCTCCCCCCAATTCTCATCCCATAATCAAAACAAGCCCTTAAGGTATTGTGCCGTAGTTGTGAGACTTATCACCCTTGGGCTCTAAAATTGTGTATTCAAATCACATCGGATGCATTCAAATCACTAGATTAGAATCATCCAAATCAAATCAGTTCAAATTACAATTGTAACTCAGTTGAGTTTTCATCAAATTCAGATCAGTTCAGAGTCGTTCAAATCAAATCAGTTGTATCCAAACCAGATCATACCATATCAAAAAGATGTAATCCTATCAAACAGAGCCATGAGCACGGCGGTATCAATGACGCCGTCTCCGCTTGTGCCAGGGGAGAAGTATTTTAGAAGGAATTACGCAGTAGTGGCGGCAGCAGCGAGGGAGGAGGAGAGCGAGATGAGAGTGATGAGGTGGAGGAGATTAGAGGTTAATTATTTTGGTTTGGTCTTATTAATTATTTGCTTAGTAATAGATTAAGGTTTGTTTAATGGGGGTGTTGGTTGTTGTGTCCTACCCAAAGAGGAAAATCTATTTGGGTAGGAGGGAGTATTTGCTAAAATCGAAAGTCGATGTGCCTCGTAAAATGAGACACTTATTTGCTATGGTTGAAGGACAGTTTGGAAAATTAATTAAAATTATCTGACTTATTATATTGCAGGGGTTTGTTAGAGTATTCAAAACTGAAGCTGAATGGCTTGCGCTGGGAGACGTAGAGAGTAGACTTTGTTGGAGTAAATTTGGAGTCCCATACGACAATTTTTATGGGGCTGCATATAAACAAATCCCTTCTTGTTTAAGGCTCCACATCAAGAAAATGGTGATAAGAATAAGCAATGCGATCGGATGGGAAGTCAGAATGTTGGGGTCTTTCCTGAGGGATGCATCTGTTTTGCAGGAATTAGAGGTCCCTTCCGACGGCTATGGAACGCTTACTGAAGAAGCCTTACTGAAGCTACCAAGGGCCTCACCCAATTGCGTAATTAAAGTCTTTCCGAGTTTGTTAAATTATTAGGACTTTGGACAGAGTTTGATTTTAGAACCTCTAATCTTCAATTTATGATTTGAACAAGAAAAGAGCGTGTACTCTACTTTCCAGCAAAAACAACATATAGACTTCAAAAGGCGAATCTAAATAAAATGTACTTATGAGTTATACATTGTATTGTGTTTGGCTTTTATAAATTGGTTCCGTGGACTAAAATTGGTGAACTAGAAATCGTCTAAAATGAAATTTCTTTGTACCAGTACTCCTTATCTCTCAAAGAAAGTTGTGGGCAAGTAACAACAATCACAAAAATTGTGCACATTGAAAATGTGTAGTCAGTCAGCACCACGTGGCTAATGTCTTTTAAGGTCGAATTCAATCACGTTGTTTTGATTACGATTCACAAACCCATGTGTGAACAGCAATCAGTAGTGCAATCACCCACTTGCTCATTTTATAATCACCAACTTATTAATATCTTTTTTTTTCCTAATCATTTAAAGTAAGAAATAAGACCAGTCTTTATTAATCTTAAATTCTTAATAAATATCAAAAACCACTACAAAAGTTTGCATCTTTTTGTATGTTTAGTACTCCATACAGTGTTTATGATAAAAGGGAATCAGTAGTAAGTGTAAAATTGAGTCAAAATCATGAGTTTATCAAAGTGGGTATATGTGTTGTTCACTCTTCTTCTCTTGTTTCTTCTTGCAAAACCCTCAATTTGTTTGAATGATTTTGAGGTAGAAAAGATCCCAAAATACTTTTTAAATCAGACAAAGAGTTGTGAGGTTTTTGATTGGATGGTGAAGATAAGGAGGAAATTGCATGAGAAGCCAGAACTTGGGTTTGAGGAATTTGAGACAAGTAAGCTTATTAGGGAAGAATTGGATAATTTGGGTATTGATTACAAATACCCACTTGCAATTACTGGTGTTGTTGCTTATATTGGTACTGGGAAGCCTCCTTTTGTGGCATTGAGAGCAGATATGGATGCTCTCCCTATTCAGGTATTTCTGAATTTTGTTACTACTATTTAATTCATACATTGCATTTTCGCATTTGCCGGTTTCGATTCATGTTAGCCGACCCCAAATCATTCAAGTTCTTAAGATCATAGTTACTGATTACCTAGAAGTTGAAATTACCTCAAAGATTAGCACTTGGCCAATCATTTTCGGAATAAGGCTTGGTTTTTGTTGTTGTTGTTGTATTAGCACTTGGCCGATTGCTGGGGCGAAAAAACAACAGTATATCCTGCAGTTAAGGTGGGGTTATGTAGTCTCATAACATAAGTTTCATGCGACAGAGTATATACTCACTTTAGTAGGAGTATTAGTTTAGTCTTCATGCTCATATGCTCTTGGATAGTGGAGAATAAACCTTTATACTTGTATTATTCGTGCTTTCGGGTGTTAAAGTACTTGGCAAGTGACCTTTAATGGGTTCCAGGAGACCTATAGATTATGGAAATCGTCATGAAATGTTTCGGCTTTATAGTGTTTAATAAAGTAGGAATCTGGATACACTACTTTTTGAATAAACCTGATGCTTGCTTGTTTATCTTTTAGGGGTTGGGACAGTTGGGTAGTGAATCTTTGATATGATGTTTGACAGGACAGTGTTTGCTATTGTGGATACATGGAAACTTAGAACAAATGTGTGTGGTTTATGAAATTTGGCAAGAGGAGGTTTGAGAGGGTATCAAGTTGTTAAATCTTACTGAGGGTGTTCTGTCTTCTAGGAATTGGTGGAATGGGAGCACAAGAGTAAAGTGCCTGGCAAAATGCATGCTTGTGGTCATGATGCTCACGTTGCAATGCTGCTTGGTGCAGCTAGGATTCTCCAAGCGCATCGACACATGATACAGGTTAGTCATGGTTGAGTTTGCCTTCTGAGTTGGTGTTTCTGAATTTAAGTTGTTTGATGTTGCTTGAACTGTTGCACTAACTATAATGAAGTCCTGATCTTTGAAAAAATGATATAATAACATCTTACAGGGAACAGTTGTTCTGGTTTTCCAACCAGGGGAGGAAGGATATGCGGGTGCCAAGAAAATGATTGCTGATGGAGCTCTGGAGAATGTTGAAGCCATCTTTGGTTTGCATGTAAATTCTGTCTTGCCTGTGGGTCAAGTGTCTGGCAGGTCTGGCCCACTCTTGGCTGGAAGTGGATTTTTCGAGGCAGTGATCAAAGGAAAAGGCGGCCATGCGGCAATTCCACATCACTCAGTTGATCCCATATTAGCTGCTTCCAATGTCATTGTCAGCTTACAGCACATTGTTTCACGCGAAGCTGATCCCCTGGATTCCCAAGTAAACTATTTCCTTTCCTTTTCCAAGCTTTATTTTGAGCATATGTTCTTCTCAGTACCTTTTGCAATACACTGATATGCAAAGAAAAGAGAATAATATCACTTTATCGTGAACAAGATAAATTAACAAAATAGTTATTCCATTGGATATAATAAAATAGATGTACAAACCATATCCTGGCAGCATTATTCATTGATTAATTAACAAAATAGTTACTCCGTTGATTTGGGGAGAATGAAGATAGTTTCTTATTTGTAACTGATCTTATCTCATAAAGTTTGCTTCATGTCTGGGCAAAGAAGTTCAAAAGGTAGAGAAGTGGGCATATACAGGCAACTAAAATTCTCACATCTGGGAGCATTAGAATCTCATGCCATTATTCTTTTCTTAACTTTTTTTGGTTTTGTATGTTATATGCCAACATACTTTTTCATCATATATTCTTCATACTACATTGTTGAAAAATCGTATTGAAGTTTTTTTTTTTGGGTAAATATTGAATCGTATTGAAGTGTTGACTCACTATGATATCTTGTTCTTTGAATTGTGCTTGTCATATGTGCGCACTCTGCTGCATGTTCTAAATCTTTATGTGTGCTACTCTTTCCAAAGCTCTAAACAGATCATTTGCAGGTTGTTACTGTAGGGAAATTCCAAGGGGGTGAAGCTTTCAATGTCATACCTGATTTTGTTACCATTGGTGGAACATTCCGTGCCTTACTGAGAGAAAGTCTTATGCGACTCAAACAGCGAATTGAGGAGGTAAAGTTCAACAGCAGTGTATCTTGTAGTTATTGCTGTTCTATTTTGTGTATTTGGGTTTGTTCTTTGCTACTATGTCACACGTAGATTTTGAGTGAATCTGAGTCAACTGAAATATAACAAGCTCTTTAAAAGAGCTTGCGATTAAAAGGTACTTAAAACCTATGTTTCTTACTTCCTTGGTAGCTTCATTTTTCCTCAAAGATGAATGTCCTACACTAGACACTTAGACTGGCATGGTACATACACTTGACAGTACATTTTAGGGACACGTCTAGCCGAGTCCTGGCAACATAGCTCAATGAGGTGCTTAGTTAAAGAAAATGATGTCCAGTGTGGCAGTGTTTTGAGTTATGAATTTACACAGTTTAGAAGTTCTCTCCTTATCTATGGCTTGTTATCAAAGGTTTTTATGATTTAAGAGCATTTACAATATAACAATGGGAACCATGAAGGTTCTTGGTGGAGAGAATGGAAAGAATTTCCCCAGTGGAGGTTTTAGAAGGAAGAACCTGGGAGAAAAAAAATTGAGGGCCTTAAGGAAAATACTCTTTAGCATTGGTCTTATTATTGCTGGCATGAAGTGAAAAAAAAAATAGAAGAAACGCTCTTTTGAGAGTTGCCATCTTGAGGAACTTTTTGGTAGTCCCTTGATACATTAAAAGATGATATAAAGGAGACTTCATGCGGCGGACAAAAGTAAGCTGGGTTATGCTCCTTGCCCAAACAGGTTGCAAGGTCTGCTCCTCTGGCATGTGATTTATAGGACACCTCTGAGTCTTCGGGACGAAATCAGATGGCAACTTAGACATAATAGGAGCAAAGCTTGGAAAAAGAAATGGTTTAGATGCACATTATTAGCTACTCTCTACACTATCTCGGCTGAATGTAATGGGCACAATAAAGGTCGGGCTGAGAACTGAGAAGCAGCTTAATATTAGTATTGTATTAGAATATGTGCTTACATTGATGGTTGTGGAGAGGATGAAGATGTAGAAGCTTTGCCTGAGGTAGGGATTGTTTTTGTGTGGCCATCTGCTTGGTGGCTTCCTTTGCAAGTTTCCGGGCTTGTTTTGCTTTTTGTTTGATTAACATAATAAAGCTGATTCTTTAACAACAAAAAGGCGGCAGACTTATCTATCAGGTGGTGTAGTATGGACAAGAAATAGCCATCACTTCTTGTACGCCTACCAGGTAGAGCAGTAAATCATGAATAATTCTAGCCCATCTTTAGACGCCAGCTTGATAGCTCGAAAATCTGATCCTCAGCCTCAAAATTTTCTTCTAACCAGCATAGTCAATTGAGACGCAAGTTTAATCCCGGTTTTGCACTGCAAGTCCTCGGTTCTGTGTTATCTCTTTCTCTGTGATCGCACTTGGTTTGTAGGTGCTCCTATTCTTCAGTGCTTGTTGCTTATCTTTCTTCTGATGTGACTGAATCTTAAGCTCCATCTCTTGATATCAGGTCATTACAAGTCAAGCCGCTGTGCAGAGATGCACTGCAACTGTCGATTTCTTCACCAGCACAAAGCTTTACCCACCAACCATAAATGATGATAATTTGCATACATTGTTCACCAGCGTTGCCACAGATATGCTTGGACCTCGTTATGTTAAAGAAGCCACCCCGCTGACTGGATCGGAGGATTTTTCTTTTTACCAGGAAGCAATTCCTGGATACTTCTTCTTTGTTGGCATGAAGAACGAAACACGTGGTAAAACAGGATCAGAACATAACCCCAAGTTCGTGGTTAATGAAGACATTCTTCCATATGGCGCATCTCTTCATGCTTCCTTAGCTGTGAGGTACCTGCTTGAGAAACAAGCCAAAAGCACATCACAACAGAGTACACATCATGATGAATTGTGAGGTGTTCGTTCTTAGTTTTCCTTATTACTCTTTATCCGGGAGGCTGCATTCGGAAATGCACATAATTGTGGCGCAATGTGGGTACTAATTCTGCTGTATATTTGAATATCAAGGCTTTTAATCGAGCATTTATCGGAATTGTCCTTCTGCCCCATTCTTGACACTTATAGTGGAAACTTGTAGCAGACTAATTTCTTTTTGCAAATTTTTTTGGAGAATCGTGAAACAGACTATCGGTAACATGAAAATCCAAAGTGGCTGATATTAAGAATCATTTGGTGACAAGTATATGCACGATGAGATGGATTATATTATCGTTTGGTAAGTAACACTATATAAGACACTTTGACATGGGCAGACGCAAATTCAGCAGTTCCAGTAGAATGTGCAATTTGAAATGACAGTTTTGATGGGCTCAGTTAGGAAACTTCTGTAAGGAGTAAAGATGCAAATGAAACTGACTCCGAAACCATGCACAATTTTTGGGAGTCCAGGGTCTGTTGATACTACTAATGCAGCAGGCTCGCATCCACAACTTCATAGTTCATACATGATGACCGCGACTCAGCTACATGCTTGAGATAACGAGGGGGGTTTTGAACAAACAGAGAATAAACAAGCAACGTACTAACAACTTTGCTGAAGGACAGCAGATGCCAGATCTCACCTGAGATAATGAACTGTTCACTACAATGAGATTGGTAAGCTAATCTATGGAACAAACCAAACCTATATGCGATTGTATATGCTGTGCAAATCTGTGTTGTGTGCTACATTCGAGAAGCACTGATACGAAACCAACTCAGTTTCCGGTACACAGCAGTGCAGCACTCATCTCCATTGAATGTACATCAGTGTTGTACGTCATCAGATTATAGGACAGGCAATCATGTGTCTCGTCTTTCAGTAGCCAAACACTTCGGATGACAACTTCAAGAGGGGCTCCAACGCACTGGGGGCAAACTTCCGAGCAAAAAGCTGGCACAGATAAACAAGCCGGTGGTTATAGAAACATATTCGTCTTCCCAGAAGCCCGTCAAGGAACTGCTTTGAAATGTCATTTCTCCCAAATGTAGCAGGGTGAGGACCGCCTCTTGTCCAATCCGTGTAAGTAAGACTCCGATTAGCAAGCAAATGAGGAGTTTGAATGGTAAGCATGGTTGGGAAGTAATGCTCATCCACATAACAAGCAGGTTTGCAGAATTCTCTAAACTTTGGATAGTAAGTAGTGTCCTCAACAATCCGAAGAGCAAGCTCCCGTTTGACCTCAAACCACTGAGACCCTTTTCGCCACTGCTCAAGGGTGACCTCTGGTTCCATATTCTTGTTGTACCGCCCCCTTCCATAAGGTCCACGGTCATCATAGGAACCCATGAAACTATAACGCGATTTTGAAATGTAACGATACACAATGGTGAAGTTACGGAGTGGAATACATGCCTCTGAGAGAAGAACAAAGTGTTCATTGGACAAGTCAAGCATTGCGTTAGCTAGAAGCCTTCTCTCTGCATCACACATGCTCATCTTCCCCCATTCTGCTACCTGCGCATACATAAAGAAGGTACAGGAAGGAATTTAAATATACTAACTCAGCTATGTGGGCTTAATAAACTTCTTCAAGCAACAACTTTCCTACTAACACACATACAACATGAATCATCATATGGAACTGTCATAGTAATGACAAAATCCCACAAAGTTCTTCGTAGTAATAACAAAAGGAAGGTGCAATAGAGGATCACCATACCTGGCTAGGAATCTGCCTGCCATAGAACACTGAGGAACGCGAATAATTTGCTTGATAGCCAGGCAGTGAATGGATGTAGATAGAGTAGAACCCTTCATTGCCTTTGAAAAACCTTTCCCATAGAGGAGCAAGCGGCAAAGGTCCCCTCGTCAGAAACATGAACGCCACCTTAGTAACCCTGTTGTACGGGTACTCTTTTATTCGGGGAGCGAATGTAGCCCTCCAAAACAACTCAGTATCATTCATGTCATGCATCAGATTACAAGGAGGTCTTATCCACGCCTCTAGAGTGTTCGTCTCATCGATACAAGGCTGATACCTAGACGATTCTCTAGGCAACATATTCCGAATTCCAAAGTATCGAATCATATTCAAACTTACTATACACAACCCAAGGCCAAGTACCAAGAATATCAGGAAAAAATGAAGGATTCTAAATGACCAAGGCTTGCTTTGTTGCATTGTCCTGCCAGAGATAACACTGTCCTTCCCATGATCCCCATTCATCAATACCAGTGCCTGCATTCTGATCAAACCTCGGATTTTCGATATCTGTTTTTCGACAAATCAGCACAACTCACCCAACAATCTTAGAGAATTATGCCAGAAAATGGCATTTCTGACATCGAATGAAATCCCACAACTGTTATATGACATCCTAGACTCACAGGCTCATGAAATCAGCATCTGGCCAATTTGATTTGATCCATATAAACATCCACCAAGATCAGGATCACCTAATAACAAGATGGTGATCCTTTCCTTGTACAGAAAGAAACAATTGAAATACTGAAGAAAAAGGCGCAAACTTTCCAAATATAATCAATATCAAATCTTATGATATACAGCAATTCAGGAAATTGGGTATATTTGTTGATCATACAAATGTGTGAGTAAGAATCCCAGACTGTATAACTATAACAGAGTTACCAGGACAACACCACTACATGAAAACACAGCCGAAGCATGAAAAACAGCACCTCATAAATAACCAAATAAATAAAAGAAGAAATCTTTGTTATAATTTTTGTTGTTTTGGTTTGAATCATGCAATATGAATCAGTTGGTTTAAAAATGCAAGAAAAGGGTTGTTTTAATGGGGAATTTGGTTTGAGAAAAAACAATGAAACTGAAACAAGCTAAAAGAAAGGAGTTTGATTGAGAAAAGGGAGAAAGAGAAACGTCCGGAAGAATGGGAATAGAGTGATCAACACTTGACAAAATTTGCTTGGTTAGACACAACTTTGCAGGTGCTGATGTTTTTGTACATGTTTTCGTATTACTCATATGTGTTTATGGTTGACCTAACTAGTCTCTGTCTCCTTAATTGAGTCGGATGTGAATGTATATGGCCGCAAAGCCATTCCGTTTTCAATACTTTTGAATGCTCCGGCATGGAGAATATCTGATCCGAATCAACTTTTAATACGCAGAGTTTTAATCCAAGTAAACAAAATGGTGAGTTATCTAACTGACGAATGCTCAATCATCCTAAATGGGCAAATACTTGGAAGTTGGAACGTGGAGAAAGAAATGTCAACCATGATAATATAGGACTAAGGTAACAAGGAAAGTGAGTTTGTCTTTGACAATTCTAAAACGCTAACAATGCATTCACATTGTAGGCACAGTATTTACCCTAACCGAAGTTGAAAGAACTATGTAGACCAATGGAGAAGATACCACAAGGTAACAAAACGAAGCTTGAGTAAATAAAAACCACTTCCAAGCGGAAGACATGGAGCATCCGAAAATGGGAACTCCACAGAAATTGCTTTGCACGAACAGAACTGGAAAAGAACCACTGCCAAGCAGAAGATTGACGATTTCACACGAGTAATCAACACTGTCACCATGGAATATAACTAAAATCTTTAGACATAGTACTGATGGCACAGGTTTTACCAACACATCAAAAAGCATTCAGCTACATTTCATAGTCTGCTACTAACAGGGACTTCAATGAAGTGCCACATCAAAACTTTATAAGAACATCAATAGACAGATTCTAATATTCTAAATGAGATTCATCCTTCCGATTTCTGCTCTACTTCTCGGATGAGTTAGGACCCCTCTTCTTCCCGAATCCAACAACTGAAACAGAAACAGTACAATGAGTATCTCAGACGTGGGATTCAATGACAGCCAATAGGTATAAACAACACACTAAAACAAACAGCTTCAGCAGCAATCATCTGTTGTATTAGCCAAATAATGGACACTACCAAAAGATTGAAAAACAGGAACATCACAGTGAACAGAGAGCGGAAGTACGATTTGCTCATACACAATCTTCTATAACCCAAGATACCACCAGCACAGAGCAGCATTAGCAGAAGAGTTTGATTTGTGGTTCAGAACTTTCACTTGTAATATTGGCAACTCAAAGGAAGGACACAAAATACAACTTTGAGATCTTTTCAAACAAGAATACAATTAAACACCGGGGAGAAAGCAGAATGAGACACTCACATTCAAAAACGAAGTAAAACAACTACACCGTTTCAACAATATGACTTCCAAATTTTTAAGCATGGTTTCACAGGTAGTTAGCTTACTACAATTGGAATTGAAAAATAAATAAATCAACAAGATCCAAAGAATCAATGTAACAATTTGTTCGAGGCCACAATCAAAACTGAGGTATTTGAAAGGCACGGAGAATCGTTCTTTTTTATAGCCAACCTTCAATGCAAGATTTACATCACTATATTTTGATGAACTTGCTCTGCAAATTGGCTTACTGATGAATTAAACACAGAAACAACAATGATTTGAAGAATGAAAGATGTAGCGATTTGTTCGAGGCCAGAATCAAAACGAAAGAGTTTGGAGAATCGTACTAATAATTGCCAACCTTCAATGCAAGGTAGCACCATATAGTTTGATGACCTTGCTCTGCAAATTGGCTCCTAATCTCATAATAATAACATGACTGATGACCCCCTTTTTTCACATAGATGAAAGAACATATTCGACATCCGAATTTCATATAAACTTATATGATTCCGAACATATCAAACATCCATTTAAATGTCAAAACCCTTAATAATATGACAAAGAAAAAAAATATTCAGATGTAGAGTATAGAAGCCGAATCCCAAAATAGGCAGATGAAGACAAAACAATCAAAGGAGGAACTAGGAACAACAAAAGGGCAAAATGGTAAAAAAAAAAAGTAAGAAGAAAGAAGTGATACCGGCGGTGACGAAACGGCGGTTGTACTGAATACGCTTGTGAGCGCGACCACGTGGCTGCTTCTTCTTGTCTTGCTTTGCGACTTTTGGGGTTTGTCCTCTCACCTTTCCGGCACGCGCTAACGATCCGTGAACCTTTCCTGTATTATCATATCAATCAAAATCATATCTTATCTTATAATAATTAAATCATACGATTAGAACAAGAGTTGATTGAAGAGAGAAAGAGAGAAGAAGAATACCCATGCTTGTGTGATTTTAGGTTGTGCACAAGAGAGAGACTGCGAGAGGAGATGAAAGAGGGAAATATAGCAGCAGCTTTGACAGAGGGAGAGAGCTAGGGTTTTACAGGACTCATTTATAATGAGTTTGCTCCGTATAATATCTTCCGGGTTCTCTTTTTTTTACTTTTTTTTTTATGCGAATTTACGGCCTAGCTCAACGAAAAGACATCCATTAGCAATAGCACTTATTCAATAGTGTTTTCAAATTAGATCACATTTATTCAAATCAAATCAGATTTAGAATTATCCAAATAACAATCAATGAATCTATTCAATTTATAGTTATTAATACGTCTAATTACAGTTAATTTATCAATTAATTCAGTTCAGATCAAATCAAATCAAGTTTATTCAAATTAAATCAAATCAGATCAGAAAAATGCAGTCCAATCGCACAAGGACTAAGGCCCTGTGCGATTGGACTGCATTTTTCTGAACTGATTTGATTTAATTTGATTTGAACTGATCTGATTTGATTTGATTTGAATAAACTTGATTTGATTTGATCTGAACTGAATTATTTGATAAATTAACTGCAATTAGACGAATTAATAACTAGAAATAGACTAGATTCATTGATTGATATTTGGATAATTCTAAATCTGATTTGATTTGATTTGATTTGATTTTAATAAATCTGATCTGATTTGAAAACACCGTTGAATAAGTTGAATCGCACAGGGCCTAACTTGTTGAAAATTAGGATTACCAATAGTAAAAACTTCACCCGGCCGCCTTTTTAAATCCTAATCATATAAACACTCATACTCGAAAGCGATCGGAAATGAGATAAAGTTATGCAAGGATGCACCTATTAGTCTATTACTATGATTCTCATTTTATGAGAAGCGTCTCTTTTAGTTTTTCTTTCAAAATGTCACCTAGTAAAAAATAAACAATAGTTTTACTCTTTTTCGGTGTTTAATGAGTCTATTGCTATCTTCACTCGTTTTGTCAAGCTTGTCTCTTAACTCTTTGTCTTACATGTGTGATGTTACATTCAATTTAGTTGGTAAACCTCCAATATTAATATATTGGTACATTGGCTAGAGCCATGATTCCATGAATATACCCTGTAGTTAACTTTAATAGGTACAAGATGTTGTTGAAGTTGTAACGAAACCTGTCGACTTAAATTGTTAAGTCGATTCATAAAGAGTCGGGAATCGAATCTTACACGAACCGATTTTATGCGTTCAAAGATTAAACGAGTGAGCAACGATGTAGCGGAGTGGTAGAAGTAGAAGCCCAAAGCAAAGCAAGAGAGTCCCATCCCATATTCCCAATTTCCCATATCCATACATACATCTTCCACCATTATTCGGGTGGAGGTCATCAATGGCGGCCATGGCGACACCCACACCTCATTCTCTTATCAAAACCATAAACCCACGGCCATGGCTTCACACTCTCCGCCGCATCTCCACAGCATCACTCGCCTCTCTCTCTCCTTCCACACCCCCTTCTCCCACCGACGAACAACAACAAGAAGAGGAACTTGAACAACAAGATACCACTCCTACAACAACAAAACAAGGCAGCAAGAAATACCCGCCATTTTTCCCGAAAAGAGGGCAGACCCTTGAACTTGTATGCGAAAGCTTGGCATTTAAAGGAAAGGGTGTTTGCAAAGTTCCTGAGACTGGGTTTGTTCTTATGTGTGACCGTGCTCTTCCTGGTGAAAAGTTTGTTGGTCGGGTTACCCGTCGCAAGGGCAGCTACGCTGAGGTAGTTTATATTGTATAATTCTGATTCACATTGTATAAATTATCAATCGAATGTTATTTGATTGTTGGTTCAATTTTGTGGTTTGTTTCTAAAGTTTTGATGTTTTGTTTTTAATTATAGCTCAAAGTTTATTAATTTGATTGTGGTTCTTGTTGGGTTCAATTATGGGAATGCTACCTGCTTGTGATAAGGAAACAATTGTATACTATGTATGTATCATGTTAATTCTACTCCCTTTAATCACCAAAATGTAAATGTTAATCTGACTTTGTTGGAAAGGGAACATTGGTTCATCTTCCTCCTTTTGTGTATAGACTTGGATTTGATAAAGTTATTTACTTTTGCCACCAGGTAATGAAGCTCAGAACATTATCACCTCACCAGCATGTTGTCGATGCTCCCTGCGAGTATGCTTCATATTGTGGAGGCTGTAAGACGCAGAACCTGTCATATGAGGCCCAATTAAGGTACAAGGAAGAACAAGTTCGGGATTTGATGATACATGTTGGAAAGATCTCCAATACACAACCTGAGTTTGCCAGCATTATGAAGCCCATTGTTCCTTGTCAAAATCAGTTCCATTACAGAAATAAGGTTTGCTATTTCTCCCCTTAACTTCCTCCAAATACATCATGTTGAAATATAGGATTGCTCCAATTTTCGAATACTTTATCGTGTTCTTTCAGATGGAGTTTTCATTTAGCACTCGAAGATGGATACCTCGGGAACTTATGGGAGAAGAACAAGGCATCGGAAATGATTATGCCCTTGGACTTCATGCTCCTGGCTTTTTCGATAAGGTTCTTGATGTCAACAAGTGCTTTTTACAGAGCGAGCCTGCAAATGCGGTATGTTAATTGTTTCATCATTGGCATTTATAAGCACATTTTCTGGAGCGTCATTAAGCAATGAGGAAGTTGTCTCCTTTTTTGTTACTTATCACGCTGACTCCCCAAAGACTTGCTTTGTTATGTCATGCTAACTAATGGATTTAGGGTGCCTTTTTTTTACAATCCATTTCAAACTTAATTTGTATTTCTGATAATAGGTTCTCTTGGCAGTTCAAGACTGTTGGCGAGATCAAAGTTTGGCCCTTTCTCCCTATGATGTTCATTCCCATGCTTGAGAAATCCAGCATGGGAATGAACATCATAGATTTAGGGTGCCTTTATTTCACAATCCATTTCAAACTTAATTTGTATTTCTGATAATAGGTTCTCTTGGCAGTTCAAGACTGTTGGCGAGATCAAAGTTTGGCCCTTTCTCCCTATGATGTTCATTCCCATGCTTGAGAAATCCAGCATGGGAATGAACATCATAGATTTAGGGTGCCTTTATTTCACAATCCATTTCAAACTTAATTTGTATTTCTGATAATAGGTTCTCTTGGCAGTTCAAGACTGTTGGCGAGATCAAAGTTTGGCCCTTTCTCCCTATGATGTTCATTCCCATGCTGGATTTCTCAAGCATCTGGTCATAAGGAGTGGCAGGTAACCTGACTTCTACTATCCTTCTCATAACATCACTAGATTTTGGGTGGGGTTTGAATTGAGTGCAGCAAGATGTGAATTGTCAACATTCCTGGCTTGCTTATAACTTTATTTATAAGTACTTGCTACATGATACTGCAGGGATGCTCTTACACTTTGGACTAAAGGTGTAATACCTAAAAGCTGGTTCCTTGGAGTAATTGAACATGTGAGACTGTGAGTGTGTTAAATAGCACAGCTAACATTGTGGGCTTGGGTTCCTTAGTCCGGACTGAGTTGAGTGTTGAATATTCAGAGCATATTAAAGGTGAACCTTTAGTTGAGTAGGAAAATTGTCAGAATTTAATGCATAAGGCTGTGTCGAACACTTACCCCAACAAATAATTTGTGCTATGCCTTTTTGGACTCCATGGCTATGACACTGAATCTTTAAATACGCTTGATCTGGTAGAATGTAATTTGCCGAATGTTCTGAGCGACTTGTATCTCATAGGTTTTGAACTGTTATTATTTGCAGGGATGTTCAAAGTGGCAAGCCAGAAATAATGGTCAATTTTGTGACTTCTTCATACAATCCCGAGCTATTGAAGCCTCTTGTTGACAAAGTTTCAGCCTTCAGCGAAGTGGTACGTTTACGTTTTTTAGAGTTTCTTTATTTGGCATTATGGTCAGTTGCTTCACACTTCTGTTGTCTTTGTATGGCATTGTTTCTTTGTATCTCTGAGGAAATAATTTCATGTCCACTTCTATATGCCTTGATGCTTTTAAAGTTTCAATCTTGAATTGGCTTATCAACACATATGCTCACTTTTCTTTTTTCTAGGTCAAATCAATTGCCATTTCGATGTTTTGAGCCTTTTAGGATTGCTTGATCTGTCCTTTGCCTGCAAAGAAAGGCTTCTTTAACTACAGCAATATCCTTACTTGTTTGGATAGTCAGGTGCCCTCCCCCCCAACCCCAATGAAGATGAGGCTTATCTAGCATGACAATGAGATTATATGGACTTTCTTTTGGGGAACATGAAAACAAACCTTCGGTGTGGGAAGGGTGAATTGGGCAGTAACATCTCAGCAAACTATCGAATATTTGGCTATTTGTTGATATGAATTGGAAATCATTTGTAGTCAAAGCATGAAAACTAGATGCTTCACCTTCCATAGTTGAATTAATTTCTCTATGTTTTGTAGCTTCTTGTCCCTTTTATTTAACTTTTTAAAGGAGGACATGCATATCATCCTGGAGGAGTTTCCTTTTTTTTCTTTTCTTCTATACAAAATTTCATTTCAAACATGTTTCAATATTTTTTAACCTGTTCACAATGATCTTCAACTTATACGGAGTATCACATACACGAGACGGTTACATATGACAATTCATGTTAGCCGACCCAAATCATTTTGGGAATAAGGCTTGGTGGTTGTTGTTGTACAAAATTTCTTTTTAAATTACACTGATCCTTGTTTCTATGTCATGAACATCAGGTCAGCATTGTGAACAACATAAATACCTCAGTGGGGAGTACTTCAGTTGGGGAGGCTGAATATGTATTGTATGGGAGATCTACAATCACAGAAATATTGAGAGGGCTTACATTTCAGATTTCAGCCAATTCATTCTTCCAGACTAATGCACAGCAGGTACATGCTGGTACTGATGCAATCTTGGACTGACCTGATTCTAGAGTATATCCTGGACAATTTACAAATAATTTATGTGTTCAGGCAGAGGTCCTTTATAAACTAATTGAAGATGTTGCTGGTCTCAAAGGAGATGGCTCGGAGATTGTTCTGGACCTGTTCTGTGGAACAGGCACCATTGGTCTTACACTTGCCAGAAGGTTTGCATCATTGTGCTCACATTATTCTGTTTTGTGTGCAGCATCATATTTGTGTCATATGGCCTCTTATTGACTAAATCATGTGCCACTGCTTCTCTTGAATACTGTCAGAGCCAAGCATGTATATGGGTATGAAGTAGTCCCTCAAGCCATCTCTGATGCTCACCGGAATGCAGACCTTAATGGCATCGATAATGCTACTTTTGTCCAGGGTGACCTGAATAAAATCGATGAGAATTTTGGCAAGAGTTTCCCTAGGCCTGATGTTGTGATATCAGGTAACGTATCCGGTGGCCACACCTATTGCAATAACTGTTTCACTGTTTGTTAGTCTTTACTCGATATTAATGTCTATTTCTGCCATCTGTTGATTAATGTCTTAGGATTCTCGTTTTATAGTTATGTTAATATTGTGGTCTCATATGTGGTCATTTGGTGACTATAAGCTTCTGGAGCCACATTTTCCTGGCTGCAAGGGATTCCCAAAAAAAAAAAAAATGTGGCCAATCCTGAATAGTAGGAGGCTTAGAGTAGGGACCTGCAATTACTAAAAAAAGTTGACTCCTATACCATGAGAATGAGTGAATACTCGAATCAGGTGATGTCAGTAGCATGTTCATGTTTTAGCAATTCCTATCAAATGATGAATGGATCAAACTTTGCTTCTGGAAAATATTTAGTTTATTGGTTGAATGTCTCTTCTCGGTCATTTACGGACGTGGGTTCATTTTGTCAAGTTATCTATGTTGAGAAGATCAGGGGTCTTAATCCACTTGGGTTCGTTTGTTTCGAGTTTCACTCAGTGTTTTTGTAATCCAAAATCATGTTTCCTTCAGATCCAAATCGTCCAGGTATGCACATGAAGTTGATTAAGTTTCTACTGAAGCTGAAGGCCCCTCGGATTGTCTACGTTTCCTGCAATCCTTCCACATGTGCCCGTGATGTTGATTACCTGTGCAATGGCTCGGTATATAAAGTGATTATTTCCACTTATTCTTTATTCTGTTTCTTGTTTGATACCTGAGTTGAAAAATTGTATCTTTATAGGTGGAACAAGATATAAAAGGATGCTACAAGTTACGGAGTGTGCAACCCGTAGACATGTTCCCTCATACTCCACACATTGAGTGTGTATGCCTCCTGGATCTCGATGACAACTGTTGATACTACAATGTGCGCGCAGCTTACAGGTTACTGTCAGAACCCAACTAAGACTTCTGCTTATGTTTCCCTGAACTTTAGACACCTAGGATGTCTTACAGGAGCGTACAAGTGTATAACTTTAGGGCCAAACCATCTCTTTTCTTGATACATTTTTTGTATCAGCAACGGCGTACATCGACACTGGACTGCTGACACTTCCGTTGGTGCTATGCTAAGAACTCCTGCTCATGCTTTGAAGACGTTATCTCTCAACTACAGCTACAGAATGATAAATCTGTGGATTGCTGACGTTTGTTTTGGCACTATATGTGTTAGGGTTGTAAATGACATTTGGCACTATATGTGTTTTGACACTTGTTTTACCGACAAGTGCCAAGTCCAGGTTATGAAATTTTCGGCCACCAGCGCCGCAGCACCAAAGCAAAACTCAAGTCTCTATTCCATACTTCAGAAACCTTGGAGAAGATCCAAAGCCCCTATCCAACTTGTAAGTTGATGATCTTACCGCTGTGACCTTTTGTGATGCGTATGCTAATCTAAAATTAACACACTAAGAGTTTTTGCAGCAGAATTAAATCTAAAAGAACCTATTTTTGTGTTTTTGTGTTTATATGAAAAGAAACTAAAGAAAAACAATAAAGATATGATTCAATACCTGCAAGTAATTGAATCTGCCGAATTCAAATAGCCGCAACCCTTAATTCGATCCTCCGGAAAGGATTTAGCACTCACGCATGAGTTTGTTGCCCGCAAGCAACCACACAAAGAATTTGAAGGAAACTCCCTTCGACTCTTCGATATTAATACTCAACTGTAATCTGAAATCTGTCTATAATACATAAGACTATCTCACCTTATATAGAGTAGAGATGTCTAGCTTATTTGCCTTGATTCTAACTATATTAGAATGACGAAACTAACTTAAAACTTACTAAATAATCAGACTTTCCAAATGAATTAGGAAAAACTAATTATCGGGAACTAATTATAAGACTCCCTAAGTAAATAAGGAAAACTCTAAACTAGAATAAATTTAGTAAAACTCCATAAATCAATTCTTGCTTGGCTCCCGCATCATTTCGCAACACGTAATAAGTAGCATAAGGCATGATATGATCGAAACTGTGATACCTAAGGCTAACTTGTGTTGCTCAGAGTTGAGCTTCACTAGGCTCATGGGACTTGTACACGGTGGATTAGGTCCATCTTTTGTTTCCTATTAGAGCTGCTTCCGTTGGAATGTTGGATGGACTATATTCACTGTGGACATGAGTTTTAACTTTTAATCTAGACTCTGTAAAATTGTTGTTTCACTTGACTCTAATTTCTCTCAGAGATTCCAACATAGGGGTTATCATGAGAAACTCCTGGCTTCATCTTTACTTGAGTTGTTATCATGAGAAACTCCAGGCTTCATCTTTACTCAATATCTGCCACATAGACTAGGTATGCACTTTGGGATCGATCAAGACATTCCAATCTCGATTCCTAGGCCACATAGCAGGTTGCGACTTTTTAAGCGAAATTGTGACTCAAACAGATATTGACATGTCTTGCTTTTTTTTTAATTAAAGGTACAAACATAATTCTAATTTTTTAATTTAATTCTTTATTCAAATAATAAATAATATAGTACTGGGTCAGATTAGTACTGGTCATAACATTGAACATAGCGGGTGAATAACTAAATTAAGGTAAATGGGTCTAGAGTCAAAATGAGAGTCAAGGGTCATAATGACGTACAAGCTCTTTGAGGACTAGCTTGCACTCCTGAGGGTGCCTCCTCAACCACACACAGTTCCTTAAACTTTTCGAACTCATTAGCAACAGTATCATGACTCCTAATAATAGCATAATCAAACTTGAGTCTCTTTGCTTTATTCAGAAAAAATATATAAGCATACTGTCGAGACGCCACCCATGTCACTTGAACGCCTTATAACAGAAGATACTGAAGAGTGTTAACTAGATCAGCGTCAGTTATCCTCACATTGTATGTCAACTGCTTGTTTTAGGTATCCTTATTCAACTGCCGAACCTGGTCTTGAAAACCCTTAACACACTGATTTAACTAAATACCGAGAGGTTTGTACTCTGTCGGCGTCTCTGCTCACATAATAAAAGGCTGCACTAAGAAAACTACATTAATTGTAATGCGATCACCTGTTCTATTTTCTTATCCCACTCCATGTACCCCACGAATCACGTGTTAGCATTTCAAAAAAAATTCCAGAAAAAACATAATTGATTGTCATAACTCCAACCACAAGGGCGGAAGAATCGTGTTTGGAAGACCAATCGAATGCACGAGACGAGGACGCTATCTCTTGCTTTCTAGCTCGCCTAACCCCACCACCCTCACTCTAAGTAGCATATTTAATTGCTTAGTTTTTCTAGGTTCTCTTATCTTTTGCTTTCTAGTACATATTTTATTCTGCAAAGCATTCAACCAACTTCATTTGATTTACGACAAATGGATCCATTTGTCCATTTGCCTACAAATAGTCCCTAACATGACATCGCCTCAACAACACTCTCATGCTTCTATGTCTTTTATACTTCTTTCTAGCAGCAACCTCGGTCTCACTCTCGACAACAATGTTTCTGTTTTCCTCAAACTCCTCAGCACTCACAAGACTCAACTTTCTCCAATTTTCTATGTCTTTTAGACTTTTTTCTAACAAGAGCCTCGGTCTCACTCTCGACAACAATGTTTCTGTTTTCCTCAAACTCCTCAGCACCGACAATCTCTCATAAGACTCACCTTTCTCCAATCGTTGATTCCACAATTGTGTGCATCACTTTTATTTAGTGTACAAGTAGTCTCTAACATGACAACTCCATTTGATTTATGACAAATGATCTTCCATCTCGGCTTAATTTCTTTAAGGGGCGAGGAACAAAGAACTACTTGCCTGTATAAAATATTTCATTTTGTATTAATTACGGGTCAATATAAGTCAAGGGACTGTGCCATGTTTGTCAAAAAAAATTGTGTCAAACGGGCTCAGATTAGTACTGGTCATAACATTGAACGTAGCGGGTTAAAAAGACTAAATTAAGGTAAACGGGTCTAGAATCAAGATGAGAGTCAAGGGTCATGATGACGTACAATTTTTTTTTTAAGAGATCTACTATTATTTATCCTATTTTCACGTTAAAAAACTTATGACTAAGTTAAAAATAGAGTTAAATGTTAATATCATGTAACAACCGTATAGATAAGAATTGTTATTTGTATATAATATTTGAACTGTGCAACGCACGGGGTTAAAACTAGTGGAAAAAAAAGAAATTTTTATAGTAGGTCTTGTGGGAGACCGTCTTTCAATAATTTATTGGGGGACCAATTATGTTATTTACATCGTAATCCTGTTTATATGATTAGTGACCATTATACTACTTTGTTAATCGTTTTTAAAAACTTTAGACACTTAATCCAAAATTTGCAAAGGGGTTACTTTATTAATTCTATCTAACTTTATATGATTTGATCTTTCAAAATCATACTCCCTCCATTTCTTTTGATTCTTTACGTTTGGTTTGAATCTGTGAGAGGAATTCAAACGAAACGTAAAGAATCAAAAGAAATTGAGGGATGAGCTATGATTTATTACAGTAAATTAATACGATTACTCAAAGTATTACCAGGGTTATAATCAATGTAAAAAGAGTCACTTTATAACAAAAATATATTGGTCTCTCGATAAATTCCTAAAAAAAAAACCATTTCCGTACACCTTCACCTCACTGCTCTGTGCGTCCCTTGTATTTCAATCAAAATCATAAAACATAATCGAAAATCATCAAGAGATGGATTACAATTTAGCGGCGTTGAAGCTAACAATAGAACAACTGAAGCGAGTGAAAGGCAAGAGTTCATCATCAGGTTACACCCTGGGCGGTGATGAGGGCATACTTTTCCAACGCGCTTGGTTGCAGGGCGTTGTGGTCTCAGTGGACGACGAGAATGAATATCCTCGTCTGCTTGTGGATGACGGCACCGACATTGCGGAGTTGCATTTCAGTAATTATGACTTCCTCCGCACTACTCCATGGCAAACCGGTATATAATAAATATAATATTAGAAATGTGTGTTTGTGATTTGATTATCCTGATTGATTAATTGGTTACTGATTATTGAAGGAATGTATGTGATGGTGGTCGGAAGTTTTGTTGTTCCATCTGATAAAAATAAAATGCCTGTCATTAAGGTAAAAAGCCTCTATCTCTTTTAATTCTTCTAAGCATTAGTATTAGTATTAGTATTAGTAATAATGAATGCCCACCAGGTGTTTGATTGAATTCCCCTTTATTCAGATTCACAAGATTGTTGATCTATCAGCACTCCCTGATCGAGAAGCCATGTGGTATCTTGAAGTCATTGAGGCCCACAGAATCTTCTACCGTCCTTTTGCTTGATTATACTTTTCCTATTAAGTATGTGTCTGAATTTTAAGGCAAATACTTAATAGACAAGTTGTAGTAACTAGTATCTAGCGGGAAAACAGAAAACCCATCAGAGTTATGTTTAATGTAACAGTATTTCACTAGTGACTACGTTAACATACAAAATCAAAGTGATCATCAATACGAAAGCGTGATAGCTACAAGTAAATTTTGATCACCAATAGTCCATAGTAGAGTATTGTAAGTCGTTTTCATGATAACAAAAAAAAGAGTATTGTAATCCATACGCAACGTGTTGATCTTCAAGTAGAGTAACGAAAATGCAACGGAAACCACAAAACCCCAATAAAATGGACCCCCAAATACTACGGAGTATTATTATATCCGAAATTCAATCCGATACAAAATCCTGTTCCCTTTCATCATTTTATCAGAAATAATGTTTCCGGCGACAACGACCTTACAATCGCCACCCTTTCTCTCTCCTCCCTCATACCACCTTTTCTCTGACTTGCCGCCAATTCTGTCCCTCAACCACCGTAACAGCAGCAGCCTGTTGGGCTGCATACTAAAGGTAGCTTCTCGAAGAAGAAGAAGAAGAAGGTGCTTTGCGAGTTCGGATGAGGTGATAGGAAATCAAAGTAATGGCAAAATAATAGTCGATGATAATAACACTAGTGATGATCTGCCAATAAAACAAAATCCAGACTTGCTCTCTCTCGGAATTCCAGAGCCAGTTTATGAGGTTATCTTTTTTTTTTTCCCCAAGTTAAGTTAATAATAATTGAATAATTGATGCAATTAAAATGAGAAATAAATAATAATAATAATAATAAAGAGAAACAGGTGGTGGAGGTGAAGTCGGATGGGAAGATATCAACAAAGAATATAAATAGGAGGCATTTGCTCAAATCAAGTGGTGAGTCTGAGTCCCCTTTTTGATTATGATTATTGTTTGATTGATTGTATTAATAATTTGTAAATGAAATGATTGAACAGGACTTCGGCCACGAGACATACGAAGTGTTGATCCATCCTTGTGGTTGACCAACTCTATGCCTTCATTACTGGTATTTTTATATTTATGCAATCAATATATAATCAATTGTTAATTTGTTATTAATATATAATAATCAATTATAGATTCGGGAGCATGCGATTCTGTTGAACTTGGGGTCATTGCGGGCAATAGTGATGCAACACCGTGTTCTCATCTTCAATTATAACCGCAGAGGTGGCAAAGCTTTTATTCATTCCTTGCTGCCTCGCTTGAGTCCTGACAACACTAACGGAGGGATGTCAATGCCGTTTGTACTTGAGGTTGTCGAAGCTGCCTTGCTTTCTAGAATCCTGCGTTTGGAGAATCGTATGATGGAAGTTGAACCTCGTGTGAGTATATATTACACTACTACTACTACTACTACTACTACTACTACTGCTGCTGCTGCTACTACTACTGCTGCTACTACTACTACTACTACTACTACTACTGCTGCTGCTGTGAGAGTATATGTATATCCTCTCTTTTTTTTGTGGAGTATGTTTTTCTACTCAAAATATTTCAATGCACTTACTTACTACCTTATTAGGTTCAATCACTGCTTCAAGTCCTCCCTAACCGCTTAACTGCCGACATTTTGGAACAACTCCGCACTAGCAAGCAAACTTTGGTATACATCTATATATCAACAACATCTTCATTATCACGGAGTATTATATATAAACAACAAAACAAATTGTAATGTATGTATGTCTCATTATTCTTTTTTTTGGTTGTATGTAATGTGTCAAGGTTGAATTGGGATCGCGCGCAGGGTCTCTTAGACAGATGCTCTTTGATCTCTTGGAAGACACTCAAGAGATACGCCGCATATGTATCATGGGACGGAATTGCACACTTAACAGAATTACCAACTTCATGGAATGTTCTCTTCCTCTAGATAAAGAAATTGCAGAGGGTCGGTCACTCTTAATTATACTGTGTTATTATACATACACTTAACAGAAGACCTTTGCTTTTGTTTCTGATGCACTTTTTACTTTTTACTGCTGCAGAAGAGGAAGAAGAAATCGAAATGCTCCTCGAAAATTATCTTCAGAGGTAACAACATTTCTTATCTCTCCTCTGCTTCATAGTTAATGTTGTGAATTGTGATTTACTTGGACTTTCAGGTGTGAATCTCTCCATGGCCAAGCTGAAAGGCTTTTAGATTCTGCAAAAGAGATGGAAGACTCACTCGCCGTTAATTTGAGGTCACTGCACTGCATTCTTCTTTGCATATATGTACATATTGTAGCTTGTGTCTTACAACTTTTACTGAAATGGTTGTGTGTTTCATAAGCTCCTCTTACTAGTGCGCATTGGCTAACAAAGACGATTTCTTATGTTCAGTTCTCGAAGACTTGAAGTAAGCAAAGTGGAGTTGCTCCTTCAGGTTGGGACATTCTTCGTAGCAATTGGCGCTCTGGTTGCAGGTGAAACCCATGTCTACCACCCCTTGTTCACAGTGTATTCATATTGTTATCATAATCAGACCATGACATGACTTCTTTGTTCGGCTGCAGGCATTTTTGGAATGAACCTCAGGTCATATCTTGAAGAACATTCGGTATGATGTCTCAATAAAGCCCATTGAGTCTCATGGTTCATTGTTGCTTTTGTCAGGAGTAGTAATAATCGTCTCTTTTTGATGTATATATGCAGCTAGCATTTTGGTTCACAACAGCAGGGATCATGGTAGGCATTCTGGTTGGATTTTTCGTCATGTATTCATATCTGAAGAAAAGGAAAGTATTGTAGTTTCCCTGCAAATAATGTCGATGTTTCTGTATTATTCATCCCATTTTTTGGCTGGCCTGATAGCCACTAGGTTAGCTGATAACCAGTGAAGAATATAGTTAGTTATATACGGAGTAGTATGCTTTACAGCGGCCATGTACTGAGGGCCGATGATAAGTCATGTTTAATGTACGATACATGGTAAAACATTGTTGCGATTGGAAAATATAGTTTCTTCGTTTGTATCATATTATTGTGTAATTGGGCAATTTCTATGCAATTTGACAATGAAAGACCCTTCAGAACTGAAATCGAAACAGATTGTGAATGTTGAACAGAAACAATTTCTCACCTTTTCTTTCTAGAATTTTATGTTCAAAAAATTAGAAGTTGAAAAATTCACAGAGAATTTTTTGGGTATTAAGTTGTACCTCTGTCCGTGCATTCCTAAATCAGCCCCTTTCAAGGACAAGAATGCACGCCAAGCGCGATATTACCCACACCTGTTTCCATTTCCTCTCTATCTTCCTTATCCTTCCCACTATCATCGCGAGTCATACCACCAACAGCCTGCACATGATCAGAATCCAATGAAGGCTCCAGAAGACGGGGATCTGGATCAATCCACGGATGGGTAAGGCACTCAGCAGCTTTTGGTCTCTTATCAGGCGCATATTCAAGAATACTGAGGAGGAATCCTGCCATGTCCTTAGCATCTCGCTCACAAAATTGATACTTTTCAACAAGCACCTTATCAAGTGGCCAGAAACGTAACCGACGAATGTGCCTTAGATCCCCATGTCTATTGAAAAACTCCTTTGCATGACGTCCACCTAGAGCTATCTGCAAGATCACAAGGTGAAAATACGGAATAAGCCATCAAAAATTCTCCACAAATATATAACATCAAAGGCTAGGGACCCCTACCACATTATTGCATACGGAGTATATGGTATAGTAATGTTTTATTTTGGGAAACACCAACTACTTGAATGATACTACGAAGTACAAAAGAACAATTCAAACCGATTTCTCGAGCAAACAACATAAACCAAGCTAATAATCTTGCATCAGAGAAGCAACTAGGCAACGAGCCTACCTCCTAAAGAAAACTACTAGCTGAACACCGTTCATACGCAAACCAAGAGAGACAAAGAATGAAACACCAAGAAGAACACTAGTCGGAAACCAATTAAGAGTATATAATGTATGCCTTAGTTCGCTATCCTGACAACAAACACAAAATCCTTCATGTTGTGAAGCGGGCAATCGGCTGGTACCTGGTAAAAGATTTTTTCTAGAACAACCTTAAAGGGAAGCTCAAGCAGAGTAGCAGACTCCCACTGCACAAAGCACAAACCAACCTCCCCCCCCCCTACCCACCAAAAAAAAGAATAAAAAAATAGCCCAACGCAATGCAGGACTACTGGCATTCTCACCAAGGCCGAGCTATAATATCCCAAGCACTCACAGAACAAAGGAGCAGCTGTCCCATCTACAGCTTGTCACAAACAACATTAAGAATCACAAATAATCCTCCAGTCCTCCACCTACAAGTCCACTTATAACATCTTACATAGAGCAAAACATCAAGCGAGGAACAGCAGCAGAAATGATGAACAAATTTCGCCAGGTGACCTCAAACGTGCCCCTCAGGGCTTTGTACATATGATGAATACAGATATACAGAGTAATAAGGAAACTAGAGATACTTCCATTTACCACAAGAAGTGAGGTATGCTCAAGACGAAATACAATTTGGACCACACAGGAGGCTTGCTTAGGGACTGGCTTGTCCCACACCTCCTGTCAATTTCTATAATACACACAACCTCACCAAATCCAAAGCCGGTCATTCTTAAACTGGCTGCATCCTACCAGAATAAGAGAGCATCCAGGCAGAACATGAGATTATAGTGAACCCAAATCCAGATTTTATCTAGCAAAGCTTGGCACTGAGTGACTATCATGTTTCATGTCGAGAGAGGAAATCCTAGATATCTAACTAGGAATTCATGGTTACAAAAAACCAAAATACCCAAGGATCCTCTCTTGCTCTAGGCCAGAAGCATAAGAACAATTCTACACAATCACTAAGAAGCTGAAAACACCAAACAACCATGACACCGCAGTAGCAGAAGACCAACACAACACATTATATCACAATCCACGAAGAGGTGACAGAAGAAGAAAAGTAAAGTTAGGAAGAAGAAAATTGATTACCTTGCGGGGCATCACACCTAGCAGCTCCATCATCAGCGCAAGATGGTCCTGAAACCAATAGACAAGTATAACTCATAAATACAATTACATCTAGCAACAGATAGTAGAAGAGACTACACTACCAACAAGTATCATTGACCTCAAATGTTCTCTCCACATAATATCTTCAGTTCCTACAACATAACATTTGCTACTACAATATAACCCTCAAATAACCAAACAAAAGTTGTTTTACAGCCTAGGATTGTACGAAATTATCCATATTTTTTTGTCCAAAAATACTACACAGACCATCACACACCACATATCTAGAATATAAAAGAAAGTAAACACTTGTGTTGAGCTTCCCCAGAGAACAAGATGAGTCATTAGCAATTTCCCAATCATATGCCCAAGACAGTGTCTTTAACAAGACTACAAAAAAAAAAAATGTAATAAGACAATTTTTTTATTGCTGTCATTAATGCATAAATATCATCATTCAATAACAGCAAAAAAAAAAAAAAAAAAAGTTGTACAACAAGCATCCACAGCAATCCTTGGAAAAGTAACCATTCAGTACCCACACAATTCATTGTCCATGATGTCCTCAAAAGAAAAAAATTTGTTAACAAATGCAATGTACTGGAGAGCAATTTTATCCAATCAATAGGAAGTAAGAGCAAGTATATATTTACAGCCATACCTCATCTTTACTGTAGTTGTCACCGGAGTGAGGATCAAAAAGAACATCACCAGTGGCAAGCTCAAAACAAATGCAGGCAAAGGACCACAAGTCTGCAGGGGTCGAGTATTTCGAACCAAGAATAACCTCCGGACTTCTGTACTGCCTAGTTTGGATATCAGTTGTAAATTGTTTATATGTCCAGCAAGCATTTCCGAGGTCCACCAATTTGCAATTGAGATCGACAGACTTCAAGAGTTTTTGCCTAGTTGAGCGACTACCTCTTCTACTACTCTTCTTTCTTTGATGAATTTCAGCAGGTTTTCCATTCAGTAAGACATCATCACAAGGCTCTTCACCTGTCCCTTTTATGCTGGATTCAGGCTCATCACTAGGCTCTTCACCTGTCCCTCCAATGCTGGATTCAGGCTCATCAGAGGCTTCGTTTTCGACATATTTCTGAGCAACCTTCTTAGCCTTTTTCTTAATCTTCTTTTTCTGGTTCTTAGTCAAGTCACCATTGGTGTTGGACGGGGTTTTTGGGGCTACAAGATCCGACACAGTTTTAGTTTTTTTTGCTGGAAGGATTAGAGGAGCTCCTAGCTTGCTGAGATCCTTAGAAGGATCAATCGTGGACAAAAGCAATACATTTTCTGGTTTGAGATCAGTGTGTATCATTGACAGCTCACGATGCAAGAAATCTAAAGCCACTAGGATATGAAAGCAAATTTGTTTAACCATGTGCAGCGGAATCCCCCGGTAATCAGAATACTTTATGAGAGTAAGCAGATTGTCTCCCAAATATTCAAAAACCATACACACGTGCTGCCCGTTTGGACCTAAATGCTTAAAATGATCAAGGAGTTTGACAACACACTTTTTGCCATCTGGGTCTCCATCTGCAATCTGTTTGAGGATTGATATCTCATCCATTGCAGCCTCGGTGTAATGCTTTGCACTCTTTTGGACCTTTAGAGCTACAAATTTCTACCAGAAACAATCAAGCAATAAGAATCTTATTTTCTAATATCATGAGAAACAATGCCATTCCCAACTCAAGCACTAAAATCAGAAACGATTCATTGTCGAGTGTCGATCTTTACAGATAGAGCTAAAAAGCATTGAACAAACAGTGGAGTCAACTTATACCCAAACACTAGAGTTTGTATTGGGATTTCCATCCAATCATAACAAGAAACAAAGCATCCAGCATCACTCTTATGCAAGCTAAACAGTTTCGAAACCTTTTCCATATGCTACCAAACTAACTACGCATATCAAGCTCTAGCTAGTATAATATCAACATAACTTCCAAATTACACATCCTAACATCAAAATCTTAAACAAACAAAAGTCAATCTTAAACAACACTTTAAAGTTTCAGAAAGCAATTAAATCAAGCAAAGCATAGTAATAAAATTTTCATAAAAAAACATACAGGTTTTTGAACATCCCAAGCAAGCCAAACAGTGGAGAAGTGACCCCAACCAAGCTTAGATTGAACAACATATCTGCCATTTTTAAAAGTATCACCAATTTTAACTTGATGATAACCCCCTCTTCTGTAGTCTTCAGTTCCCTCGTCTTCAGATGTGTAATCACTCTCTTCTTCTTCTTCTCCTTCCTCACTTGTTCTATACTCAACTCTCTGCTCTGCCATTTAAATTGAGACCCTTTTGGAAAAATTGGAATCTGGGTTTGATAAGCAGGTTGAAACCCTAAGTGGGTTTTTAATTTGGGGGGTAATCCGTAATTGGATTCAAGTTGGATTGCGGGTGAGAAATTAGGGTTTTTGAGGAAATAAGTTAGTTGGTTAAGAAGGCGCCGCCTTCTGGTACTACCACTGGAGTTTGCCGGGAAAATTAAGACCCAACTTTTAAACAAAAGGTGATTGTGGAGGAGCAATATAATGGTTGAGATAATGTGTTTTTTTTGTTATCGACCAACACCAACAAATATATCACAACTACTGTATTCTACGACTCTATTCTCACTAGTCACTACTATTATTCCGAAGCTTTTTAGTGTAGCCCGTGTACTATGTTTCCTTTGCAAGAAAAGTACCTCAAATTTCGGATTTATAGTAGTATGCTCCGTATGACAAATTTGAGCATGTTTTGACCAGTCGGATCTAGATTTTGGCATATGGGTCACTTGTTTTAAACAACTTTTTGAAGTTGAGCCATTCAACCTCGGTTTCCACCTTTGTGTGACTTTTAGTTTTTTACACTTATCCACAAGTTTATTATACACTCATCCATATGAGTCGCAATTTCCAATGCTATTCTCACAAGGAGCGTAAAAATCACTACTCTTTTATGTCGGAGTGTCTTGAACTTGAGTGTCATTTTGTTGTGGTGGATCGGTTGGGGTATGTGGATCTTTCTTCTATCGTGTTAATCTCATCTCAATAATAATAAACCAGTCATTATATTTAGGTCAATATGATATGGTTAATCACAGTCTAATTGTAACTTTGTGATAGAGCTGATCAAATCGCCCAGGCCCGAAAAAGCCCGCAATAATATGGATCGGGCTTGGGCCGAGCTCGTGGCCCGAAAATTGGCCCGGTCCGCTTTTAAAAATAAACGCAATTTTTTTTAATTTTATAAACCTAAATTATGTAAAATAGTGTAAATGATGTCGGATTATGACGAATTTGGTAATTAAATTACTCAATGTAGCAAAATTAGGCTAAATATATTGAATAAAGCATATTAAAATAATAAAAATATTACTATTAATAAAATAAAATATTGTAAAATATGAAAATAACATCAAAAACCTCTTTAAAAATGTATAATAATTTATTGTTAAACTAAATATGCAAGTAGTAGATAATATTAATGGGTAAATGATAAAAAACGTATAAATTAGGCAATACGCGTTTTTTTAAAAGCCCGAACGAGCCCGCTGTGGCCCGGGCTTGGGCCGACCGAGTAGGTCCGAAATAAAAGCCCGACCCGCTCACTGGGCCAACTTTTTTACCCCAAGCCCGGGCCAGCCCATGATCACCTCTACTTTGTGACCTTAGGGGGGTACAAACGAACTGCGGAAGGGTAATATGGTGAGCTGTAAGCTATTTCCTATCCCATTCACCCATGTTTAGACTTTAGAGGTGAGTGAGTGAGTGAGTGAGGCGACCATATTTTCACCAATTAGTGTAATGTTAAGCGTATAATGTACCACTCAAACTAGACTATTTAAGGCCAATACCGTCTTAAATATTACACATACAAAAGGGATTCTTAAAGAGGAGTATGAAGTTTAAAGATAAGGACGCTATGAACAAAAGTGAAATCATATAGATGAACGGAGGTAGTTATATAGGAACCACAAAATTATCGATGAAATCTGACCACCCCTATTTGTTATTAACTTGTACTCCTGCACTAAGGTGTCGTTTGGATACACTCGGGAAGTCGGAATTCCCATGAACTTGCAAATCCTAGAAATTTAGAAAGTATGGGAATTGAGAAAAATTGTTTGGATGGACAAGGGAATTCAATTCCCATGGAAATTTCTACTTACCTAGCCCCCCCTAGGTAATTAAATTCCTACACTTTGGAGGAATTGGAAATGCCTAGGAATTATTCCTACACTTTAGGGTAACCAAACAACTCATGGTAATTCAATTCCTAGGAAAATAAAATTCTTATGGATTTTGAGGGTATCCAAACGACCCCTAAATGTCATTTAAGAGCACATTTGGATGGGTATGCCGTATGGGGATAGAATTTTCATCAATGTTTTAATTCACATGGTAAAATTCATTGATTGCCCATTATAGGAGATGTATAATTTCTACTTACATAGGATGCCATAGACCAAAAAAAACTTTAATTTTTACATTTTGTAGGAATTAAATTTGTAGGAAGTGATCCATAATTTCTCATACTCGGTATATACTATGTCAATGAAACAACCCACAAACAATTTTAAAATTTAAAGAACCACTCCATATAAATTGAAACATGATCTAAACAAACACTAGTCGATAGCCAAAATCGGACCGAAACACCTGAACATCCAACATATATTAGTAGGAAGTAGGGAGGAGTAAATTTGAAATATTGTAGACAAAATTTGAAAATTACAAATTGAAATAGCATTGTGATTTGTGAAGATACAGAAATGGCAATAAGGACGCTGGACTTTGATCTGGAAGGCTAGGTAGTCCGGGGTAAAACTTGGAAAAGGGTGAGAAAAGTAAAACAAAAGAAATAAGGTAGTACTAGTACAACTTTTCTGAATGACACGACAACAGTAGAAATAGTATGTAGTACCACACCCACACCCACACACTTTTCTCTGCAATAAAATGCATTCTGTAATCTGTATCCTGCCCAAACACACTGCTCTATATATTTTGTCCATTCACCCAATCCCTAGCGAAACCCACGACTCACTTCTCACCCAACTCCAACTCCAACTCCACCCTTTTTGCTTGCTTGTCATTTCCCTTTACGAATTTTGTCGCTCACTATTTCAAACACTGTACCCCAATTCATGCTTAGTCGATTTCAAATTGTTTTAGTTTGGGTCGATGGTATTTTCTTGTAGTTTTACAAATCGTCTACCACCTATGAGTAAATTTGAATATAATTATTGAACTTGTAAGTTGTAACTTGATTGTCACGCGGTAATAGGCTAAGTAAATCTCAAAGTAGTGTGCCAATCCGTTCTTGTAGTGCGTTGGGGACTTGATTATAGCTAATTAGCAATATATAGCCTGGTCAGGTCACAGGTGGTGTGACAAATTCTTAAACTACCAAGTCACGCTATCTTTTCCCAAAGGGAAGAATGCAAAAAGCCAGCAATAATACATGCTTACGTGATGCATCAATTACAGAATCATTAATTAAAGTTGTACACTAATTCATAGTAGTAGAGTAAATTAATTAGGAGTAATTAACTACTATTTTTGGTTTTTTGAGGTACTGCTAGAGAGTGTAGAGAGTAGCAAATTCCAAATGATGAACAAGTTGTAACGTTGGATATTCTTTTATCTTCCCCATAAGCCCATCATAATAATAACAATTTCTAGATTTACGCCTCACTTTTTACTACTACAGTACTACTAGTAGCTAGGATTCTCATTTCCTTGACCTTAATAGCCAGCTCAACCAACGTTATAATTAGTTATTACCAATTACCAAATACAGTACAGACTACAGAGTAATTCATCATTTCAATTTTGAAATATTGTAGACTTGTTGTAAATGTAAAATCTCAACAAAAAAACCACCTACTTACACATTTGAATTCTTATGGTCTCGTAATTTTTTCAGAATTAGTTAAAAATGATACTATTACGCTTCCGTGAAGACGTGCTTTTACTCTGCGATATACTCCGTACAAGGAAGGGTGAATTGTGAATCCTATCATTATATTACGTGTTAATGAGAAAAAAAAAAGGTTAAGGAAATAGCAGAATACTTGCATAGGAAGCAAATGAGATACAAGGGAGGGTAATATCGTCATAAGAAACAGTTTTCCAAGGAGCGCCCAACCATCTATCACAAAAAGCAAAGGATGGAATAGGCATTTTCAAGGTTACGCAGGGATAGAAAAGTAATTTGAAAATGATGTAACACCGGTACTAAAATCATCATCATTTTTTTATTAATATTATTATATAAACCCAGTGTCTCTCCCACGACTCATGACGGTTCTTAATACCATCACCTTCTTCTCAACTTCTCTTTCTCTCCTCTCACCTTCTTCTCAACTTCTCTCTCAAGTCTCAACCCCCCCCCTACTCATATAAATATTCCCAGTTGAGTTTTATTTTCATTTCATCTTCATCTTGGTCAGTTATTTATCCTTTTATTTTCTGACGCTGTTTTTTTTTTCAATTTCTCCTTTTTTTTTTATAACAAACGCTTGATGTCGTGATTCTGACGCTGTTTTGTTTGTTTGTTTTGTCTTTTCTGTTGTGTAGAGCTTTGAACTATGTCATCTCGTGGAGGAGGACGCGGTGGTGTCGGACGTGGTGGGTACGTCGGAGGTGGTGGTTACGGTGGAGATGGAGGCGGACGAGGTGGATACGGCGGAGATGGAGGTGGACGAGGTGGAGGTGGATGTGGTGGTTTCGGCGGAGATGGAGGCGGACGAGGTGGAGGTGGACGTGGACGTGTTGGTTTCGACGGAGGACGTGGAGGACGCGGTGGTGGTGGTGGGGGCGGAGGAGGAAGAGGAGGGTACAGAGGCCCTGACGTAGGAGTATTAACTCCGGCGATGTGGTCGGAGGCGACGAAGGTGCCGTTGACGACGGAAATGATGAAACTAGCGGTGTCGTCATCCAAGGCAGTGAAGCCGCCGCCTCGACCGGGGTTTGGGAGGTTAGGGTTGAAGTGTGTGGTGAAAGCTAATCACTTTCTGGTTCAACTGTCTGAGAGAGACTTCCATCACTATGACGTATGCCCTCCTTGTCTCCTTCTTTCTTCTTCTACGTCCTCAATTTAATTTAATTTAATATAATTTAAGGTTGAATGTGTGTTGACTTGGTGAAGAATTTCTGTTGTATGTAATATTCTTCAATTAATATTTGTTTTTTTTTGTTATATGAATGGGTTTACATGTGAATGTGTGATGTTGTCATTTTCATCTGCTTGCTTCCATTATTATATTCCAATTTTTAATGAATTTCATTTTATTCTTAATTTTTTTTTGTGTGTGTGATTTGTTTGGTATGTTGAATGATTATTTATCCCTTTCTGTTTTATTTTTCTCATTCAGATTCCCATGAAATAAAATATATAACTTTTTTCTTTGTTTTTTTGGGGGGGAGGGGAGATAGAAGGTGTTGTGAATTGTGATGTTACGTTTGTGAGTAGAAGAATGAATATTTGGAGGTACGTAAAGATGCTCGGAAATGTGATTTAGAAGGTTGTGATTGCAAATTAGAAAGTAGTTGGTTGATCCATGCTTTTTTATTTCTTTTCTTTTCTTTTTGGTATGCATTCAAGGATCTGACTGTTATTGGTGTTGTATTTGAATGAAATCAACTAACTCAGGTGTATGTTGTAGGATGTTTGGTTACTTGTAAAAGGTTATAACATTTTGTACCCACTAATCTCCCATGTCAAGTTTGTGTGACGTAGGCTTTTTCATGTTTGTTTGAATGAAATCAACTCACAGGTCTGTATTGCTCCTGAAGTTGCTTCAAAGAATTTCTGCAGAGAAATCATGTCCAAGCTGGTTACTGATAATCGTCAGTTCCTGGGCAAACGAATTCCGGCTTATGATGGTAACAAGAGCCTTTACACTGCTGGTCCTTTGCCCTTCACCTCCAAGGATTTTTCCATCGAGATGACAAAGGAGCGCAAAGGCCGCGCTTCTCACAGGTTTCTTAATAACTCGCTTCATCACTCTACATTCTTCATTACTTACTAACGATTTGCTATAATAACATAACATAACATGTTTGCAGTGAGTCTTTCGTGGTGTCCATCAAGTTGGCAACAAGGGTTGACCAAAGTCATCTGCAGGAATTCCTGCGTGGCAGAATAACCGACACTCCTCAAGATGCTATCCAGGTTCTTGATGTCGTCTTACGCTCAGCAAAGTCACTCAAAGAGTAAGCAGAATCATTTTCAATTTTCTATTTTCGTTAATTTCAGTGATTAAAAAAAACTGTATGTTTGTGCCAAGCAGGTATAAGATTATTGGGAGATCCTTCTTTTCTGAGTCCTTGGGTGCAGGCTCACTTGCTGATGGAATCGAGTTCTGGAGGGGATACTATCAAAGCATTCGTCCTACACAGATGGGACTCTCCTTGAATCTTGGTATATTTCTCACTTGCTTATGTTCTTTTTTAATGATTTAAGACATGCTTACTCATGAAATTGGGAACTATGCTGTTGTAGATGCATCTGCACGCCCGTTCTACATGCCAGTACGTGTTACTGAGTATGTCGTGGAGCATTTGAAGCTGAGAGATCAGAGGGATCTTTCCAGGCCATTAAGTGATGCCAATCGTGTCAAGGTACTTTAATTTCTAGCTTTAGTCTCTAATTATGGGGTAGAAATGTAGCTGCATTCAAGATACGAAAGTTTTCTAATGGTTAATTCTTTTGCTTTCATTTCACAGTTGAAGAGGGCTTTGAAAAGCATCACGGTGGAAACCCAACACATGGGCTATAAAAGAAATTACAAAGTGACAGGATTGTCAGCCGAGCCTGCAAACCAGATTATGTAAGTTTTATCAATTATTCCTGACAGCCATTCTGTGTTGTTTTTGTTTGGGATTCGTTTACTACTTCCTTCTCTCTCATTTTTCACCCTTTTCCCTGTCTCTGTTTTTTTTTTAATTATTTAGCCTTTGAATAGGTCTTTTCAGTCTTGTTCCCTCCCCTTCGCACCTCCTCATCTTTACTCTTTTGCGTGTTTGCTGGTTCTTGACCTTCCATTTCTTGTGCTTGAGAATACCCTAATTATTTGTGTTTTACATTATTCAGTGCTTTGTGGAGATCAGAAGTTTTCTAAGATCATGGCTTCCTTGTAGGTTTTCTCTAGGCAATGATGAATCTCAATCCAAGCTGTCTGTTGCTCAATACTTCAAACAGAAGTATCAGTGTCAGCTTCAATTCCCTAACTTACCATGCATTCAAGTGGGACAGCCTAAGAAGCCCACTTATCTGCCTATGGAGGTTTGTTTTACCCGTCTTATGCGTAAACTTCTCTTTGCCTGTGCCTCGTTTTTTTTTTTTTAAATTTGTTCATGAGTTACTTTTGACAGCTTTGCACTATTGTGAGTGGTCAAAAGTACCCAAAGAAGCTGAACGAGGCACAAGTAACTGCTCTCCTTCGAGCAACTTGTCAGCGGCCGGCTGAGAGGGAGGAAAACATAAAGAGGGTATAACTTTTTCCTGGTTCATGCTGCTGTCTTTTGGGTTTATCGCACCATGCCTTTGGGTTGTTTCTGGTCCCCTCACAAAGGATTTCAAGTGATGTTTTTTTCCCTTTCTTTAGATGGTGAGAGACAACAGGTTTGGTGATAGTCCGACGGTTAAGCAGGAGTTTGGGATGCAAATTTCTGAAATGTGCACCACTGTTGATGCCCGAGTCTTGCCTCCACCTATGGTATGTTCATTATGTGAACAAAGTTTGTTAAATGCATTTTATGTTTTCTGCAACTTGCTTTCCTGATAAAGCAATTCTTCCGAGCAGCTCAAGTACCATGAAAGTGGAAAGGAGCCAAAGGTTGCTCCAGGTGTGGGTCAGTGGAATATGATAGACAAGGTATAATAGTGTTGCTATTGTCATTTGTTGCTGGTTGCAGTAGTTAGTAAAATTCTCACTGTTTGTTTGAATGTTTAGCAGTTACTGAGATTCTCACTGTTTGTTTGAATGTGTAGAAAATGTACAAGGGTGGTAATGTGGAAAGGTGGACTTGCTTAAACTTCTCGTCAATGAGAGATGATCTGATGCGAGAGTTCTGCATGGATCTAGTTGCTATGTGCTGTAGCAAGGGAATCGTAAGTTCAACTGACATAGTAGCTGAGAAATTCTTGTTAGCGGTGTAGTACTGCTTTAAAAGTATAAATACATTATGCGAATGTTGTTGATTCTTGTTCTTGATTGATGACTCTAGGTTTTCAATCAGCAACCTTGCATTCCTCCGAGCTCACATCATGCCGGTCAGATCGAGAAAGCTCTTCGTGATGTTCATACTCGAGCTAAGAATCAGTTGCAGTTGCTGATAATTATACTGCCAGATATCTCTGGATCTTATGGTATGTGCCTTTGTGTGCCATTTTCCGTTTTTGGGTGTTTTAACGTACTGGTTTGTGTGGTTCTATTAGTTATATCAATGATCAAATCTCTTAGGATCTCTTGATCTTTGTGTTCGTCATCTGTGTTGATTATACAGCCTGCTCTTGTGAAGTTAGTAGGAATTAATGTTGTAACTTTTTCTCTTTCCTTGCATCTTCATGGCTATTGTTCTGTTGTGATCTTTCGTTGCCCTATAGTGAATTCTGCTTTAGTTTTCAAGCTCTCAGAGCCACAGATACTGTACTCATGTCTCATCTTCCTTTCTTTTACTTAGTGTTTATTGGTTTGTTGGCTGGTATAATCATGTGCTGCCGTTTTGAATTCCAGGTAAAATCAAAAGGATCTGTGAAACAGAGCTTGGCATTATCTCCCAGTGCTGTAAGCCTCATCAGGCTAAGAAGTTGAACAAGCAGTACCTAGAAAATGTGGCTCTGAAAATTAATGTGAAGGTAAGTATGAGTCACATTACCGATGTCAGTCTGTCCAACTCACCTTCATGTTAGCAACTGATTGCTTGTTTAACTTGTGAAGGCCGGAGGGAGCAATTCTGTTTTGTTCGATGCTATTTCACGGAATATACCTTGCTTGTCGGACCATCCAACAATTATATTTGGTGCTGATGTTACACATGCCCCTCCTGGAGAAGACTCTAGTGCTTCAATTGCAGCTGTATGGTTCTAATAATATTTACTTTGTGGTCCACTAATTTGTTGGATGACTATTTTATGTAATCTGGATCTGTTACACGAGTTTGGTTTGACTGTTGCAGGTTGTAGCTTCCATGGACTGGCCAGATGTGACAAGGTACAAGGGACTCGTGTCTGCTCAGGGTCACCGGGAAGAAATTATTCAGGACCTCTACAAACAAGTCGATGGAAAACCCTCTGGGATGATCAGGTAAGTAGACACAAGGGTTACCTCGAAATTGAGCTCCTTACATATGACATTTGGCACCATTTTGAATTTTTGATTGGTCTGTTTTGCCTACAGGGAGCTGCTAGTTGCCTTCTTCAAGTCAACAGGGCAGAAACCTGTAAGGATCATCTTCTACAGGTACAATCTTTTCTCCAGTACTTTACCCACCATCCGTGACCTGTTTTCTCCCTTCTAACTCTTTTGCTTTGGTGTGCAGAGATGGAGTTAGTGAAGGCCAATTTGCTCATGTTCTATATTATGAGATGGATGCAATAAGAAAGGTATCACTTCTAAGTTATTATAATCCTTGGTTTCACCAACTATGTGTTTTTCAGCAATCTTTGTGGTCTCTTGATTACTTACTTCTGTGATTGTCATGTCACAGGCATGTGCTACATTGCAGGATGGTTATCTACCCCCTGTGACTTTTGTGGTCGTACAAAAAAGGCATCACACTCGTCTTTTCCCTACTGATATGAAGTTAACAGACAGGAGTGGCAACATTATGCCAGGTTTACTTCTTAATCATGCCCTTTGCTGTTTGCTCTATATTCGTTGGCTTAATCGATTAGGTTCCCATGTTTTAACTAACATGTGTCACAACTCACAGGTACCGTAGTCGACACCAAAATCTGTCATCCATCGGAGTTTGATTTCTACCTGTGCAGTCATGCTGGTATACAGGTAAATCTTTGTTCTCTGTTTTCTGTTTTCAAATCCAAGGTCTCGTAGTCTTGCCCATCCATCTGCTAATGGCCAACTGTTTAAACATAAAACTATAGGGTACAAGCAGGCCTACCCACTATCATGTCCTCCTTGATGAGAACAATTTCACTGCTGATCTACTACAGCTCTTGACCAACAGCTTATGTTACACGTAAGTCCACACTTGACACCTACCCTTGTTTTCCACGACTCTTTCTTCTACAGCGATATGTATCTGACTTGTGCCATTTCAATTATTCTCAGTTATGCTCGTTGTACCCGTTCAGTCTCAGTTGGTGAGTGTCTTGATTTCTTGAACACGCTAGTTGTATAATGTAGTAGTCTTTTTAATATTTTCTTTGCTAACAATGTGCAATCATACTTGCAGTGCCTCCGGCTTACTATGCCCACCTTGCAGCCTTCAGAGCTCGTTACTACGTGGAAGGGATGACAGTGTCGGAAAGTGGGTCGACTGCCAACTTGGACTTGACTCAGGAGAGGCAGCAAGCTCAGGTTGCTCTCCCGCAGATCAAAGACAATGTGAAGAACGTGATGTTCTTCTGCTGACCTCGTAATCTACCTCTTTAGGTCTTCAGTTCGTAATTTCTGGCTGCTCGCAACTTTTGTCTATATGCTCACAAGTCGAAGCTGAAGCGTTTTTTGGGTGTTAGTAACTAACTTTCGGATGTCGATAAACTTAAGCATGCCACACATGGAGCGTGAGCTTGCCCCTGCTGATGTTAATTTTGCAAATTGACCACGCTCTCAAGTTATTGTGAGCTAGATCTGTACTGATGGACAGTAAATGTATTTTAAATTCTAATCTTAAATACTTTTTAATCTAGTACTTGTTTTAATGTGAAGGTTGCTCTCAGGGGCAGTTTCGACCTTGGGATGTTTATCTTAAACTGGGTTTTAACGTGAAGGTGAAGGGTCCCTTTGAAAATGAATTTGCATGTTTCCTAGGATACTTGTTGTAGGTAATAGGTCTTGAATGTGGTCCGTAGGCTACTCATGTGACTCTGGCTTTCACCATTCTGGGAATGTTTCCTCCCAAATGGGGTTTGCATGTTTGGACCATTACGAAGCCTGTATAGGGACTGTTGGGACTGAAATGGTTTGAATCGCATTACCTCCCCCACCTTCATAGTCCATCCCACTAGTAGGGTCAAACTTCGAACCAAACAAAATAATCCAACGTAATCCTAATCCTAATCCTAATCGCCCAATTCAAGATTCTATTGATGATGATTGGAGACGCCAAGGAGGAGGAGGATGGAGATCAGGAGGTAACACTTTCAATAGCCGACGTGGCGATGGTGGTGCACAGAGTCTACCACAAGGGTTGACTTCGTTGACTGAATCTACTGTGGAGGGTCAATTAGAAACACAAGAGGACATGGACATGATTCATGTTTTGGATGTACTACTCAAATCTGCGGGGAGTTTGAGGACTTATACTTGTGTTGCACGCTCCCTCTTCAGTCCTTCAATGGGTAGAGGCCCCCTGTCTGATGGTTTAGAATTCTGGAAAGGCTTTTACCAGACTCTCAGACCCACTCAGATGGGTCTTTCCCTTAATATTGGTCCACTACCTATTTCTTCTTCTCCATTCTTTCATAATTCATAATTATTACTGTTACTTAATATTTCAAAGTTTACTTAATATTTCAAAGTTTGAGTAGTGTGTTGTGTTATTCCTTAACAGGTGCATCAGCCAGAGTGTTCTATGAGCCCATCACTGTCATTGAGTTTCTTTCAAAGAACTTGTATGCTGGTTTACCACCTGATAACAGACCTCTAACAGATCATGATCGTCTCAAGGTTTGGTAATATCTAGCTACCTTCACTTTTCTAATGCTCTGCACATTTTGTTTGATATTATGATTTATGAGCAGGCTGAGGAAGCTTTGAAAGGAGTAACAGTGGTAGTCACTCATAGGGAGGACCCAAGACGGCGGTATAAGGTGCTTGGTTTGTCCACACAACCATCTAACCAATTGCTGTAAGCTGCTTCCAATAATAATTCTTATTCTCGGAGTTATTTGTATCACATGTTTCTGTTGCTCACTTGCGTAAGCGAAGTTACTAGTTTAAGTGCTGTTTCGAATTTATGTACAGGATTCCATCCCCAAATGGTGAAGAGCAGCCCATCCCTCTGTATTTTTATCGCAAATATAATATTACGCTTCAATACTCCTCCCTACCTTGCCTTGAAGTTGGCAATACTAAACATCGTATACATTTGCCCATGGAGGTACATCCTTCCACAAGTTGCATATATATTATGTACAGATTATATATTGAGTAAAATGAGTGAATGTTAGGCTATAATAATGATAGGAGTATTATTTTAGGTCTGCAAAATAGTGCAAGGCCAGAAGTACTCGAATAAATTGAATGAAGCTAAGGTGAAGGCTTTTCTCAAAGCTACTGCTCCACGTCCGTATGAAAGAGCAAACCAACTCAAGAAGGTATGCATGATTCCAATCATTCTGTTCATCTCCATTTATTTACTTGTAACAATCACTTTTCATTTATACAACTGCTGTTTTTTAGACGGTTGAGCAGAATGATTATAACAACGATCCCTTAGTTAAGGAATTTGGTCTCCAAGTCGACAACAATTTTACCCAAAGGTCAGAGACAATTATATTGGCTTTTGATGATATATATGGCGAAAACTGTATAGTATTACCCTTTGCCTCTTTTATTCTTCATCCTGTTTTCTTTGTCCAGCTCTTATATTACGGCACTCAACCAGAAGCAATAGTTGATCCTTCAATGGGCCACTGGAAAATGACAAACCAGGTACCACCTCTATTAACACCAAATTCCCTTCTAAATCTTGTGGTTATTTATTATAAAGCTCAATTTCACAGAGACTGCATGAACCTGTTACTGTGAGGTTCTGGGCATGTGTCAACTTTTCGCCAAACTTAAGAGATGAGTCAGCTGAAGCCTTCTGTGACAAGTTGCTCAACGAATGCACAAGAAAAGGGATGGTGTGTCTTTTTAGATATTATAACATGATCTTTTTCTATGCTAGCTAGTTTTATGGGGTAGTATAACTTTGGTAACTAATGAACAAGATACATCTGTTTTGACTGCAAGATTTTTGCTGCAAGACCACTAATCCAAACGCGTTCAAGGGACTCCAGGCAGCTTGAGAGAGTACTACAGGATATTCATACTGAATCGGGGCAGCAACTCCAGCTTCTGATAATAATATTGCCACACTCTGCTGCATATTATGGTACACTCAGCTTTATTTTGTGATGATGATTGCTTTGTTAGACAACGACTACATCTGCCTAAATCTCTTGTTTACCAGGCAAAATCAAACAAATATGTGAAACAGAGCTTGGTATAATCTGACAATGCTGTAGATTTGAGAAAGCACTTCGACCTGGTGCTGCATATTTGGAATCTGTTGCTCTTAAGATAAATGTCAAGGTTGGTTATTGGTTGGTTGGTTTAAAATCTAAGAAATGTTTTAAGGTTTTATATATACTTGTATGTCTTTTTCCAAATTCAGGTTGGGGGAAGGAATGTAGCATTGTTAGATGCAGCTAATCGGCATATTCCTCTTGTGACTGATGATCCTACAATTATTTTTGGTGCTGATGTTACGCATCCTCAATCAGGAGATTACTTCTGTCCATCGATTGCAGCTGTATGGGCTTCTTATTTTATCCATCATTTTGAAGCATCTATGTTTCATGTGGACTGATATATACATACTAAGATGAAGCTCCCTCATCTATGTCACTACAGGTAGTGGCTTCAATGGATTGGCCATATTTCACAAAATACAAAGGAATAATTTCTGCTCAACCTCCTAGACAGGAAATTATCATGGATCTTTCCACTACAGTCAAGTAATAGCTGTTCCTTGTTCTTTATTTTCTTACCTCGCAAGTAGTCCGTACTTATTATTTCATGTTTACAGGGAGCTGCTATTGGCCTTTAAACATAACAATGGAGTCTTGCCACATAGAATTATATTCTACAGGTAAAAGCACTACGCACATATCGGTTTGATAACCTGTTTAATCTATGACATCTCACTTTCATGCTTGTTTGCAGAGACGGGGTTAGCGAGGATGAATTTTCAAATGTTCTCCTACGAGAAATATGTGCTATAAGAGAGGTAATTAATATGACGTGTTTCCTTCCCATGCTTACTTGACGACCCATCCTGATTGAAATTAAGGTTTCTTGTGTGACTGCTTATTCTTCAGGCTTGTCAGTCCCTGGATGAAAAGGACTATTTGCCCCCTGTATCTTTCATAATAGTGCAAAAACGACATCATACACGACTTTTCCCCGAGGATCCTAATTTGGCGGACAGCAGTCAAAACATACTTTCAGGTCTCTTCATCCTTACAAATCTCACATTTTCAATAAGTTCACATTTTTCTGTCCAAGTTTATGTTCTGAATGGCCGAGTCTCATAGGTACTGTTGTGGATACCAAGATTTGTCACCCTTCCCAGTTTGACTTCTACCTTTGCAGTCATGCTGGTATTAAAGTAAGTTTGGTAGCTAACTCTCTAGTTCATACTAATGGTATAGGTATATGTGTATAACATGCAGTTGCTTTGTTTGCTATAGGGTACCAGCAGACCAGCCCACTACCATGTGCTCTATGATGAGAACAACTTCACTCCTGATCTACTCCAACTCTTTACCAACAGCTTGTGTTACACGTAAGCTTTCTAAGCCTTTTGCTTTGCTTGAGCTAAATGTTACGGAGTATGTTACAAATCTGAAAATTTCCTCATCATTCATCACGTTTTATCTTTCTTTCAGTTTTGCACGATGCACTCGTTCAGTATCCATAGGTTTGTCTCTATCCTTCTTTTCCTCACTCATATCTCCATTCTGAAACTATACATGTTTGAAGCTGATGCTTATGTATGTACCTGCAGTGCCTCCTGCATATTATGCTCACTTGGCTGCATTCCGTGCTCGGAAGTACATTGAACGGGAAGCCGGTGAGACAGGATCCTCAAGTAAAAGTACAGAGAGTAGCTTTACGAGAAAGGTTAGCACTACCAGAACTAAAAGGGATTGTCAAGGATGTCATGTTTTACTGCTAGCAGCCTAACAGGAGCTGCTCCTTTATGCCGAAGACCTGGGATCTTGCCAAACCAAGTAAATTCTTTCGTTCCCAGTAGTTCCACTTGTATATACTATGAAATACTCAGTGACGAACTAGGAAATATTTGGCAACTCGCGCTCCATACTTGAGTTAACCTGTACGTTCAACCTATTCATTTGCTTCGGCCAAGAATGTTCACGAGCCCTTAAAGAGAGCTCCTATTCATTCGTAGCACAGTAGCACTCCTTTACAAGGTTACATTTGTGCACAAGAGTAAATGATCAACAACTTAAACTCCGCTAAACTGATTCTTTGTATTAATTAATATATCAAGCCATGTACAACCCTATAAATACACACAACCCTAAATACAAGAGGGGAGGTCAAAACTATGGTTAACCTACAATGCGGATAACATAAACCCAAACAAAACAAAAACCTATACCTATGCCTGAGGATGTGTAACTGTAACTAAATATCGTCCTGTCATTCCTTATAAATAAATATGTCAGGACGTTCTATAAGGAGTAAGGAAAAAAGGTGTCGGAAAGGAGAAAGGAAAACTGAATATTTTCACATTGTGAATCCTTTCCCCGAGTGTCACATAAACAATAGGCGTCCCAATATTACCACCAGGGCAATTAGTACTGTCAGGTGAGGAGGATTCCTTGATGGGAAACCGCTGCTTAGCTGTCCTGTGTTGACGTAAGTATTTGAGTTTGATCCAGTGCTTAGGGAGACATTCACGTCTCGAGAACCTATCAACAACATCAAGAGAACCTGTCAACAACATCCCCATTGACTCTCTTAAAGTAAAACGATCACTTTACAGTCTAATTCCGACTGGCAACAGGCTATGCTACTCAGGAAGCAATGGCATCTTGTTTCAATCTTAGAAGAGTAGGAAGTCTATTGTTTTCAATAGAGAAACTAACGACTTTCTAATCCAAAAGGCTGGAAACTAATCATGACAAGGAATCTATGGCACTTACAATCATAGTTGACCCATCCAACGCGCTGATTAGCCAAGTCATACACCACGGCTTTGTCTTTCAAAACAAGATCTGCGGAGCAGATACTGGAAGTTCAGTAACAACACTAGGTAGTTCACCAACCATGAGGAAATCAGACCGAACGATGAAGATAGCTATTATGATCAAGAAAAGTAAATCCTCAAGCAAACAGAAGTATCCCCAGCATGAACAAAGTCCACACCCAGCAAATTATTTATACTCGGGAGGGGTTTACCTCCTAAAATAGTCATTGACTGGCCATCAATTTTCTGAAACCCCATACACCAAACTGCAGCACCAGCCTGTCACCAACATTTTTGTTGAATCAGATAAAAATAATAAGACTAATTCAACTAGACAGAAGTACAAAATACTTCAAAATATTTATTTCTCTGTTGCGCCGAAACTGGCATGTACATCTCTTTTGTGCATTATACCTGGCTAATTTCCAGGACATTTAATCTGAGTATGTGAAGTGTTCAAGTTTTAGAGATTGTTAACTTAACGCGAGTAACATAATATTCTAAGTGAAATCAGTCATTAAAAAGATTATTTAAAAAAAAAAAAACTATACTTGTCTGTATTTAGGGACACTATTAGCTTTGTTCCATAACAGAAGTTAAGTAGCGGATGAAGTAAACTTACAATAGAATTCTGCTCCAGTAGATAGTCTTGTGGTCTCAGAATCATGGATGCACCACCAGCAAAATTTAAGCTAACTTGAGGAAATACATCATTAACACTGTACGCACAAGAAGCAGATATTAGGACTTAGGAGCACAAAATAATGGCATAGAAAATTTAAACCCTTTTGACTAAAAAAAGTTCAGAGTCGAAGAACTAGGACCACCTTGATGTTATCAAGTAACAAGAGTTTCCCCGCGAGAGTAAAGGGCGTACAGATTGCGAGACAGCTGCTGATATCTACAGAAATAGCATAAATTCAGATACTTAACCAAATGAGAGCTGCCTAGCCGAAAATCGCCAATTTTGCCTTTGTGGTAGCTAGAGAGGTCAGTCATAAGTCATAAGCAAGAAGATCAAACTATATGGAGCGTCAAACAAAGAAACATTTTTAGTCACTGAACTAGACAACTTACTGCATTAACAAAAGGATCATAAGCTGCTTCGGCAAGATAAGCCAAGGTTGTCCCGGAATCAATTATGGTACCAGTGCTGGTGGAAGTAGTAAATACTGAAGCATCTATTGGAAGAGTTTGTCTGTTAATAGATATGCTCTGCAGATTCAAATTGTAATGTGGCCTGCAAATTTTCACACAAGATGTTATTGAAAAAGCTCGACATTTTCATTGCAGAAATGCTCCCTTCAATGGTCACTATCTATGAACATTAATACATTATCACTCAAAGATAAAGTTTGCTATTAAGCCAGTAAGCCTTACATAGGATATTTTATCTACAAATTTCTTAAGAGGTATCTGCATTAAGGATTACAGTCTTACTGAATTATCGCCAGTTCCGACTTCCTAGTATTACAGATAACCAATAGACTAAAGATTTATCGGAAGCACGAGCAGCAGGGGATATAGGCATATACTTGCTGTAATGATGAAACAGCTGTCCAGCTTGCACAAGAATGGGGGCAAAAGAAGCTAAGAGGGACAGACAGTAAGTTTTTTCTGAGGGTGGGGCTGACAGTATTTAGCTTATCATCAGCCTTCTTTTCTATTAAAATTGAAAAATACAAACTCTGCATCTTCTTATAGTGAATGCACTGGAATAATTCTGACATGAGCACTCCCTTCAGCCTCGGGAAAAAGAGGAAAAGGAGGACAAAAGAGAGTAGTGTTTAAGAAGAAGAATCTGAGTAGAAGAGTAAGACAGCCTTTTTTTCTATTTTGCTTCATTAGGAGCAAAAACCAATCCTCTTTGTTTCACGACTATCAAGAACCAAAATCCTTATCCTATTAACTTCAGAACACAACATATTAACAACCCCTTCAGAATTAAGTATTCACACTACGGTCAAACTTCACGGGGCTACGAATATATGAAAGTATCAAAGCTCAAACAGGGGGCATCCTTTAAGACCATTAAGCGATTATTTTCTCAGTATTATGTACTCCTCGAATGACTGTCATCAGGGCAAATGATAAACATGATAAATTACGTTAGAATTGCGCAAAAATTATCAGCTGAATCCCCAGTTACCACAGAAACACATTAGATGTCTCAAAGAAGTAAGGAACATACTGTGATGGCACAAGAGGAGTGTAAACCATGCCAGGCTCCACAATGCTCCCGAGAACCAATATTCCTCCACCATTTTCATCTCCCCTCAAGCAATGTGAGAATGCTGCAGGTGCAACTCCTTGTGATGACAACTGAGTGACAACAGACATTGCCTGCTGACCGAATCCGAAAATCCCATCAACTGCTCTATCCGTCTTTGTCAAGTCCCCAGTTTGAGTTACGCTGCAACTGTTAAAGTGATTGGAAGCCAATACCAATTAGTCACCTTAAAACATGCCGGAAATGATTTAAAGACACGTCTCAAGCTTTGACTCCTTCATCTTATATATCAAAGCATCATCCATGTAATGAGAAGATATAATGCCAAAACACTGTGGATGAAACAAATGCTTACCCAAAAATGACCTTGGCCGAGCCATTGTGGTTTTCAGCACCACCAATAACTGTTGTTAGTTGCAGCATATCAGACACATAGTAGCCTTCTGTTCCACTACCATCCCCATACTGGAATTGGTAAGCACAATTGTTGGAGTTGTCACAAAGGGCATCAGCAAATGGAGCTGCCATACTGCATCGCTTATCCGCACAAGTGATGACAGATGCTGATGAGGATCCGGAAGGGTTGAAAGAATTAAGTTGAACATCCTGTAAGAGTTTTATCAGTACAGTACTACAGTTTACCTTTAAACCAAAACTCACAACGTTTTAATTAATTTGTCCAACTGTTTTCACGTCATCAAAGTTCAACAAATGAGTGTACAAGAAGTTATCATACTTGAAGACCAGTGGTGGATGGACAACCGGTGCATCCATTGCAACCGATCCACAAGACATCACTTCCGGTATCAATCTGCACATTGAATTCTTGCGGAGGAGTGCCTAGTTGCACCTTTGTATAGTACAGCCTAAAATCACAGAAGTTGATCAAAATTTCTATGTTACTCACATAATTCCTTTCACAAAAATGCTTCAAACAAACTCTTTGCATAAAATTTATATCTTTTATCTATAAATAACACATCTCATGATATTGGTAGGGTAGAAATCCAGTCAGGAAAACCTCAATATATGAAATACAGAGTAACATCTCCATGACCAAACGAGAAGCAATCAACCATATAATGTACCAAATAAAGCATTTAAAGTTACCAAATAATGTGAAATTTCTATATTAGAATTTAGAAACATTGTTCAAACTTGGTGATGAAGTATGTGATAAACTAGGTGGGATGTCCAGTCATAATAACTCAACAGAAAAGGCTAAAAAAAGGTAGACTAACATCAACACAAGCAAAACAAATAAGCCATAAAATGTGACCAATAAAGCAGAATAATTGAAGTTACCAAATAATTCACAATCATCACACACACCAAAAAGCAATCAAAATTGGCCAACAACCCACCAGGCCACATGATTAATCACCCCAAACTTAAGTTGTACCATCCAAAATTGCAATGAAACAGAGGAAAACCATATGCATGAAATGAAGCATCAAATTCACTTGGCACTAGTCTCGAGTTTGAATTATCATATTCCCTAACCCCGCAACATTAGCTGCTCGCAAATGCACCAAAAAAGGAGAATGATCAATTGAACATCACATGAGGGTCCAAATATCATCAAAATGCAAAATTGATTAAAAACCCAGATCAAGTATTCATCCGAAATGACATAAAAACACCAAATTCATAAACCCAAGATCACAATCGAATTACCACACTTGACAATTTAATTACTTTATTGAAATTTCTAAAAAAGGAAGAGAGAGAAAGTTACCCAACACGGTAAGGATTGTAAGTGCCATAAACAAGGAAATCTACAACGCCATTGACAGACTGCAACAGACGACCATGGCGAGCTCGGTCATGGGCTCTGAGTTGACTCAGTCCAACTCGGTCATTTAAGGGAATGGCGCGTTCAAGGGTCAAAGTTGTTGGAAAAGCACCGCTTAAGACGATGCCGGAGAAGATTGCCCAGATGTATAAACTGCCTATAATGTGTATCTTCATCAAAAAGTTTCAATCTTTATCAAAATTTACAGTTATTTTTTAACTGCTCTATACAATCTAATCTTCTCTCTCTAAAATCTAGTAAAAAGAAATTGACAGCTCACCAACAAGAACAGAACTAGAAACAGAGGGGGAAATTGTTGAAGAAGAATTAAGATTAGAAATATCTGGGTGAGATAGATGAAGAATAGGGAAATTAGTTGTAGATTAGTGTAAGAAAAGACGAGAGCTTTGAATTGAATATAATTATTAAAAAAATTAAATAAAAAATTGTTGGATGATTTGGAGAGAGAAAAAAAGAGAAGGCGCCGACTGTGAAGACCAGTACAGAAGAATGAGATGAGAAATCAAGGAAGATTTTGGATTACGTTTCCTTCAATTTATATGGAGTTATTTTCTTCAACTTACCACTTACCCACTCGTCTGTCCCCTCTTTTAGACTCCGTACTACAATTTACTTGTCACTTCTCTTCTTTCTTTTGGTTTCTTGATCATTTAGTTGTGCAAATACTTACGTAATAACTCGGGGTAATTTACAATTTTAGATGGATCGGAGGTATGTTCTTATTATAACGGGGTAAACCGCATTTCTGATAAATTTGGGTATCAATGATATTACGAAGTAAGACAATGCACGATGAGATCTTGATGGTCTTCTGTCAAGGTTTCATTAGTTTTATACTAAACATGGACCAATCTAGAAATTCATCGTCGTGTTTGACTAAAACAAGCATCATCTATTGGAAACCGACATCATAGAACATGTATATGAGATTCTGTTTAATGGTCATTATATTTCAATTTTAAAAAAAGAAAAAAATTTGTATTAGATACGGAGTATAATTTTCATGTATATTTTAAATATATTTTCAAGGCTAGTTCTGCTGATGTATTTTTGCACCTTTTTTACATATACTGTTGTTAATTAACTGAGGAAAATTCTAAGCTCTTCCTGTTTGCTAACTCGTGGTCTCTTTTGGGGGTTGTACTTGTAATTTGTATGTTCCCTGCAGTTTCCTCTAGCTCTAACAACCAATTATTATGACATGTGCGTTGTGCCTAATCATACGTCCCTGTTCGTCATGATTTTTAATGTTTTTATTTAGTTGGTTATTACAAATTTACTATAGTCCGTAATAAGTTTTAATCAAATTATCATTCTCATCACATCACGTTGACTTCAAGGTCATTTATTTTAGTTGCTTCCATAAGTTCCATGTAGTTTATTGTTTGGTGCCAAAAAAATACGAGTACTACATAACGTGTATTTCAAAGTGATCTATCATCGATTAAATAACTATTTCATATATTATATCATACCGTCAATTTTGCTCAATGTATGGACTTTGGCTATCTAATATACGGTTATTTTTTTATCAGTCATGTATATATTTATCGTTAAAACATTTATGTGTGAATGAGATCAAGAGAGTCAACTTATACAATAATAATAGTGTTGCATTTCATTTGGATAACATATGTCATTGAAGCACACAATAAAATAACCGATCATAATAACATGTATTGTTTTCGGCACGTAACTATGGAGTCAGGGAGAGCTAATAAGAAACAAAGGTAAAATAATGGGAAAAAAACAATAGAAAGAGGGAAAGGCTGAGAAGCAAGTATAATTGATCCTTGGTTTAAGACTTTAAGCAATGCGCAAACTAAAGTCCTCCTTTTGCTTTTCATTGTGGGAGAGTATGTTTGTGTGTGTCTGATGTTTCTGCTTTTCATAAAGAAAATTTTGTGGCAAAAATTATGTCATTTTCTCTGCCCTAAGTCCACAATCATGGTTTAAAAAGAAAATCACAATCAAGGTTCAAGTTTCGATAATCAACTATCTTTACATAATCAAACCTCGAAAACCGGTGTGTACGTACATCGAAGTACTATACCATAGTACTCGTATAAGATTTTTGCATACAATATGATTCGATTTCAAGACAATTAGTGAAATCAATTTCCAAGTCCTTATTGCCTTGTTGGTATCATATAGTATTGGTGATCTATGTATATGCATGTATGTTGATTTGATTAGAATGAGAAAAGTAGAACTTGAAAGTTTTAGTTAGTTGACCAACCCAAGTCCCAAACTTGAAATTTCAAACTCGGTTGGTCATAAGGTCTGTTCTTTGACCTGACATTTTTATTTATTTTTGGTTAAATTTTGATTTAATATTCCAATATTAGATTTTGTTTCTGAGATGATATCTTGGTTATGAATTGAAATCTCTGGCCTCCTTGTCTTTTTCAAAACACAAAATGATTGGTCAAGCTATCTAGAAGACATGTTATACCGTTATTGATCCAAGTTCATACCATGTGCGATTTAACTTATTAAACAATATTTTCAAATCAGATTAAATTTATTCAAACCAAATAAACAAAAATCAGATCATTTTTATTTAATTCAAATCAAATCAGATCAAAATTAGCCAAATACGAGTAACAATAAATGAATCAAGTATACTTCTAGTTTGTAATTCGTCTAAATACAATTGATCTATCAATAAATTAAATCAAGTCTATTCAAATCAAATCGGAAAAATGCAATTCAATCACACAGGGCCTAAGCCCTCGTTTGATAAGACTGCATCTTTTGGAACCGATCTGATCTGATTTGAATGATTCTGAAATGATTTGAATAACTCTAAACTGCAATTGAATGAATAAATAAAGTATGGGCCATGGGGTTATATCTTAGTGTAAACTGTAAGCCATGACATTATCATACTAACTCAAATGGGACAGTCTAATAATAACCATTATTAACATTTAACATACTAGAATTCATTTCATTCGATGAAGCCATTTTTATACTAGTTCAACATTTTTGTAAATAAAAACTGGTCAAGTGTCAAAGTCGAGGTTCTTTAATTGATTAGGTAGGTTTCCTATATTTGGCATTTTGATTGGTACCTACTAATAAAAAACTGGCCGGTAAAAGCCTTTACTATCATCCCGTGTTGAAACCTTCCCAGGGCATATGCTTAGTTAAGCAACCTTCATCTCAAAATGATAGGACACTATGCGTAAAGCCAACTTCGACCGATCTTTCATTCCTAGTTAAAAATTTGTAATTTAAGATAGAAAAATTATTGTGACTAGTATAAAAGGGTCTTGATCCACTGTGGATGGTTATTCCAAAGCAGCCTTGGCAACAAAAAAGAACAAGAGAAAAAAATTTCATGCAGAAATAATGCATGTTTTTTTTATCTAATTTGTATGGGCTCACATCAGCCAATAAAAAATCCACAATAACAAGGGAATTCAGTAGGAGTACTACTTTTTACGTTTATTTTGCTTTTCTTTGTCCACATAGTTAAGTATTGGGATCTCCCGTTTTCAATGTGTGGACTATGGATTGTGGAGTAATGAAAAGTTGTGGATGAACAAATTGGGATACTCGAAAGCAAGGGTGAAGCTCGATTTCTAGTCTAGAGTAGTGAAATTTTTTACGCCGTACTCTGTATAATATAGCAATGGAAAAACTTTTGTGACAAATGATCATGATTGTAGTTGTACAGCAACAAAGGTTTAATTTATTATCTTTTCCACTATTTTTATTTTTTAAGACCTTTAACGAAACTGGATTAAGAATCTTGAAATTGTAGAAATACAAAAAGGGTTAGAAGAGATTGAAGCTTTAATGCAATAAAGAATCAGTTGATTGATCAAAGTCATATACAGGTACTACTTAAGTACTTAAGCATGAAGGAACCAAAAATGTCTCAAACCCCCTGGGCCTGCTCTTTGTCCTACACTCCTAGAATACAAACCCAAACGTACACGTCAACAAAGTGTTGTACTCCTACTGAAAGTCAATAATTTCACATAAAAAGTTTAAATTCAGGACTGATCGACCTAACTCCATGGTTCATCTCCTTGGACTCTATTTTTCGAGTAATAAGATTATGGAGTCGAATTCTACTGGGCTTTAATTAGCTCGATTTGGGGTAAGGGTAGGTTGGGCCTTGGGATGGACCTCGAAACCAACTCGTCATTTACACAATTCTTGCTTTTAGGTATGAAAATATTGGCATAACGATCACAATCCTAATGAGTAATACACTTGATCTTCAGTCTATATACTCGGTAATAAGTAAAGTAGAAGATTTGACACTTGGATGTAGTTCCAACACAGAATGACATATCAACTGGTACAAAAGTCAGAAGCAGACAAGAAACAAAGAGCAAGAACATAATAGAAGCACAAAATCAAGATGGGGTAATTAAAGCAAGGTAGTGATGATGATGAGGAACCAAATGATGTATCTTAGGCTTGACGCCTCTGTTGAGAAACAAGGCAACAAGACAAGCTTCAACTTTCCTAACTTGCCTTACAACAAAATTGTCTTGAACCAAACTCAAAGGCTTTGTCAAAACAGTGAGGAACCCATTACGATTCCCATAAACAACATCAGTCAAGACACGATCGCCCACCATTACCATTTTCGACGTCGAATACCCGAAATGCTTCTCTATCTCCTCACCATTCCCAGCTGGTTTCTTCAGCTTATGCCTCACTACTCTCACCCCTAACTGCCTCTCCAACTCCCTCGCCTTCGCCCCGTCCGCGTCATACTCGTACAACCCGGCCGTGTTACTGTACACTCCCACATTGTCCTCCCCGAACGCGGCCTTGCATTCTTCAACTGACCTTTTCAGAGGTTCCCACAGAGTCAGCTTGTAAGGGATTGTAAGAGTGTTATCCTTGTCGAATACGACACCATTAAAACCCCTCCTTTTGAGCTCAACCCAGTTTATATCACGAATATCTGGGACTGTCAAGTGTGAGAGAGCTAGGTTTTGATGAGTTGTGATGATTTTAGCACACGAAATTATGCCTTGGAAATTCAATCTTTGCCCAATTCTTGCTTTTAGATCTGCCCACCACATGTTTGACGAATCAATTTTGGGGGTTTGGTTTGTTGGTTGTTCCTGACACAAATTATTTGAGATCTAAACGATCATCAAATTGATTTGATTGATTTTGGGATGAAATCAAGATTTATGATTTTTGTTTAATTGGATTTCTCTCACCTCGATGATGATTGATGAGGTGCACACATTGGATCATGGATCTAATAATTTACTCCATGGGTTTGTAGCCCACCTTGTGGAGCCCAAAATCCTCATAAGAGACATGGACTACTACTCCCTAACCCCCTACCAAAGAGTTTTACCTGTTTCGTTTTACTATTTTGGCTGGCTAAGTGACATAAAATGTCGGTGCCGATACTTCCACTTATGATAGCATGGTGGACTGCCATGCGTTTGATAAGGTTGATTTGCCAAAAAAAAAGAAAAGTTTGAAATCTTTGGCAAGTTCAAAGAGAAGTATGCTGGGAATCGAGCCTAGACGGCACCCTAAGCCCTAAGGCTCACATTAAGGACGAGCTCAAGACTGTCCGGAAGTATTATGAAATTTTCTTTTTACACTAATTAGTTAGTTTGACAAGCATTAAGCAATGTGCGTGTGGTTTACGTGCCATATATGTCATTTTATATTTACAAATTTGTTTGATAATATTTACGAATGTGAAACAAAAACATGGTAAGGAAGAGATGGAAAAGTTATTGGATTTCAAAACTATGCGGCGGTAGGAGACCACTGACTTAAAAGTGTATCTCCTTCTAGAGTTGATATATAGTCCGTATACACTAGTGTAAACAAAGGTCGATGCTCAACGATTCCTCTAAGTTATCTTGTGGTAACATGCTACATTTGTACCAAGTACAAATCGAGGCATTGAGGAGACAACACAAAATGTGAAATTACGCGGGTCTGGGCCACAAGGGGGTTCCATCCTAAAACCAATTGGCTATAGGTGGTAGATAAATCTCCTCTCTTTTTTCAATGTGGGACACTCATATGTGGAGTATTTTGTGTGTCACTTCAACGCAAAAAGAACCCAATTGTCCTCCAAATCATAAACCCAAAATCCCAGTAAAAAAGCTCAAAACTTTGAACAAAGTAACACGGGGTAAAGATGATGAGGTTGAGGCAATTTGCAGAGAAATCATACATTGCAAGAAGATCGATTCTGAGGCGATTAAATCATGAAAATGTTGTCCACCCCTGGCAAACCACCTCCGTTAGATTTCTCGACTTCTACCAGGTTCGTAATTTTTATTGGAGTATCATCATTTGATATAATAATTCCTTAATTCTTAGTATATGATTTCAGCTGGGAAGCAAAGATGCTATTGAGAAAGAACGTGCTCGACTGTAAGATTTTCAATTTGATTCTTTTATGGGCATTTTTGATTAATTTGTTGGGTTTTAATTGGTAGTAGTAATTCTTGATATGTCTTCTACTCTAGGACAGTAAAGATGAGATGAGTAGAGGTTATTTTGCTGATATGTCTGATCTCAACAAACATGGTGGCAAGGTACTTTTTGTTGATTGATACTCCGTATGTTGCTTTTCGTTGATAGTCTTTCTATCAAAGGGTTATGTTTGGGTTGCCCGTCTTCAAGTTATTTGATACTTAGTTTGTGGTTGTAGATTGCTATGGCTAATCAGGCTCTAATCCCTGCGGCTACCGCACTCAAGTTTCCGACATTGGAAGTTAATTATACGGATGGTACGATTATTAAGCTGCCTGTTGTGGAGGATTCTAGCAAGTTGGATCAGCCTAAGGCCACATTACTTTGTCTCTCATTTCGCGCTAGTTCTCAGGTTTCTACTTGTGCTTCTTATGCCATTATTAGCTCTCTTCATGTTTAGTCAACGTATGTATTTGAAACATGATGTTTCAAAGCACTCTTTTTTAACTGGAACATGTTCTTTAAAAATGACATCTTATTTGATCTGATTTTTATCACATGCTCTTTTTACAGGCTATGGTTGATTCTTGGAGCAAACCATTTCATGAAAAGTTCAGTGACTTTAGTAATATCCACATTTATGAGGTACTCGATTTTATACGTTATGAGACACAGCTCTACCAAACTCCTAATTAGCTTCTTCACACTCTACACTGTTTGTTCTTTTTCGTATCCTGCTCTTTAGTTCGCCCTGCAAATCTATTTTTCAACTATTCCCAATTATTACTAGGTTCCATCTTCAACATCTTTTTGCTTATTTGTTATGAGGGAGGGATGTGAAGTCGCTTCATCTGAGCTTCTCATTTGCCCTGATTACTTTAAAACAAGCCTTCAAAACTGTTGTCACTTCTTACTTGTGGAAGTTGGTGGGGGAATTACAAAAACAGCTTAATACAGGCTTGTAATGGGCAAATTAGAATATTACAAGCTCACAGCCTCCATCTTTGAATTACGTTTGAAGATATCACACTCATTACACCTCCAGAATCCATTTAGTATTTTAAGTTCTATGCAATGTTTTAATTATCTATAGAGGCTGGCATATGATTCCAGGATAGCTTTAAACTAGTAGTGTAGATGGATATGATGGATTTAGTAGTGAAGTATCCACTTTGATAGGGGCTGCTTGTGAGCAACTTGAGATTGCAGAAGTTGTCGAGTGATTGTATGTTTCAGATTCTTGATTATGCAAGACGATTAGTATAAGTTTCCATGATATTCCATAACTTTCATCGTAAGTATCAGGTTCTGTCTTATTTTACAATGACAGCACTGGTAACAAGTACACATATAAAGGGAAGGACCTGGAGAGGCATTTTAGATTGAAGTTCCATTGAACATTTTTTTCTTTTCTTTTGTCGTGTATTTCTGGTGCTGCTTCTATCGAAAGTTTGCTATTAAGTAGGTCTATATTATTTTCTTGCAGTTGTGTCTACACATTAATGTTGATTGTTGGCTTGGATTGATAGATCAATGGTCTTATGGTAAAAAAATTGTGGACTTGTGGTTCATACCCGTGATAACTGTTTCTAGGTATTGGTTCTGTGTGTTGCCCGTGAGAACTGTATAGAAGACAATGTTGAGACTTGAGAGAAACAGAAAGAGAGGTTTTGGTGTCCAAAATAGTTAGGGCATTCATTTGGCTGCTTTAAAATATATATCACTCAGGTTTGTACATTTTAATATCTCTTGTGGGTAGTTGGATGGGGAAATGGGATATCGGATTTATTACATTCTTACTAGTCAGTCTCTATTGGAAATCAGATGCATATAGTGTAAGAAGCTCTATCCAACTGATGGAATCAACCAACTTGCTCTATGTCTCATAGACCAGGTCCCAGTTAGGATATTTTAATTTTACCCAGTTCAGAATTTGTCCGGCTTTACCCTCAAAACATCAATAGCTCAGTATTGCGTCTTGTGAGCCAACGGTGTGGAGCAGCTAACTGATACTCTCTAGTTTTTCCATTCACAATTACAATCGCCTTTGGGACTGGAACTCACAAAATTGTAGATGACACTTCTTAAGGAGACATGTAATTGTCAATCAGAGGGAGTATTTATGGTTCGGTAACCTTTTAAAAAGTGGTCAAAATTCGCCTAAACGTAATATGTAGTCCACGATTTTTGGTCAAAATAGCTCCGGGATAAAAACGGCCCAAATTGCTCCGGAATAATTACTTTTTGACCACACGTAACCTTCTGAAGGCGAAATGTCTTTTTTTTTTTTTTGTCGATTTTGAGGGTCTACCAAAGGTTTTTGGCTCTATTATTTTTGCACACGCCCATAATAATACCTCTTGGTTTATCTATAAAAATTTGGGCCATTTTTATTCCGGAGCTATTTTGGCCAAAAATCGTGGAGTATATACGTTTTTGGCCAATTTTGACCAATTTTTTAAAGTTGCTAGATTTTGTCAAGAATTTACGAAGGCGATCCTTGTTATAATTTTGTGATATTTGAGAAATGATTCATCTGTTATTAATGTTCCTTATCGCCTTTCGGCACACGTAACCTTATGAAGCGAATATGTATTTTTTGTCGATTTTGAGGGTCTACCAAAGGTTTTTGGATCTAATATTTTGCAGAGAGCCATAATAAGAGCTCTTGATTTATCTATAAAAGTTTGGGCCATTTTTATTCCCGAGCAATTTTTGCCAAAAATCGTGGACTATATATACTATGGTTCCGGCCAATTTTGACCATTTTTTTTAAAGTGGGTAGACTGTCTCAAAACTTTAAAAAAGAGATCTTTGGTTTACTTTTGTTATTTATGAGAAACGATTCATCCCGTTATTAATGTTCTTTAAGGCTCACGTCCATTGATGGCAATGTGTCTTCTTTTGTCGATTTTGGGGGTCTACCAAATGTTTTTGGCTCTAATATTTTGCACACGGCCGTAATAAGACCTCTAGGTTTATCAATAAAAACTTTGGCTGTTTTTATTCCGGCGCTATTTTGACCAAAAATCGTGGACTATATATTACGTTTTTGGCCTATTTTGACCACTTTTTAAAAAGTTGGTAAATTTTCTCAAAAATGTGCAAAGGAGATCGTTGTTATAATTTTTTGATATATGAGAAATTGTTCATTTGTTATTAACGTTCCTTATCGTCTTTTGGCACACGTAACCTTCTAAGGCAATATGTCTTTTTTGTTGATTTTGAGAGTCTACCAAGTGCTTTTGGCTCTAATATTTTTTCACACGCCTATAAGAAGACCTCTTGGTTTATCTCTGAAAGTTTGGGCCATTTTTATTCCGGAGCTTTTTTTTGGCCAAAAATCGTGGATTACATATTACGTTTTTGGCCAACTTTGACCACTTTTTTAAAAGTTGCTAGATTTCCTCAAGAATTTACGAAGGAGATCCTTGTTATAATTATGTGATATATGTGAAATTATTCATCTGTTGTTAATGTTCCTTATCGCCTTTCTGCACACATAACCTTATGAAGCAAATATGTCTTTTTTGTCGATACGAGGGTCTTCCAAAGGTTTTTTGCTCTAATATTTTGCACACAGCCATAATAAGAACTTTTGATTTATCTATAAAAGTTTGGGACATTTTTATTCCGCAAGAACTTTTGCCAAAAATCGTGGACTATATACTACGGTTTCGGCCAATTTTGACAACTTTTTTTTTAAAGTGGGTAGATTGTCTCAAAATTTTACGAGGGAGATCTTTGGTTTACTTTTGTTATTTATGAGAAACGATTCATCCCCTATTAATGTTCTTTAACGCGCCACATGTCACCCATTGGGGGTAATATGTCTTCTTTTGTCGATTTTGAAGGCCTGCCAAATGTTTTTGGCTCTAATATTTTGCACACGGCCATAATAAGTCCTATAGGTTTATCTAAAAAAGTTTGGGCCGTTTTTATTTTGGAGCTAGTTTGGCCAAAAATCGTTAACTTTTTTATCTTACGTTTTTGGCCAATTTTGACCACTTTTAAAAAAGTTGCTAGATTTTCTCAAGAATTTACGAAGGACATCCTTGTTATAATTTTGTGATATATGAGAAATTTTTCATCTGTTATGAATGTTCCTTGACGCCTTTGGAACATGCATGTTGGATCATGATACTTGCCTGGAAACTAAATGTTTTTGCAATTGTGAGCTGACTCGTATCCAGCTTTTTGTAAGTTAATGGTAAGATAGGCGTACCCTAGTTTATCAGAGGAAAATCAACTGTTTTTCCTTAGTTCGAGTTCTAATAACATTGAAATGTGACATCTTGTACAAAATCATATAAATGTTATTAGAATAACTGATATTTGTCAAACATGCTTGGTTGTGGCTTGTACAAAGTCTTCTCTGGGAAAGCTCAAGCATTGTTTGATATATTGGATTGGTCTTAGGTTATTGTCATTCAGGGCACTCTTATGGTTTTTCTTCCTCTAGTATCCCGGGGATATCCTTTTGAGGATTAGGTTGTAGTACTTGTAGATTTGTCTTTTTCTCTTTGAGGATGTGTGCTGGCTCTAGTTTTTTTCTTGAAATGAAAAAGCCTCAAGGATTGAGGGTTTGGTATCTGTGCTATCTTTGGGTCCTTTTCAGTGACTGCTTTATGCTTGCTCTCTTGGTTAAAGATTGCTCCACATCGATTAGAGTTTACATTGCCTGGTGCTTATAAATGTGATTTTCTACTTCTTTAGTATTGAAAGTTGCCTGTGCTTATGCTAACTATCAGCTGGCCAGATAAAAGTGTCAACTTAAAATTGTGATGTCATTTTTTTTTTCTTTCTTTTTTTTTTTTTTTTTTAAATTTGCCGGGAACTCATTGTGGTATACCAATTAATATGGAGACCTCGATGAGCGATACTGCCCCTCTGCTTTCTTTATTTCCTCCAATTTGTGTTATTGATGACATTATCTGAAATGCAAGTTATCATGTCACTCAGGTGTCTTTTGTGGACTCTTGGTTGTTGTGCTTAAAACCTATAAAGTGGCTCTTGCTTCGGATGATGAAGAAATCAAGTGCAACTGATAAAGCTGGTGCTCTTCAGAGACAATGTGTTTACTCATTTGGCGATCACTACTACTTCAGAAAGGAGCTCAAGATTTTGAACCTTTTGACTGGGTAAGAATACTTTCGGGTTTTACGGCCCTTAGTTGTTGGATGTTATATCTCCTATTTTCTTTCTTCTCTTATATCTCCCTCATTTTTTATGTCACAGATACGTGATCTTGCTCGATAAGTTTGGTAGGGTAAGATGGCAAGGTTTTGGTGTGGCTACAGAAGAAGAGTTGGCATCACTTCTAACATGCACGTCTCACTTGCTCGATGACAAATGAATTCTCAGTGGATTACCAGTGGAAGCTGGAAATGCAGATGCTTCTCAACATGATATTTATGAAAATAGAATTCTGGGACAATGGAGTAAGGTACCAAGCTTTTTATAATGTTATTGTTTCTCGGACAACAAATTCGCGGGGATGCTCAGCTTCTAGAGTGCTTTCTAAACGACCCCCCCCCTCCCCGATTGAGATTTTTGGAGAGGTGAAGCCTTTTGTATCCTCCATTTCCTTAATGTTACACTACAGCAGCAAGCGTATTTCAAGTCTCTGCCTCATTTAGGTCAAGATATCCTTGCCTTGTAGATTTGTTTGTTTGGGCATTTCTCTGTGATGGGTGTATTTGTTCTCGATAGTTGTAAGCTAAGCGTTGGTTGTACAACATTCGTTTTTCATCCCTCTATGGCGATTGCCTATACACAATGTCATTTGTAGTTGTGTCATGTTTCAACTTTTCTACTTTCTGTGAGATTTTGGTTGGAAGAGTAATAGTACTAAGTCTCGTGGAGGATCATGATCTTTGCCATTTCATTTCTGTTATATACGACTCTTTAAAACTTGGTCGACTGGTTGTCTGGCCCAAATATATCTATCTTGATGGCGAAGATTTTTCTCCAACATCTTTTTCTAATTGCCTAGAGTTGTTAGCGTGTAACCATCAACAATGATGCCTGGCATATCACGCGTGTGTTCCGTACAAATCCGTATAAAACAAGCGCTTAACTGTCAGTGAGTTTATTAGCGATGGTAGAAACGATAATAGATTTTCTATAATACTCCGTTAGTTTCGATTGGAAATACTCCGTGAGTTTTCTCTATTATAGGACAGTAAGATTGGAAAAAAAGAAAATTACAGTGAACAATGTACATAATTGGCTTAGAATTACGTCGGCCAACTCTGGAATGTAAAAGACTTTGAGAGTACATACAAGGCCATGTACAGGTTCAAAATGCGCAAAACTGATACGAGCCGCAGCTCATGGTAAGAACAAGAAATGAAACTGCTGGCACTTGCAGTTTGGGAGATCCATCTATAAATTGAACTCGATCAACTCCATGCTATCCGACATCAAAATCTTTTGTCGTCCCAGCAACCTTGAAGATGACTACATCTCTATAGACACATTCTGATGGCCGATTGGGGATGGAAGTATATGGCAAAATTTACAAGCTGACTATTTAGCCGGAACGAGAATGCCCTTCTGAAATTCCTGAAAACATAAGGATGTAGTAGTAAACTTTGGAAGAAGGCAATGGTACAGACCACAATTTCGAAATAAATTGTCCACATTAGGGAACAAAGGGGATGATCCAATGTTCAAGGTAGCATCAAACTGTTTGCTCTGTGCTGGGCACTGAGCTAATAGAAGTGAAAAGGGCATAGATGAATATCTGGTACAACCTCCTAGACTACCAGCAAAGTTCGACCTAGATCAAACCATGTAATTTGACAAGACCTAGCCAATGCCACTCGACCACCCTCCTACCTTTTATCTGTCTCCCTCTCCAGAGGTCAAAGTGTGGTTTGGAAATCATGGCTCGGTGCTTTAACTGAGGACTTGAGGAGTGAGAGTGAGGCGAGGTTGGGAATAACAGGTAGAACACAAAGCACATGCAATATTTGCCTTGAAATTTCGTAATATAGCAACTTCTCACAAATATTTCATTTCTCCCATATTCTAATCTACCATTGGAAAGGGCAACAGGTTGAAATGAGTTGAGCTGTAATTCATGGAACTCGTATCTTGTCGAGTTCAAAAGTATCAAATACCACAAGCACAGTACAGAAGAGAGGACACAAGTGGAATAATAAAAGTTATACCTCATTGAACACCAAAACATCAGATGCCATCATGTTGGTCATCTTCCTCTTCAAGAATGACATATTTCGCAGATGGATTAGTTGTTGCAGTAGAGCCTTCTATTGAGTTTCCATTGATAGGGCCCTTCTGAAGCTTATCATACCTACAAAGAAATCAAGAGAAACTAAGCAAGATGGAGCTAGATAAGCAGACGAATCCACCTTTATTCAGCATAGGTGCCAGAAACAAAGAATGGAAAGCAAGCACGGTCAAGTAAATTTGGATAGAGAAATAGATCATACTACAAACAATAAGAAGCTAAACAAAAGAAAGCATCTTTAAGTGAAAACTATTTACAGAGAAGTCCAAAAAGAAAACGGATTGAGAAAGCCAAAATACACCAGCCTTCGCTCACAACGGAGCTAGAAAAAGTTTCTTTTGGATGAAAAGAACAAGAAACCCCGCCCCAACCAAATGCACCAAAAGATAGAACACCGCACAACTCCATAAAACCTTTCTTTAATGTTACACTGTTGCCTAAACCTTGAAAATTACTGCTCAATAAGTCAATCACAAAACCAAGTGTACCTAACGCTCTCGACCAACCGCAATAACCTTTAACATTGTGAATGAGAAACATCGTAACGAAGGAATAAATGCACAACTCACAAGTAGACCAGTTTAAGGTTTGGGCTTCCAACGGTTATCACAACTCACAAGCGTTAATTTTATGCAACATTATAGTCCCAGAAATACCTTTGAACTGAGCTTTAGACACCCAAACAGCTTTCATGACTACTCACGTAAAAGGACCTGAACTAGTGAGAACAGTCATAAAAGATTAACATCATAGAGGCTTCCACATCATGAGGGGTAAGGGGAGTTGGTTGGGTATCCACAACACAACCTTCCCCAAACATTATATCTCTTCACTGAACAATGAGTTGCATATGGTTTTATGAGCTATTTGTTGTAGTCCATAATACCAAAAAGGCAAAAGAACAATGGATCATAAATCCATACAAAATGAATGAAAGTTCTAGGATACAAAAAAAAAAAAAAGAGCCTTAGTCCTATACTGACTTCAGGTAGGTTAACATTGAATCATCATATGAAAAAGCGAATGATTTTTAAGTGTGAAAATAACTTTTTTTTTTCTTTCTTTCTAAATGAAGGTTAGTGCAGAAATAAGTTAGAGATTTGAAGAAGAGAAGGCAGGGAAACACATCGAGAAAACCATTAGCGAAATTCAAAAGCAAAGCGGAAAAATAAATACAAAGAGAAAGTAAAGTTGAACCCCATTCTTCCCACGGCGTCTTTCTCTGCACCCTGCCATCTCCAACGCCATACCCTTTTTAATCCCAAGTAGACCCATATTGGTTTCATTTACCCTTATCTAAGTCATCTTAGATCTTTCTCTCCTTGCAATCTTATCACTTCTTCACTCTTTAAGCTACCTAACCAACACATTAATTGATCTCCTTCTCACATGCTCATACAAGGCGAGTCTCCCTCATTTTCACGAGTTCAATAGATGCAACACCCAATCTTTCCCTTGTCACCTCATTCATATAGCATGTAATGAGATCGTTTTTCAGGAAACTGTCAAACACAATTGCTAGCATCACAGTACACCAATGCAGACACCAATAGAGAGGATATTCTCAGTCGTAAGCAATCTCAGGCAACAAAGTGTACAGTTCACGTGATGTGGACGGTCATCAAGTATCTGCTACTCCGTTGAACATAATCTTTAATGGCCTGAGATTGCCTCTCATCCAATTTGCTCGTCTCAAGATATTCATATACTACTTAACACTCTGATCAATGTATGAACATAAACAAAAAAGTATACTCGACAAAGAAACAGCAGCAAAATTTAATTGATGAATTTTCTACAAAGATGCCAAAAAATTTGTGCTCCAACAACCAAAAGAAAAGGTCCCCCACTGACTGATACTTACTTGTACCAATTGAATAAACAGACACCAACCATAATCGTGAGAAGCCCAAGAGCTATCAACCATGTAAACTCATCGTGGAAGTAAAAGACAGCAACCTGCATGAAAGCAGTAGTATAAGAGAAGCCTTCAGTCAGCAAAACAGACCTTCACATTGTCACGGGAGAACAAAGAACACTTAAAGGACCAAAGAGGGAAGGGTGATGAATAATGATGATTCTAGTTGGTGAGGTCCAGCAATTGAGGAACATTTTTTTTAAATGTGAAAATGTGAAACTAGAATTGAAATTCCTCATCTCACTTTCCACTTTCCAGAATTAAAAAAAAAAAGGATTTTGAATCATAATGGTTCTGAAACACGGTCTCAGTAAGTCCTTGTATGAGATGAGCTTTCGCGATGAGATGATCCGAAGTAACCCTTTTAGAGCTTTCAAAAGTTACCCAACTGTGTGTGTCATCCCTATGCCAACACATCATGAGCTTACTTGGGAGTAAAGGAGATTGAGAAAGAAGTCATACAACTATAGTGACAGCCTCTTTCACGATACCGGCAATCGTCACCGTCACTGCACTGGTTACTGAGATTAACACATACTCTGTTAGTACCTGCCAAAGCATTGTACAGAGGTAAGAAGACAATATTGTAATTCACTTTTGTGGGCATCTTAAGACAAACGAGCAAGCATACATTCCATAGATTTTGTCAGCACAAATTACCATGAAAAAGGCCAGAGTGCCACCAAAAAGCATCAATAGACAACTTTTCACGACATGCCAACGGGTATCAAAATACACATTCGTGGCAAACTCATCCCAGGGGTCCATCAGTAGTGACATCAAGCCAGTTGCTATCGCCATAATCGGCGTCACATAGCTCATGAAAGTGAGCGGATTCTTCAATCCTGAAAAAATATCATTAACGACAATGTGAGCTCAATTGACTCTTCGTATTGGCAAATATTCTTTAAAGCATTGTACTGAACTGACAAGAAAGACATAATCGATAATCTAGAAATGACACAGAGAATAAAGTCCAAGAAAAAAAAAAAAGGGTACTCACCATAAGATTCTTTCTTCAGCAGCATTGGAACAGCAAACACAACGGCAGAGGATTCAACAATGTACAGCAGAAGGCCAGAAAAGTTAGTCTTGGAATAACAAACCCATAAAGAACCAACTTTAAACTGAAGTAGTATGTTTTCACAAACTCGGTTAATGAGATGTTTTTCATTCTGCATGAAAAGACAAACAAGAAACGGACCGCACCTGGAGAAGAATCTGTGTCATACACCAGCGGAATCCAGACATGACAGCAGCAAGCATAACAAAAATAAATCCCCAGAGCTCAAATTCTGTATCCTTGGCAACTACCAGGCAGGAAAATATAATATGAAATCGTTAAGTAGTCGCAACAAAAGCAACTTTCCATCGCATGCATTTGACTGTTATACATCAAAAGCAACTCTGGATGAACCCTTATTTGAGGTGGACCTAGGCGTTCAAATGCAAAACTTGACTTGTGTTGTCATATGCTGAGCTCTTACAAATGCACAAAAGTAAAGACTAGAATGTGAGAAGGGTTGCAGCATGTACCCGTCAATAGAATTCCAAACGAGATGACTAGAATGATTCCAAAAAGCTTAAGACTTGGGGTCTCCAACCTGATACAACCCAAAGTTGTTATCAATAAATTAGAAGGTATGGCATGGGGGAACACATTGCAATTGGGAGAAGGAGTAGTCGTACCTGAAAGCAAAAGCAAAGACGAGAAGAAATATGGGAGAAGCAGATTTACACTGAAAAAGAATAGGGGGAGTATGAGAAATTGATGATTGGTATAGCCGTATAGTAATAAAAAAAAAAAAAAGTAAAGAAAGAGGAGAATAGAAAGAAACCATGGTGGCAAAAGTGACAGAGATGAAAACAAGAGAAGCATTGCTGAGGTTAATATCCAGTGCGGTAGCGAGAGCCGTAGGGACAACTGTGAAAGGGAAAGTCCATCTGTAGCATTAGTTAGTTAGTTTTAAAAACAAAGTCAATACTAATACTAATGGAATCAAAACAACAACAACAACAACAACTTCCTAAAGAAGCATCATTAGAGAGTACCTTTGGAGAAGTAATCCCTCCAAGACATGTGAACACCACTTCCTTTATGAAATCTATCATACCAAATCCAAGTGATGGCCTTTGATAGAACAGCTTGCATCGCAAAATGAAACGTATTCATCAATAATGGTGCTGGGAATTTCCCCATGTCATCTCCCAGAAGGGATTTATTGTACCTTTTTTTTATATATATATATATTCAAATCAAAAACAACAATGTTAATTCATAATCAATACAACAACAACAACAACAACAACAACAACAACCAAATCAACAAGCTTAAATTTTCAACTAGTCGAAAGACAACTTACAAAGTCAAGAACAAGCTGAAAGTGTACCAAACGCAAATGAAGAAGAGAGTCTTGAGCACATTTGCAGGTGTAACTTCACTCTTACTGCTTACACTTGCCTCCTTCATCTCCACATCCAACGCCCTATAATTCTCAACACTATTTCCCGCCACCTCCCCGCCACCACCCTTTTCCATCTTTATTTTCAATCAAACAACAATTCCAATTTCCTCAATGTCGTCTAGTCCGCATTTCGTGTTGATTTGGGATTTTAGGGTTTGCGATTGCGGGATCTCGAGTGTTTTCTTTTTTTTTTTTTTTTTTTTTTTATAGCAAGAGGGGAAATTTCAGATTGGATCGGAGAAAAAGAAAAAGAGAGGGTTTTGGTTTTGGGTCGTGATTAATCGTTGCTTAGATGTGCATTCAAGTGTTAGTTAAACCATCACAATGGATGGACAGTTTTTAAAAAAAAAATAATTATTTACTTGATTGTCTCAGATAGTTTTCGGAGTAGGACCCACTGAGCCTCTATTCAAATTTAAGTAGCTTTTGTGAAAATGTGATATTTACATATCGTGTTAGTGATTTAAACGATTAGATGAATGATGAAAACATTAATTTTAGTTGGAAGATGATTAGATGAATGATGAAAAGGCACGTCAAATACATAAATATTGTTCAAATTGTATGATGGTAAATGATAAGGAGTTAGAAAGGTGTAGGACTACGTAAAGCCATGTGGATCATACAGTGGATCATAAAAATTAAGCCCATTGAAGCAGCTGTCAAAGGTCAATGTCATGCACTTGACATTATGCAATTATAATCAATCATCCATAAGTTTAGGAGAATATGTATGTAGACTAGCTAGGCAGTAGCGGCCTCATCATCTTTCCCTCAAATATCTACGCACTAATATATATTTGTGTGCACAAATCATTGTACCAAAGTGACCAAAAATGGTGAGCCAAGCAGCGAGACGTAGGATCAACACCCTTTCTGCTCACTTTAATGCCACCGACGACGCCACCACCAATTTGTTTCCACTGGTACGTTTATCTTCGGTATCACTCTCCGTTTGCACGCAGTATTAAAGTCATATGGATAATACTTGATGAAGCTGCAATTTTTTATTAATTAAAAACTCTGCTCTTAATCTACAACCTCTCATCATCAAGGTCTTATTAGAGAGTAATAAGTGCTTGATGAATATATAGTAGTGGTGTTTGCAGAACTGCAGTAGCAATTTAAGCACACCATTTAGACGACGACACGACAACAGGCTACTCTATGGACGGCAAGCAAGTGCTTCTCAGGGACATTTTATGAGGCAGCAGCAGCCTCCAACTCCTACGGAACAGGTACTTTTACTATTCAGTACTCTACCACCAAGTCAGTCCAACCAATGAATTATTAATTAGTAGTGGAATTGGATATTTAACAGAAACAAAGTCACTAATAACCTAACTTATATCTAAAATCATTTTGTTATGTATATAGTAACTGAAAATTGATAATTATGTGGTGTTGCAGGACTGTAGCAGCATTTCAAACACAGCATTTAGACGTCTAGATAACAGACTGCAGTATGGAAGGCAATCGTCTGCTGCTCAAGCCTACTTCATGAGGCAAGCTGCTGTTACTCCAATTCAACACCAGGTACCTATCTTTCTCTACAAACTTTGTGACTTTCTATCCCTTTTTCATAGACAAGACCACTAACTTCTTTCAAATTTTTTGTTACAGGCCGAATCAGCGCAATCTGATGCTTCTTGTGGGAGCTGTATTAGTGAGAAAAAACCTATTGTTTGTACTACTTCACCAACACCACCACCATTATATTCTCGTCCCAAGGGTACGGAGCCTCAGTTTGCTAGACCTGAGCCCGAATTTCTCTGCTCCAGCAATTGTGTTATTGATTCCCTTGCCCATGCTAAGCCTGTACCTGCACCACAATGCTCCAAGTTTGTGAAACCTGCTGAAAACACCACTGAGTTGATGAATTCTAAGAGCCCAACTGTTTCATCTCCAACAAATGGTATACTATCTACTCTTTACATTTTCCGATTTGATGCTTTTGACTGTTCTTTGTCATGTTCAATACATAGATATCAGAATCTATAACTGAACTAGGGACATTTTCTTACAGAAGCCAACTCGAACTAAATTGAACTAGTGGACTCACTGTGTTTTTGTGTAGTTGAATAACATATGTGCTAATAGTCTTGTGTTAATTTCGCGATCCTGTCTGTTTGATTCAAGGAATAGAATGGTCGCCAAGGTTCAATGTCGCCGAATCCAAACAGAACTACGCCATCACAGTGGAGCTTCCTGGTGTTGACATTAGAGATATCAGAGTAGAGATGGACGACAAAAAGTAAGATGTTACTTCAGTACCATAATTCTCCTTTGTTTTTGCCAGCCTAATGTATTGTAGCACCTCATGATACAATACACTGCTGCATAGTAATGAATGCACTAAATAAAACTGTTTCGTTGCTTTCCTTGAGCCAGGCAACAGGCATGTTGCCGAAGGCCAAAGGAGGCAATCCACATCGACAAAAGAGAATAGAGGAAACTGGCTTTTATGTTAGTAATAGGTTACTTCTCTTATTGTCAGTCAATTATTAGGATAGAACCATCCTAGGTTACTTGTGAGCTGGTCTACTTCTCCTCTACGGATATGCCTGTGGCTAGGCTCTATGATGACTTTAACACAAATATTAGCTGCATGTTCGTCACTTATCTCTTTTGTATATGCCTAAGGCAAAAGATTCAACTGGAAGTCTTATGAAAAATCCCGTGTACATGTAGCTTAATTGTGAGAGGCATACGCTCAATGAAGTTGTGGAAAGCAGCAGGTTGCTCGAATGATTCAGTTGCGACTTATCACAGGAGGGAGATATCGCAAGGACAGTACCAAGTCGTGTTGCCACTTCCAGCTTGTGCAAACAAAGACTCTATCTCTGCAGAGTTCATGTAAGTTTTTATTATAATGAACACGAGTCAGGCCTTGATTAAGACAGCTGAACAAAAACCATTATATTCATTTCATGTGTTTGTTACCAGTCATTAGACAAAATTACTACTGTACTGGTAGAACCAAGGTCAAGAGCAAAGGTTGTGCATGCTGGTGAAATGACTTGAACTCTGATTTCTTGTGCAGGGAAGGAATACTGCAGATCACAATTCAGAAGCTGTGAGAATCGCTTCTGTAAAGCTAAGGATTGTGTTTAGGTATTATATATACTGCTGCGAGATTACAGTAAACAGTTCATGATGCATGTTATTATATCATATGTATAAAGTAGGAATGACATGAACGTTATGAAGTTTCTATAAATCAAATACATGTATTGTACTATACACTCAGTTATATGGCCTTCTTTTGATACTTCTACATGATAGAAATCTCTTGAGTCAATCATTTTGCTGTGGGTTCCTCTGACTCTCTCAATACAGCAACAATGCAACCTGTTCCTTTGTCATCAAATCCTGGTTGGGGCTGCTTTCAGCTGAGTTCCAACCCATTGAGACTAGCTAACGATGGAACACTATGCTTGTTTTGCTTTAACATTTCTTATTATGATCTTTACTCCTACTGTCCTACTCAAATCCATCTTCACTAGTTTCTTAACACACCTACCCTGTGTAGAAAAGGAAATTACTTTTACTGATAAGTGCGGTAACACCCTAGTCACTATTTATGTTCGACTTGTATCAACCTCAGTAAATGGGAGGGGTTTCAAATAATATACCAGCAATTGATCATAGATATGAGTATGGTGGCTTAATTACTGAAACATTGTACCATCGGTGATACAGAAACGTCAGATCAGCACATACTTCTAATCAGTTGTCACCCCTTCTTACTCATGTAATATCTCCCCTTCTTTTCTGACACCATCCTCTTTTGGATTATGGGAAGGTGAGAAGTTCAATTCGTGTTATTTAGCTAAGCAGTTAGCACATCTTTCGTGTCTCTCAGAATCTCTTCCCATTCATTTCTTGCTTACTTTGCTAACCATGCTCATGCATCCTTAACCCCAGTCTGCGCGCACACATACACACACTCTCTCTAAACAATTGCCCTTTCTACCCATATATTTTCCATTCAGGATGTGTCCTATGACAGTATCTGCAAGTAAAGCATTTTAAACCCGAAACTTCACACTCTATGCAAGTCATAACCAATTAATGTGGCCATGGAAATCTCTCTTATTCTTGCTGTGTTGGTGTTCACCACCTTTACACTGATGGTAGTGAGGGGGGAGCATTACTCGGCCAACGACACAAAAAATGGAGAAATTGATCGGATGGGAAGTAGCAAGAGAAAAGTGACTGTCAAAAAATGTGATCTTTATTCAGGAAAATGGGTGTATGACAGTTCCTACCCTCTGTATGATGCAAGTGAATGCCCTTTCATAGAAAATCAGTTTGGTTGTGAAAGTAACGGGAGACGAGACAAAAATTACCTAAAGTTCACTTGGAAGCCTTCTCGTTGTCCCTTACCAAGGTAATAATAATGCCTTACGGTCTTTTAATATTGCTGTGATCCTCCTGTACCTGTAAATGATATCAGCATATTCACAATTTCTACAGGTTTGATGGTGTAGATTTCTTGGAAAAACTGAGAGGCAAGCGAATCATGTTTGTTGGGGATTCAATTAGTCTAAATCAATGGCAATCGCTTGTGTGCCTGCTTCACACAGCCACGCCTAATGCTTTGTACGCAATGACCAGGTCCGGAGGCATCTCTGAGTTTACATTCCCGGTAAGTACGTCTTCGTTTCCTAAGATTATGTACGATATTAATCAACTTGCATGTATTATTATAACATCACATTGACAAAAAGCAGGAGTATAACACTTCATTGATGCTTATGAGAGATGCATACCTTGTAAAAGTTGAGAATGATAGAAAGTTGGGGAAAATATTGGACTTAAACACGGTGAGCTATGGTACATCATGGAAGGGGATCGACGTTCTCATCTTCAACACTTGGCATTGGTGGCTACATACAGGACGCAAACAACTGTAAGTAGTACTCCAATATATACTAACTAGTGTCGGTTTACAAGTTCCACAGTAATTTAACCCTGTTATGATATACTAGGTGGGATTACATCAAAGACGGGAACAAATTGTACACAGACATGGACCGACTGGTAGCATACGAAAAAGGGTTGAGGACTTGGGGTCGGTGGGTGGACAAGCACTTGGATACTACAAAGAGCAAGGTGTATTTCCAAGGAGTCTCCCCAGATCATATGGAGTAAGGGAACGGTATTTATTTATATATCCATATTTTACAACTAACATTAAGCAAAGAATCTAATAATCTTAGTAAAAATTCAATGCAGTGCACTGAACTGGAAAGCACCAAAAGCAAGAACATGTGTGGGAGTAACGCAACCAGAATCGCAACTAGTGACACACAGTCATCCAGGGGAAAGGATACTAGAGAAAGTGATAGGAGAAATGACAAGGCCTATAAATCTGCTGAGAATAAATAGACTGTCACAGTTGAGAAGAGACGGTCACCCTGGCGTTTACGGAATTGGTAAACATAGGCTTCCTGATTGTAGCCATTGGTGCCTCCCTGGTGTTCCTGATACTTGGAATCACCTTCTCTACGCTTCCCTTTTCTTTAACAACACTTACATTCTTTAGATTGTTGAATCTAAAAAAAGACGCCGTTGCCGGGGATCGAACCCGGGTCACCCGCGTGACAGGCGGGAATACTTACCACTATACTACAACGACCTTGTTGTTAGGCTTCTACTATTATATTTATTAATTGGTTGAATCCTTTGAGATAGCTAGTTCGGGTGTACATATCTTTGGTCATAAATGTGAGATCATTTCAAGCATTCGAATTTCTAGTTCTGATTGAAATTGACTCCACTGAAAAAATGTTCAATTATACGAGCAGGTTGTTGTAGTTACAATTTCTACGAACTCTAGGTTATTAACAAAAACTCCACCCGTCATGCAAATTATTAGATCATTAATTAGGTGAAGTGATATTTATGTTCATGAAAATGATAGGAAGACTTATGTCGACCATATCACATACTCCGTATTTAAGTAAACCATCAAATTCCATTTGGTGAGAAAGAGTCAATTATCGTCATTAATTATTGGGATTTGATCAATTAGTCGACAAAGAATTACTCTTACTAAAAGATGACCTGGATGGCACCTGTTGCACTCTAGTCCTTGAAATGTTGATGATTTCTCACCAATAATATAAATTGGTCGCCTTCGGAAATAATCAAACATTGCTCCTCTCCCTTTCAATTCTTGCTCTGATTGCTTGCTCTCTTAACCTCATAAATCAACACATTTATGTCATTGTGACTTTGCGTGTGTCACGAGAGTAGGTTCAACAAAGTAAAAAAAAGTTAGCTTTATTAGTATGGGAAGATTTTATTAGCCTTTTTAAAAATCGTCAAGACATGTCGTAGTAATTTTAAAATATACTATAAAGTTATTAAAAACATTAACGAACCATCGGGAATTTCAAAATTTGTATCACTCACATACTTTGAACGACTACTATTGTTTATCGATAATTCAAGTGATTTATTATGGTGATTTATGGTACTTGTCGAACACCCTATAACTCATCGTTTTTGTATTGAGATATAAATATAAATGGGGCAAGAAGTAAGTGTTGTTGGAATTTTATGAGTTTTTGTAAAAGGCAAAATGGTAGAGAAAGTAGAAATATATTCCTCACCTACCTTCCCTTAAAAAAAAGTACCTTAATGTAAATCAAACAATAAAAGTAGTCCATGTCAGATAACAATACTCGTGTATAAGAAATACTGGTAGTGATAGTATTTAATGTAGACTTTAATATTGGACCCAAGAAAAAAAAAGAATCCAAAACACATAAAAACAAGTGGCAGACTTCCCTGGCAGCAAAGGCTGTGATCAGAGTCTAAAAGTTTTCGAACAAAAAACATCATTTCATTTCCAACACAAGAAACCCAGAATCCCCCAAATACATTGTTTATATCGCCTCTTCGGCTTTGATTACAAAAATTCATGTAGTAGACACTGTAGTAGTAGACACTGTAGTGTCAAAAGTGGAGATGGGTTTGTTGAGTACTTTGGTTGGAATTCTGGGTTTTTGCATTGGACTTCCTTTTGGTCTTCTTCTCGGCTTTTTCTTCATCGTTTATTCCAACCCTAAGGCTGTCAAGGTAATAATATCAACAACATTCTTCTTCATCACTCATCATTCTTTTTGGTGATTTGGTTGAACAAGTATTGACTACTTACTTGATTGCTCTTTGAACATTTCGTTTTAAGTTAACATGGAAAATGACATTTGGTCCTGTTACATTCAATCTTGTTTTATGTCGTCTACTATTTTGCAGTCATTCATCTTTCTGCTACTTTGAAGGCCTTTTTCATATAACCATTAATCAAACTACTTTTGATTATCCCCATCTTATGGTCGAATGCCGATGTTCTGAATGTTTGATTTGATGATAAAAAATAATCAACAAGTCGTACTTAGAAAAATGAGGGTTAGTGCAGAGGCTGTTTCGACCTTTATTTGGCAGAATAATGTTTGCAGAGATGTTCACATTAAGGAATTATTTTGTTTGACCATATCAGTTTTTTTTTTTTTTTTATTGCATCTTCTTATTAGGCAATTTATTTTAATATTACTCTACTATTAGAAATTTTTTAATAATAATAATACGGCCAAGTAACTTTGTTTGTGTTTCTCCTGCTGTAATGATGAGTTGTTATGCTTATGCTGATGTGTGGAGATTTTCTAAAAAATGAGCTGTTCAAGCTGACATATTCCTGCTGTTGCCAGTAGCGGCCTTGTGCTTCTTACTTGTTCTCAAGTAGGACTTTTTCAATGTTTTCTGAATCAAAGGGCTAACATTGAATATGGGATGTCAAATTCTACTTACTCTTCGTTACAGGTTTTGTTGACACTAATATGTTCATGTTGTCGTCCCTGTGCAACGGATATTGATATGCTGTTCCACTGAAATATCAGTAACCGTGCTTGTTCGGATTGATCTTTTCACTAAAATGATTTTAACTTTCATGTCTTTCGCACTAAAACCCTTTTTCTAATTACTAAGCGATGAATATTGAAGCCCTTAAGCTATTTTTAAATCAAAGTTTGATAATAATTCAGCAGAAATTCTCTCTGTTCCAATTGATTTGTTATTTTGAGGCTCCAATGGCCAAAATACTGATAGCAAAATTGTAGTGTGAAATGTTAATAGATGCTTCTACCAAACAAAGAAAAAAAATTAAATAAAAAAGGAATGTGAAGATGTTATTCCAAGCAAGTGAGCTCCCAAACCATTTTGATGGTTGTTGTACTGTTGTGGTAGTCGCCATTGGTGGTAGTGGACTAGTGGCAGTGCTGTGATGATTACGAGTTAACATTTGTTGGCTTTATGATTGTTTATACAGGAGCCAAAAATTACTTCGTTTCATGAATGGGATCCAAGTACTCTGCAGGATATTATGCCGGAGATTCCAAATTGGATAAAAAGTCCTGATTATGAGAGAGTAAGCACTCATTTCCAACTACTAGAAACCCTCCTAGGATTTGTAGTTTATGAGAGCACTCTAACATGAACGGCAATCAGGTTGATTGGCTGAACAAGTTCATGCTGGATTTGTGGCCTTATCTTCAAAAGGTGAGCGCTTTATCATGTATGTATGACAGGTGTGCCACCTCCTAGCTTTTGACAATGGCAAAATACTAATGTCCAATAAATCAATGTGGGCAGGCGATCTGTAATATTATTAGAAGCACAGCAAAACCTATATTTGCCGAGTACATTGGAAAGTATCAGATAAAAGAGATTCAGTTTGAAATCTTAGATCTTGGAACCCTTCCGCCAACCTTTCATGGTGAGTATGCTCTTTACATTTGTTTGTCTGTTAACTAATGCGATAGCTCTTGCCTTTTGAACCAATGCTTTCCCCATGTTGATGAATTGCAGTAGCATGAAAACAAGTGTGTCTCTTGGCCTCTTTATAATTTTTTAGAATAAAAATTACTCCTTAAGATGTTCAGTCATCATGGCTTAGTTGCTCCGCTGTGCTTATTTGTAGAATGAGCAACACCATCTCATTCTTCTAACTCCTGTGATAAGTGGGTTCTTTGTTATCTTTTCAGGAAAATATAAAAGACCTGAAATCCTGCATACATTTTGTTGTTTCAGCTCATTGCCCCTCATTTCACTGATTGTTGTTCACAGGTATGAAAGTATATGAGACAAATGAGAATCAACTGGTCGTGGAGCCAGCAATTAGATGGGCAGGAAATCCCAATATTGTGTTGGCTGTAAAGTTGATGTCTGCACAAATCAGGTTTCAGGTTAGATTTTCAACTAGAGCTCATGTATTTTGTGCATAATCATTAAGATACAAACTGTCCTTATACTTATTGTCTCTTCAGCTTGTGGACCTACAAATATTCGCGACTCCAAGGATACATTTGAGACCTCTAGTTCCAACCTTTCCATGCTTTGCCAACATAGTGGTCTCCTTAATGGAGAAGGTATGTACTATATTTCTGCCTTTAATCTAAAGACTGATTAAGTTAAAAAAAAAATATTGTGCATTTCACCAGTTTTTCTCATTAACTTGTGTCGATTTCACATTCTGTGCAGCCGCATCTGGATTTTGGATTGAGAGTAATGGGAGGAGATATCATGTCCATACCTGGTCTTTATCGGTTTGTTCAGGTGCAATCATTGGATTAATTAAATGGGTAGGAGATGTAATTTGATTAGTAGTAACGTTGTAGATTTGGTTGTTCGTGAAACTGACTAGTCTAGCTGCCTGCAGGAAACTATCAAGAAACAAATTTCGAGCCTGTACCATTGGCCTCAATCACTTGAAATTCCCGTTCTTGACACTTCAACGTAAGACTATATTGATATTGACTATTGTGCATGCATTCACCTCTATGCAAACTTGGGACTCTAACTTGACAACTATAACTCTGCAAGACCTTTTGATATCTCATTCTTTTTTCATTCTTCTGGCGTCTATATATTAGGAACAAATGTCGTGATTGATTTTTAGTGTTCAACTTTTAGTGCTGTGTTCTTACCGTGCAAGTGCAACTGAATCCTGATTTCTCATTTAAAGAAAATTTTTACAAGATCAAGATAGGATTCTCCATATTTTTGCTGGTCTATGCCTTGTGTTAGATTCACATTTCATTTTAGATCTCTTTCTCTGGAAGTAATAACTCGTCCACCCTCTTTAATAAGTCGATCACTTACAAAATCCCTTTTCTCTATATCTTAACAGAGCTGCTGTAAAGAAACCAGTTGGAATTTTGCATGTGAAAGTTATCAGGGCTAGCAAGCTTCTGAAAATGGATTTTTTAGGGACGTCTGATCCCTACGTTAAATTAAGGCTAAGTGGTGAAAAGCTACGATCCAAGAGAACATCAACCAAGATGAGGAACTTAAATCCTGAGTGGAATGAGGTTTTCAAGCTAATTGTCAAGGACCCGGAAACACAGATTCTCGAATTACAAGTTTATGACTGGGACAAGGTTATCTTCTTAACCCTCAATCTCCTCTCTTAATATTGAATGCGTGACATATTTTAGCAATCCATCAGTGCACAGTGTTCTTGTAATTTAGAACCACAAAATGTAACTCAATTGTTAATCGACTGACTAACTTCACATTGAAAGAAGAACAACTCTAAAAGATGATCCTAATGATATGTTTCACATATTACACCTGTTTGATTCTTCTTCAATTTGTAAAATTGCTTATCCTAGAAATCCTAATTACAAATATGTTTATTTGATCAGATTTATGAAATTAATAAGACGCTCAGAATTCTCCAAAGTTTGTTAAACGCAACCCCAAGATTCAAGCCTTTTCCTACATAAGCAATTTCATTAGCATGTCTTTAACCTTTCTGAAAATTTCTGTTTCTGAACGAATTTTATATAATATTCCATGTCTTACCACAAAGATTGTTGCATCAATGTAAATTCAAGGAGAAAATGTGTTGGTTCAGTACTAAAAAGGTGGGTTTCCGATAACTTTAAGCCTATTTCTCCCAAAAACTTGATCTCTGTCAAAGAGGTACTGTAAAGACCTGTACAATGACACTTTCAATAAATTTCCTCATGAATTTGTGTATCGTGTTACGAAAGCTTCACTTAAATGTATGTCCTCTCGTCGAGCTATGTGTATATAGCTTCAGTCATGGTCCATTCTTCAACAACGTTTAAACTCTATTCACATGCATGATGTTATCGATGAATTCTTGGACTCATTTCATGAAATGCAGGTAGGAGGGGATGATAAGTTGGGTATGCAAGTAATTCCATTGAAGCTGCTTAGCCCTCACGAGGCAAAGACTTTTTCACTAGATCTGCTCAATAGTCTAGACATTAACGATCACCATAATAAGAAGCCAAGAGGGAAGCTTGTGGTGGAGCTGACCTTTGCTCCATTCAGGTTTGAGAGTGACAGCTTTAAGGGCTCTGAAGACGAAAACAGCACAGGAAATATATCGGCTGATGAACATGTTAGTGAAGCAGGAGCACTTTTAATCACTATTATAGCAGCCAAGGACATAGAGGGGGAGCATCACACGAATCCTTATGTCCAAGTATTGTTCAGAGGTGAAAGGAGAAAAACTAAGGTGAACTTTCATAATGCTCTTTTATTATATCGTAAATTCTGTCTCTATAAGGCTTGCCTACAGAGGGAGAAAAACAACATTGATGGATTAAGTGCTCACCTAAAATCACACACCAAAGTTCCATCGAGTTCTAAATCTTAGTATTTATGTTTATGGGAACTTGTGAAGCCTAGAAAATCATTTCCAATCCCAACATAAAGAAATGAAAGAGTTGGAGATAGTAGTAGGAGATCTTGTAATACAATACAATGGTCTACTGCTTTTTCCCCTGAGTGGGTTGTGAATGCTGTCAAGTCACCTTGACACTGACTTTTTTCATGATATGTGACTGTCTACACATTGTTCTAGCTAACACATGTTGTTGACTTGTTGCAGACTATTAAGAAGAATCGCAACCCAAGATGGAACGAACATTTTGAATTCATGGTCGAAGAGGCACCTTTGCATGAGAGGTTGCATGTCGAAATCTTTAGCAAGCGAAGAACTTTTGGTTTCCATAGAACAGTATGATATACTCGCCCACTTCTCTTTATAAAAAATGTGATAACAGAAACAATGAAAACTGAAACGTAAGTCTAATCAACATTTCTGTAGGAATCACTTGGGTTTGTGGATATCACTCTGGCGGATGTGGTGAACAATGGTCGTATCAACGAGAAGTACCATTTAATCAATTCACAGAACGGGCTTATACATCTTCTGCTGGAGTGGCAGACAGTATGATTATATGGTGCATTAGCAAAGGTCATTCATTCTGTAATGGGGATACATACTGATTACTTTGCTGCCCTGGCCACTTGGGAAAACTACAGAAACGAACTGATATGAATGTACAGCATGCATGCAGTATGTGTGTACATCATTCGGATTAGTGTGCATATAAGTCTTCGTCTGTGTAATTGGCATCTCAAAGACAAGTGATGGCCAAACAGTTTTTGATTGAAAATCATTCAACTTTCTTACTAACGATTCAACACTTTGAATACATACATGATACTTACTCTTTTTTTGTCTTTAACAAGGCTCATATATATACTCCCTGGATTTCTTTTGATTTTTTATGTTTGGTTTATGTTATATGATACGGAGTAATAAATAATGAGTGGATGAAATTTTGAACCTAAGACCCGTTATCTAAATCTGAACCATTAATCATTGTTGAGATTCCGTAATTTGTTTTTTTTTTTTTTTCAAGTGAGAATACAACTTAATTAGGGAGGAATTGGAGTTTATCATGTGCTGTATGACACACTGCGCGGCACATGTGGAAAAACACTGTAATTAGTTTAGTTTAAACTTTAAACAACTAAAGTCAGTGTAAATCCGAGTTTACGAAAATTCAAACATCATCCAGTTCTCCCAACTCCCATGTAAAAAACCCATACAAAAGGCATGTTTTCACAATTTCACTTTTCACCGTCAAAATCAAAATCCTGCAAAAGAAAAAAAAACATTGTGCGATCGAGTGAGAAATGAAGAAGGGAAGATTACCCAGTTCAATAATCTCACTGATAATCTTAATTGCATCTCTAATTAATCAAAAAGTTGCTGCTGAATCATGGAGTTCATCAACCATGCATACCAACAACTGGGCTGTTTTAGTTTGCACCTCTCGTTTCTGGTAAACCCCCCTCTTTCTCTTTCTCATTTTTTTTTTAATGTTTTTTTAAGGATTGCCCAGATTTGTTTCAAGTTGGGAATCATGGATTATTCATCAGATTTTTGTTGGTTGGATAATGGATTTTATAGAAATGCGTGATTAGGTTTAAGCTTCCCTTTCAAGTTTCAACCCATTGAATTCTTGAGGTCGGAAATTGTAATATTTGATAACATGAATTGTCATATGTGAGCATGAAAAAGTGGTAGTATATAAGTTGCTTTGAAATTATGTCAACCCTACACTTATCGGATTTGCTGATTGCATTGATATGAGTATTCACCCTATTTATCTTGGCTTCCAATTGTCACTAAGGATTTGCTGCTGGTTTCTGGGTTAAATTCTTTTTTTGTTGTTGTTGTTGTTGCTTGTCAAGGTTTAATTATCGGCACATGGCCAACACGCTGTCTTTGTATAGGTAAGCTGCTGCTTGTTTCTTTCTTCTTTGTTTCACCTCTTATTTTTGTATCTCCATCTTTTTGACTTATCTTATCCATCTTTATCTTTTAGGACCGTTAAGAGACTTGGAATTCCTGATGAGAGAATTATACTTATGCTAGCAGATGATATGGCTTGCAATGCTAGAAACAAGCACCCTGCACAAGTTTTCAACAATGAGAACCATAGACTTAACTTATACGGAGACAATGTTGAGGTCGATTTTCTGTTCACTAAGCTTACTATTCTTGATTCACACTCTTTCAGATACTGCTGCTGTTTCTTTTTAATTTATTCTTTTTCATTCCATTGTATATTATGTGCTCAATAGTCATTAGCGTTGCTAATCCTCATCCTATCAGCAGCTTTACTCAGCTTTGTTGTGTAATTTATAAATCGTTATAATATGTTTATGTCTTCATCATGCTTGCACAGTATGTGTTTTTACATCTCTAAGAGCTCTTCTTTTGTATATTCACCTTTTGGGGTTTCTGAAATAATTTTTTCAAATGTAAAATAATTACAGATGATTTCGGTCGCTGAAGAAACTCTGTCTGTCTTATTTTCAGGTTGATTATAGGGGTTATGAGGTGACTGTAGAAAACTTTTTGAGGGTACTAACTGGGCGCCATGAAAAGGCTGTACCAAGGTCCAAACGGCTATTAAGTGATGAAGGAAGTCACATCTTGTTGTATATGACTGGTCATGGGGGTGATGAATTTCTCAAGTTTCAAGATAATGAGGAACTTCAAAGTCATGATCTAGCTGATGCGGTGAAGCAAATGAAAGAAAAGCGTAGGTAAACTAATCCATGGTTAAATATCTTTCTAATATATTGACACTTGTGGTTTGCACATTGACATATGCATGTGTTGTGTTGTGTTGTGTTGTGTTGTGTTGTGTTGTGTTTGCGTGGATGTTAGGATAGGTTCTGTTATATGGAGTAATGTCTCAAGATAAAATAAAAAAACACGCTAATGTGTATTGAGGCTTCAACTTGTTTGAAAGAAGGTATATGACTAAAGGCATGTAATGTTAGTTTAATCGCTAGGGTTTTTTCTGAATTAGCTGGCTATATAGTCACTCAGCTCTCTACATGAGTACATATAGATCCATTGCAAAGTCAACTATTTTGTTTATTTCATCTAGAAGTTAGAATAGTCATTGTGCTCTAATGTTGTCGTTATGAATAATATTTCTATCTTTTTTTTTGTTTTGCTTTTCTTTTTAAATTGTTTTAGAATTAATAGGATGTTCCCTCCAGCATTGAGCCCAACTATAGTCTTAAAGGGGTTTTGTAGATAAACTGGGTTGTTCTTGCTCTCTTGATTTTTTATTCTCGGGTTAGGGGTTAGGGGCTTGACAGATGACCCTCATGGCTCATGGGTTAACTTAAATGAAGGGGCTTAGGATGGGTAGTGACTTGTGATGTGTTGTAAACCATGTTTGTACATAATAGAAAATTTTAAGAAGGTTGGTTTCTCATCACCTGATGAGAAAGAAATTAATGTGGCATGCTGGGGACCTTTGTCTTCTGTAGCTTATACAATGCTCCCTTCGTCCAAGTTTAAACACCTCATATAATAAACGCACCTTTTTGGAACTTTGATTAACCGATTAGTGTGTACATCCTCCTCAATGGGGGGGGGGGGCATTTTGGGTATGGGTGTTTAAACTTGGGACGGAGTTGTACATAATACACAAGCATGAGTAGTGATTTGAAACTTCCTCGCCTTCTTATTCTTATTAAGAAAGAAAGATGAAGAAGAGTACTATAAGCAGACAAGATAGAGAACACTCTAATTACTTTAGTTTTTATTGCATCATGCTCGTCAATATATGATTTAGAGATGTCTTTGAGTAGAAGAGTTGTCCCAAATTTTTAAGATTTCGCATTTACTATTAATAAATTGATGGTTGCTTTCTTGCAAAGCCTTAAACATGGCGAAAACAATATTTTTACAAATGTTAGAGAGATAATGTTGGAAGAGAGGATATAATTGGTAGGAAGAAAAAAAATCTTTTGGATCTATAGAATAAGTGCAATTTGAGAGATTTTAGGGTGGGAATCTTGAAAAAAATAAATCCAGCCGGTGATTAATGTTCCGGTGAGTCTTGGGATATTATTGCAACATAAAGTCAATTGTTGGCTTGGGTTATTTCTATTAAAGTCGAAATGTTGGCTTTTCTCAAGAGAAGGAGAATGTCGTTTTTTTTGTTGTTAAATATGCCATTCTCAAAAGGCAATGAAGCAAACGCGGAAATTTTATCGGATTCTATTAAGAAAACCTTTCTTAAGCCCCATGTTTAGCTTCACAATGTTGAGAAGATGTTTTGGCTGATTATTTTTCACCTAAGTTCAAATGGTACCAAAGAACTGAACAGGAACAGTAGGAGTAGGCTGTATCCCATTCCTGTTAGCAACCACATTTGTAGCATCCTTCTCTGAAGAAACAGCAGTAATAGCATCCACTCTCATACGCTGAATATCTTCTGAGTGTCATTAATGGGACACCATCGTAGAGTTCTGTGGATGTTGATAAGAATAGGCTGAATGGTTACCAGACATATTGGCCTTCTAGACATTTCTCTTTCTCAGAAGTAGATGCTTTTGTTAGATTGAGAGTGGGGTTCCACCCTGGTATGCACAGAGTGTTTGTGTATTTTCGCTCAGTTTGTTGTGTGGAGCAGGACTACAGATTATACTATTTATTCCTCTCCATTAAGTGGAACTTCTCTGGCTTTTGTCAGTATTTCATGTATTTTGTTTGACTCGTGGCTTTTTACCTTGTTCTGAATCATGTAACATTGATTATGCTTTCCTATTTAGAAACATTATCACTTCTCAACAATGTTTCTCATTTCTTTGAGAATAGCAATGAAAACTTGATACTTTTTCATTATGACGGGAGCCTTTGAGGCATTGGGGTAATAATGTTATTATTGTTGCTGATTACTATGATGAAGAGTGAGGTTTAAGATTTCACTGAATACTTGACCGTCATGCTTTTATTGTAAAAATTGTTATTTCAGAAATATTAAAGGTTTGCAATTTGGAAAGTAGCCTAATTGGTGAATAATCTCATTGAAGATCTCTTGAGTAGATGATGACATTGGAATTTTAAATTCCTGATACATGTGGGCATCTGTCTTGTGTTTCAGATTTAAGGAGCTACTGATAATGGTCGACACTTGCCAGGCTGCCACTCTTTTCAATCAGGTTAGCCACGGATTTTTGTCCCAAAGTAAAATACTTCAAAATTCACAAAGGACAGCAATTTGATGAACACTGAGGGGATTTTATACTTCCCCTTCCTTTGCAAAGTTTAATAAAATAAGGGAAGGGTTTTCAGTTTTCACTAGCACTATCTGTGTAGGTCTATTACATTGAGGGTATGATATACTTAATACTGAAGGCATAATCCAGGGTTTTTGTTGCAAAAATGGTCGGAAAGAAAACTGCTCCGATATTTGTGAGAGTACGTAGAGGTCATATTACATGTCTTGGCAATATATAGTTTTAGTGTGATAGGTTCTCTGTAACTGGACTCTAGCCTCAATGGACGACGAAGGCGGAGGGGCTTAAAAGACCCAAACAAGGAACAACCCCCTCATATTTGCCAAGGGCATGCCCAAGGTCTCCACGACTATAGATAGTTTGAAAAAGTTGCCAAAATTAATCAAAACTGAAGGCTATAATCCAGTAATTTTGACCCATAATGACCCTGGCCCAAAAAAGCTCAAATTCTTGTATAAGTCCTAAAGGTTAGTTTTATGGATTTTGGCAAAATGTTGGAGCTAGAAACCTATTGTAGGTTCCCCAAAATCGGCAAAAAACTCACGTTAGCCTTACCGGGTAATGTAGGCTCTAAAAGAATTGAGGGTAACCGGCCCTTAAATACATCAAGGGCACTCCCATGGTGTCCATAGTAAAGGTTTAAGAACATTTATCTTATCACAACAAACTGGCTAACATAGCCAACAATGTCTAAATCGAAGGCATAATCCACGGGTTTTGGCCTAAAAAAGGTCCTGAACGAAAACTGTTCAAATTTTTGTGAGAGTGCGTAGGGGGCATATTATGTGTTTTGGCAAATTATTAGAGTTTAAACTCTGTGATAGACAGATAGGTTTCCTATATCGGCCAAAACCGCACATTAGCTTCAATGGATGACTAGCCTTAATGCATGACGGGAGGTAGAGGGGCTTCATAGGCACCCAAACGGGGGGAACAAGCCCCTCAGCTTCATCAAGGGAAGTCGAGGACTCGAGGGTGATGTTTTAATAAAAATAGGTACGTTGAAAAATGTAGCCAAACTTAGTTAAAATTGAAGGCTATAATCCATGAATCTTGGCCTTAATGGCCCCGACCCAAAATCAGCTCAAATTTTTACGGAAGCCCCAAGTGGTAATATCATGGCCCTCATGGGTCTTAGGCAAAGTATAAGAGTTACAAACCTATGGTAGGTTTCGGAAATTGGCAAAAACCGGACGTTAGTCTCAACGGGAGACGTGTGCTGAAGAGGCTTAAAGAACTGAGGAAAACCGTCTCCTGCATTCATCAAGGGAACTTCCATGGTGTCCATAGTCTGGGAAAATCTTTCCAGTTACGACAAAGTGGCCAAAACAGTCTAAACCGAAGGCATAATCCATAGTTTTTGGCCCAATTATTGTCCCGAATAAAATTGCTCAATTTTTTGTGAGAGACGTAGGGGTCCTATTACATATTTTGGCAAAACTTAAAGTTAAAGACGCACGCATGCAGCCCTAAATAGGTTATCAAATCGGCCAAAAGCGCGCGTTGCCCTAAATCGATGACGGAAGGTGGAGGGGCTTAAAGCCCCCCCAAACGGGGCAACAAGCCCCTCAAATTCATGAAGGGCACTCCCAGGTGTCCACGGTAATGATTTAGTAACATTTAGATACTTCGAAAAAGCTGGTCAAAATGGCTAAAATCAATAAAAAAAAACTGATGGCTGTAATCCACACTTCGGCCCAAAATACTGAAATAGCCTTGACATGAAAATGGCTCAAATTTTTGGGAAGCTCCTAAGGGTAATATATGTGTTTTTAGCAAATCACTAGAGCCGAAGACCTATGGTAGATTCCCAAAATTGGCAAAAAACGCATGCTAGCCTCAATTGGTCACATGTGCCAAAATGCCTAAAAGCCGGCTCTCATATACATGCCGGGAATTCGGAGGGTTGTCCATGGTAAAGTCTGAGAACATTTGGTTACTATAAAAAAGGTGGCCAAAATTGCCTAGGTTGAAGCATATATTCTGACCCAAAATGGCTGAAGAGAAAAAGGGGCTCAATTTTTGTGGAATCTCCTAGGGGACATAAAATATTTGTTTGTATTATATTGTTAAAAACCTATTAGGTGTCCCTAATTGGCCAAAAACGCATGCTAGACTCAGACCGGTGATGTGTGTCGTAGAGGCTTCAAAAACTACCCAATTTTAGGAACGGAACCTTGCATGCATCAAGTGCATTTTCATGGTGTTTAGAATTTTGAGAACATTGACATGGCTATCAAAAATGGCCAACCTGTAGGATATAACAGTAGGTGGGGCAAAATGGCATCAAAAGATGGCTTTAATTTTTGTAGGAGTATGGGGGGAAGTGAAGGGAAGGCAGTGGAAGAGAATGATAGGGATCTGTCAAGGGATCAGCAGTTGGGGAGTCTAATCTCCTTTATGAAGTCTCTCTATTCCTCTCTTTCGTTTTTCTCCATAGTTATCCAAATGGAATATTCCTTCCCCTGCCACCCGCTCTGCCAATTTGAGTAATCCAAAGATAGTGTAATTCTGTAGGTGCTTTGAGCTTCATCTGTGGGTGGCTAAACTTATGAAAGTTTGTTTGAAATATTCTGCTTTTGTGCTGTCTTTATCTTTGTCCTCCCCCCCCCCACCCCCCTGTATTAAGTTAACTACCAATCCTTCTGCTGAAAAGAATACTGAAACTCCAATGAAATCTTTGTTTAGCAATTGCAGGTTTAAACAGGTACATAGTGAAATTTGGTCAAATTTTTCATGGATGGAGTAATTTTGTTTCTACTTGTGGTCTTAAACTTGTTTCTTCCTACTTTGCAGCTTGAATCACCTGGTGTTTTGGCAATTGGGAGCAGTTTGAAAGGGGAAAACTCTTATTCACACCACTTGGACTCTGATGTGAGTAGTCTCTGCAGAGAGTTCTTTTTTGTTTTCTGGCATTTATCTTATTAAATTTTAATGGAGCTGCAGAGATGTTGGAATACTTCTTAGTGTTCTTACCCTATGACGGCCATAGAAACTTGTTACAATCTATGCAACCTTTCTTGTTTCAGGTTGGTGTTTCTGTAGTAGATCGCTTCACTTATTATACCCTTGCTTTCTTTGAGAGGCTAAATATGCATGCCAATGCCTCCCTGACCAGGTACGTTGCAGAGCTTTGCTTTCATAGACTCTTTATGGGTGTTAGTTTCACTTACATCATCTTGTAATGAGGTTGTATTTTTATCGTCATTGAAAGAACTGTTTAAATTTTACTAATGCCTCCATTTCAGTCATTTTTACATGCTTTTTAAATTATGTGCGAAAGATTTTAAAATTGTATTAAAAAATATATTAAAAAATTTCGGTTAATTCACGTGGTACCCTCGTGTTTTGCCGATTTGCACGTGGTATCCTTACCTTTAAGATTCCGTTAACGCTGTTAACTGGAATCTTAGTTTAAGGAGGCGCGAGGCGCACCGAGGCGCTGGGGGCCGTTGCGATAAGGCGCAAGGCGCACGCCTCTGTGCGCCTCAGGCTTCTGAGGCGTTGGCAGCTGCGCCTCACGGCGCCTTGCGCCTAGGCGCGCCTCAGGCGCGCTTTTTTAAACTAAGACTGGAATAATAAATAAATAAAAGAACATTGATTTTCTCCTTTATCAGCATCTCTATCTTTCCCCCACCACCTTCATTATCATCATATTCATTCCTCATTTCCTCCCCTCCACCTTCATCAACATCTTCATCCTTTTCCACTATCACCATCTTTCCACCCATAGTAAACACCATAAACACCCCTATGTCCTTCTCCCTTGCAACCATAAACTTGAAAGTTGCATTTGACTCTCTTTTCACCTTTATCACTTCCTTCTCCACCAAACTTCATTACCATCTCCATCTTCTTCACGCAATGTAAACCATAACCACCTTATATCCCTATTCAAACCCACAATGATACCCAAAATTGAATTCGATTGACTTCCCTTAATTTAGACAATTTGGACCCAAAACCTGAATTCTCAATCGAACCCTTAATTATTATAATCGAAAGCAAAATTAGGGGGACGAAATCTATTGTTGTATTAACAGATATTTGGGCTTAATTTCTTTGAAAATTTGGTTTTAATTTGGGCAAATTTATGGGTGTCAAATGTGAAAGAAAAAGGGGGATATGGTATCATATGGGTGGATGATGATGAAAATAGTGATGAAGTTTGGAGGAAATCGATGAAGGATAAGAAGAGAGGAAGAATCAATTTCAAGTTTAATTTTTGATTAGAAATGAGGAAAAATAATACATTAGTTATGATGTTTAATTTGAGTGTGAGGGGATGAAGTCATGAAGATGGTGATGAAGGCGAGGAGAGAGAAAATCAATTTTTTTTTGTTTGAGATCGTGGTCGTCCATTTAGACAAAATGGATGGCTAGGGCCTGTTTGGTAAAGTCCCGTGTTTAAAACCAGAAAAAGTGGTTTTCAGTTTTCAGTTTTCAGTTTTCAGTTGTCAGTTTTCATTTTCTATATGACTATTATACAACCAAACAATTTAAAATTTATTTTGTAACTTATTTAACTAAACTTTTTACATAAAAAAAAACCAAAAACTAAAAACGGCAGTGATACCGAACGGGGCCTAAATTTTTTCTTTTATAAAAGGTTGACGGTGTTAACGGGAGGGTTAAGTTTAGGGTACTGTGTGCGAACAGTCAAATCTCGAGGGTATTTTGTACAAATTTGCAAAACACTGGGTACTACGTGCAACTCGGCAATATACGAGGGTACCACGTGAATTAACCCAAAAAATTTCAGGTGTTATCCTCTAATAAAGACACTAAATGAAACACATTTAAAAGTTTCACGGAATGACTATGCCGTTAGCGCTGCCAGATAGTCAAATGCATGGCTATTAAGTCCTGACTCTTCAGTTTAACGTATCTGATGGGATATTTTTTGCCTTCTTATAAGTGTTTTTTCCTTGGCAGTTTATTCAATTCATACAACCCCAATTTGCTTATGTCCACGGCTTATTACCGAACAGATTTATACCAGCGCAAGCTAGAAGAGGTATGAAAACTTTGTTCCTATTTTTATGCACTCTTCCATATTGTTGACATGTAAAAATGCGATTCCGAGTCGGCCTCAACGCTTACTTTAGTTGCTACCAGTAATTTCAACCAAGATTGGTTGTAGAGACCTTCATTCTTCTGTTTGATCACTAAGCCTCATGCTCAAGATTCTTTTATAGTAGAACCTGGAGTGCCTGAATACCCAAGACATTCAACGCCATACATACACAATTATGACTCGGCATAGGAATAAAAATTGCATGTGTCGAAGATCAAATGAATATGTTTCCGTGGTATATGAATGGGTTATTCAGTTTTCGTCTGCTAGGTTCCTTAGGGTCCATTCTTTTACGATTAGTGATTGATTTGTGCAATAGAGTCATGTTAATCTCTGTTTCAAGATAGATGGTAGATCTATCTAGGCAGGTATAGACGTACAGTTATGTTTTTACCTAGTTGGGGAACCATGACAAACCTTCTATCATCCTTTCTGACCGCTTCGTCTCAATCTGTAGGTTCCTGTGACAAACTTCTTTGGCTCAGTCATGGAGACTATTCACACTAAATCAGCTTATAAAGCATTCTCAAAGAGGGGCTTAACCAGTGATAAAATCAGGATGCCACAGGAGTGCGCATCTGACACAAAGAAACAAAGCGAGCTACTAGCTGACACCAGATCAGACAACCCATCAGGCTCAACAGTAAGCCACCCCAATACTTTAAACAATGTAAACCACTGTTCAGTCATCAGTAACTTATTTTTGCTCTGATGAATTTAATGCCATTTTATTTGATCAGGGTTTCCGTTTCCACCTCTTATGGGACACTTGGCAAAGCAAGCTCAACAGCATTGGCTCAATAGAAAATATTGTCAATCATGGATTATTGCTTATGCTTCCTTTGGTAGCAGTCGCCTCTTGGCTTTCACTTTGATTCTTTATGTTTCATCAGCCTTTTCTACATTTTTGGTTAGGTCTTCCAATTTTTTTCGTGTAAAGACTGCCGATGTTTTGGAGTTGCATGTATCATATCCTGCCCCAGCAAGTTAACATTGACAAGGTTGGTCCCACAGTATGCGTCATCACGATTCACAAGGAGATTACGCCGGGGAACTGAACGTTCCAATGCATCTGTCCAACTAAACATGGAGTGGACATATTACAGTTGGGAAGAGTTGATTCAATGGCCATATATATGGAGAAAGAGAACCTCTAACTGAATGGAGTGAGACAGAGACATGGAGTGGGCAAAGGTCCGCAATGCTAATATACACATTCTGTCCACTTTCTTGCCATGTGTTAAATTCAACTGTAAAGATACAAAAAGATACACGTCCTCAATTTTCCTGTCATGCACCGTATACAATTGTAAAGATGCAAAAAGGCTTTCAACAGGCTTGGAAAGGAAAATTCTGCTCAGAGCAGGCATAAATCTTGGTTTGGTTTTAGACGTTAAAAGAAATGCAGGATGCATAAAACCAGAGATATGCGTGTACATCGTAGGAAGGTTATAGGACAAGAACAACAGAAAGGTCACACAAACCAAAGTCAAGTATTCCGAAGATTGCAGTAAAATAAATGAAAATCTCTCTGGTATCCATAGGGAACACACGGCCATAGGAGATATATCAGCACACTTTGATGAAGTTACAGTAAATGTGAACAAAAGGCAATCTGCTAAACCATTTTTGACTCAGATGCAGCATACTAAAATACCAGAAGTCTACAAGAGAGGCAGTTCAAAATCTTCCAGCTGCTAAGTGTAGGATGCTGGCTTTCTCATTTGATGATTTAGAGCAGAAGATGTTGAACGTGGCAGAAACTAGACTAAGTCTTCAGTCTCTTATTTCATTGTCCACAGAAATTACAGGGGGCATACTATCAACACAGCACCACATCCATATGCCACCTGCTGATCTGAGCTGCTTCAACAATCCCACCAAATGTGACAGTGGAACCAGTACCAGACACTGCACAAATCTAGCAGAAAACAAACCATCTTCGCAACTTCCAAAAGAAGTCACTATATTTTTCAGCGGCAATAAATGGTTCACTGATGGACACTTAGTGAGAATACTAAGACTGGCATTCCTTGACTATTATCTGTGCAAGTTGTGGCACACTGGGCACAGCAGATCCAGAAGCGGAAGTGCAAACCGCCAGTCTGCCGCATACTGTTGGGAACATGAGTTTTCAACAGCAAGTTCAAATACCTGAGATGAGAAATCCTCAAACAAGTTAGAAAAACTGATTTACTGTCAAGAACTTGATGCAGATACTTTTCAACCATAACCAGCAGACTTGTCCCTCATTAGGAATAAGAAATCTTCTCAGAGTGTCACGGAAAGAAACATTTATCCTTGTTTAAGAGAGAAAGCATTCCCCATATAACCGCACACATGACACATGCAGTCATTTGGTGTGCAGAATATCCAAAAAGCCAAAAAGCACCGACTTTCCAAGCTTGATAACATGGAAAAGAATAGGAAAACGATACTACAAAAAATATCAGGAATGCCAATCCTGAAAACCCCAGAAGGTTGACATTAGTGTCTGACCATTGACATCAAAAAAAAAAAAACAGAAGCTCCTGATTCCATATATAGTCCCTCTGGGAGATTGACCTTCTCAACGGAAGTTATGCCCCAGAGGAAGAGCCTCAATGAACAAGTGACCATGCCTGGACAATAATCTGAATCACTACTTTAATTATGGTTATAAGCGTGCACAAATTATTTCATCATCTAATGAAAGATATACAATGAAGTTCCGTCCTTTCAATAAAAGCAATATATTTGCACGAACTTAGGAAGACAATAAACATGGACATTTGGCTTCTTAACAGCACAGGGTTGATAAAAAAGGTAAGAAAAAAATACCTCAGAATCAATATTTTATGAAGTAACTGACATTCTGTTAATCTGCTGGAAGGTGCTCTGATGTGAACGCTTAAAAGTATTAAATGGAGCAGCTCAGAAGCTTCTTCCGCTGCTGTTACAAACGCTTCCTGCAAATTAATATTGTAAAAAAACAGTATGATTTCCTGAATCACATCAAACAACTATCAGTAATTGAGAAAATGCTCAGTCGAAATTTGTCAACTTTGGGAAGAAGCCCTCAGATAGACCGGCAGAAAAGGTATAAAATTCTGCTGATTAAATGCAAAGCATACAGCCTTTCTTAAAGGCTAGTCTAGATGGAATGGCTATAACAACCAGGGTTACAGCCTTTCAACCTAACAAACCTGGTTCATTCTTTAAAGGATCATAACTTTCACAGTGAGGAGCAAGGATGGCCTGAATCTCAAATGTTTTTGATAATCTGAAAACCAATAAAAAAACAAACATGATACTAACAGATCCTTAGCTATCAATGGGGTTTAAGTTATGCTCCTCTTTTCCCCTTCTTAATACGACCAAACAGCCCCTAGATCCTTTAACCATGGATATACATGGTTCAAGGATGAAAGTTGTACAAAATGGAGATACTTCATTAAAGTTCATGAGACAAAATGTAGGAGACGGAATAATAACTCACGTCAACAAAATTAGAAAAACAAACGTACTTGTTGATGACTAAAGAAATCCACAATACCAGTCAATAGCATACATAAAGTAGTTGAAGCTTCCGTTGAAAATTGAGACCGGATTGGACAAAAGTATACATACAGAGCTATGTAATTCTTACCAGTTACTAGTTTGCTGCCCATATAGCAAGTTATCAGCATATGGTTGTGTCACAGGCAGGCCAAACATTAATTTCGTAGGATCCAATTTGCTTCACTAGCTCTTCCACCATGTTCCTTAAAACAAACTTGAGTTGCTCAGGAACAATATCTTGGTGGCTAATGATTTACTCAAACAAGAACAGAGGCTTGACATGGTACCTCAAGCAGTTTTTACTCTTCAGTATAGTCATCACTCTTAACACTCAGGGAAGACATCCATGACATGATACACTGACAGCAAGACTGAGATGCATGAAAATTGAAAGTTATAGGTACTGGCTTCCATTCTCCTGCTGTCCCCTGTTTTCTTTAGTTTGCCCATTACTTTGTCAGCCTTCATTTTTCTTAAACTTTTTGCAAGAGCGGCGTTGAGATCAAAAATATGTACAAGAGTCTCAAGCTGTTTCTTCAGCATGCAAGCAAAATGTAAATGAAGCTTATCAACCTAGTGAATCAGGAATTGACAAAATACAAAATAGGATCGCCTTAATTGAAGCATAGTATGTTACAAGGTATCACCATAACTTTTCGAGTAAAAAGTTCTTAACAACCCAGAAGTGAACTACAAATTTCTTACTTTCAAGTATAATAATTTTTTCCCTTCTATGCAGAATATCAAAAAAGGTAAATAAGCAATGTACCTCATATGTGTCCCATGCTAACACTTTCCTGAGTTTCCTCCTCATCTTCAATTTTTCTATCACAGTTCCCAATATTCGATTCCAGCAGAAGCTTCTGAGGACCCCCCATATCCTTGCAACCACTACCTTCTGCAGACAGCTGATCTCCAATAGCTTTTCTTTTATAGTTCCAAACAAGCATAGATATGTAATCTTGAGGTGATATCAGGCCTTGCTCTTTGATGCATTTCAGTTGATCTTCCAAGGTCTTTGGATCACTAAGACTCAGATACTCAAGCAATGCTTTTTCATGGTCAGGCCTCCAGTTATTTTCAAAAGGGGCGTAATCAGTTTCAGGCACATGAGACATCCTCGTAAACTTTAGTCCTTCAATGGACTCGACAAGACCCATTCTCAGCATGTTCTGATATTCAGGCGAGAGCCCCTTTTTCTCCTTTAAAGGGCGACTAAGGGTACGGCTACTAATCTTGTACACTTTGGCACGTGAGCGGAGTTTATATTTTGCAGCATAGAGTTTGGCAAGCGAACCTCGAAGAATATAGGAACAGAAGTTAACGATTTTCTTCCTGTTATCAGCATACCTGTACCACTCGACCATAGTTGAGAGGAGCTTGTTCATCTGTGCATTTGTGTGAGCTTGAGTAGCATGAAACATCCTGAAACAAGGCTGTGGATCAGGGTCACGATCCCCCTTCAGAAAGCTCAGTTTCCTAAACTGCTTAATACATTGCTTTAGACTTGCTGTAACTGACAAAAGAGTCCCAACCCCCTTCTCACTGATAATTTTTCCACCTGATGCCGTGTAGCGGAGTGTGGGGTAAACAACCCTTCGGCATAACACATGATCGAGAAACATAATGCCTTTGGTTATGTGCTCTATAGGCAGACATTCATTGTCAAGTTTGAGGAGATACTTCTGATCACAGAATTCAATCAATTGCTTTCTCAATGTCGCTGCATCAGCTCTTGGTCCTCTAATTCCAATCAAAATGTGACCACCAAATCTGATATAATCCATTTTTCGGGTTTTATCAGGACCACTAGTGGGAACAAACTCAGGCCAGGAAGTATTCCCTTGCTCTGATTCACCTTCTGGCGTATTCCATATGACATCACTTTTGGAAGGGTTATAGAACTCCTTGATCTTATCCTCCATCCAATGGTCCAACTCATTCAAGCATATGTTTGCTAGGAGTGGGCTTAGAATCCCACAATGACCCCATGATGGAACCTTCCCTGCCTCCTCCGGAGCAAACCCAAAAAAGGTTTCTAACCAATACGGATCAGGCTTTGGTTCGTCATCTGCTAAAACCTTCTTCTTCTGATACTTTCTACTCTTTTTCTTCTTTTTCTCACCGTCCTCAATCTTTGTCACAATCACTGGTGTTATCAAGGACGATCTTATCAGATCAATAACCTTCTTATCCCTCACATCCCTCATTAAAGCATTCACAACCATCCCCACCTTCATTCCATCGAGAACAGTACTCAAATCTCCTTTTATATACCACAAGTATCCCGCGAAACTCCTCCTAATTACTCTCAAAACTGTATGACTAGTCCTACCAGGTCTAAATGCATACGACTTCTGAGAAAACCGTGGCTCATAAATCGGCTCCAAAATCATAAACAGAACCTCCTGAACGATCCTATCCTGAAATGGGGTAGGCTGTGTCGTGGTCAATATAGTCTTAATCTTCCTCTTCGATAACGAGTCATAATCAGTCTTATCCCTAGGAGACCTAATATAAAAATTCAACCTAGCACCCCACTTAAACCTGTCATCAAGAACAGCATTCCTAAGACCTAGCAACTCATTCAAAGCCGACCTTTGTATCGAATTCCTAGGCAAATATGACCCAGTGTCATCAGCATAAACCTTCTGATAAGCCAACACCCACAGCTCAAACTTCCTAAGGTACTCGGTCAAGTTAGTGACCGTCTTATCGGGTTGTCGAAAATTGTCAACCCACATATGTGAGCAGACAGCAACACCATCTTCCTTCATTAGGGTCAAAGGGTCATCCGGGTCGGGCACTCTCCGGTCGTTACGAAAGCCCGACCCGACAGAGAATGCCCGGAATAGCGAAAACCCATTCGGGTTGTGACTCAGTTGAGTCAAGAGATTGCATAAAAAGTAGGGGCGGATTTGGCGGGATGATGCGTACAAGTATAACTGCATCCCAAATACTTTTTCTTAACTAAATAAAACAGAGCAAATACTTCTCAAATGGATAGAGGAGAGATTCAAGAGAGATTCAAGGAAATACCAATTCTTGATGGAAACCCCAAAATGCTGATTGAATTTGGCGTTGTGGGTCCAACTTCACTTCTCGCTTTCTACAACTTTCATTCTGCAATTTTTGTGTTCAAATTTTTAGGGTTTTTTGTTTGCATTTGTTCTGCCATTTCTGCTGCGACTCCATCAATCTCGTCTTTGATTTTTTTTTTTATTTCTTCTACATTTTCACTTGAGTTTTAATCGCTTTACAAAGTCGGCGTATCAAACGAGAGTTAACGTTGGCCTAGTGGTTAAGAAACTAACCTGACTTTCAGATAACCCGTGTTCAAACCCTCGTATCCCCACCCCCGCATTATTAGCTGCTCCCCTATACTGTAGTATGTAACAAAAAAAACGAAATCCGCATAGTGCTGCATGGGGTTGCCCCGAGTTCGAATACTCATATCCCCATCTTCCGCAGCATTAACTGCACCTATATATAAAAAAACGAGGTCGGCATACTGCTCCCTCATATCGGACGAAATGTGTAGTGAAAACGAAAACCTTCATGGATAGATGAGTAAAAATCAAAGAGTCGACTTCAAATCTACGAGCACGGGAATCTAATCGGTCATATAAAGAGTGCATTATATCAATTTTTATTAAAAATTTGGCCTACAAGCAAAGTAATGAGAAAGGTCGTGCACACTGGAACAATCTGATCTGTTTTTTGGCCTACAAAGTTATTACAAAATTTGTGTCTCCGATACAAGCCAAAGCAAGATCAGCTCACAATAAACCCAACAAGATGAAATTTTCTAAAATCAAATGAAGAAATGTACAAAATGGTTATGTATGAGCTCCAAGCTTGTTCAGGTGCCCTAGTCACATTTTCATAGGTAGTCCGCGAGATCTTGGCTTCCCAAATCCCAAATGACCACCTTACCATCAAGTCCTACAATGAACAGGATGCACCAGTAAGCCAATTGTGATATAAGAGATTTTGCTTAGGTATAAGGTGGACCCAAGAAAAAGAGCTATGAACCTGAAGTGCTGAATCGTGTTACTTTTGAATCCGTTCCCTTCTTCAATGGCACAATGCAACTGAAATTCAGAACTGTATCATTATAGCTAAACAAAGCTTTTAGCCACAAAATGGTCTACGGTTGGCTGAATTAACACGTCCTAGCTCCTAAGGAGCCATGGCTAAAGGAGGTGAAGTAACAAAAGATGGCCGAAAAATAAGAAGGGAGGAGGACAGAGCCAAAAAAAAAATAAAAAAAAATTGGGAAACAATGAGATACGAAAGCTAAGTACAAAGAGAAAGTAAGAGTAAAGTACTGTGAAGAGGAAAAAGAGGTGAGAAGGAAACACCAAAAAGAAACTCAAACCCATCGCATCAGTTTAGCTCACACAAGAAAAAAGAAGTTAAACTTGAGAGTAAGGTCATACGTTATGCAGTTATCATGAGCACGTCCACTTGTGTATTCGTCAGCTGTATCATTGACATTACTATACTTCGACTGACCATACAGTTTTCCAAAAGCTCCGGAAATCTGGAACATGACGATATCCTTGTATCAGTAAAACAATCTCAAATAACTCTAAATGACCAATGAAGAATGGCCTTTAATAGAATACTTTTTCTGCATCAGAACAAACGATGGGGCAATAAAGTGTCCAACATGCAAAAGCATACTAGTATATTATCATGAGGTATCAGAATAAAGCTTTTAAACTAGATGGCTTCTCTTAGGTAGTAGTAATTTATCAATCAAGCTCCATGTCACGATAGACTATCGTGAGGCTACTCGACAGGAGTTCATGGTTCTGATTCCCGAGAATTCGGAACCCAAATCTATAGGGTACCCTGTACATGTGTAGCTTATTCTGAGAAAAATATCCTGCTGAGCCTATGAGGAAAAAGAAACATTGCTGACTTCGGTTTGTAAACACAAAAATCAAATAAAGAAATTAAGTTAGCAAGTTACCTTAAACTCACTAAAGCTCACTCACATGGTCCCAAGGCCCAAGCTCTCAAAACCCGTTATATTTTCCATTCACATAAAGGTTATGCCTAACGCTGGGATATAATACCTTAAAGATAATTATGTATATTGTAAACCAGAAACAAATGTTGATGCAATTTCAGGGGATAATGCTTGTTCGGAGCTGGATAACCCAGAGTTAGAAATGATTAAAATTTGCGGGACAAGGGAGTAATTGGATTGGAAGAAAGAGGCAGGATGGTGGGTGAAGCCAGCTCAGATGAAAAGAGTACAAGACAAAAGCCAGTACTACCAGCTGTAGCAACAAAGTGAGCGCGCTATCCACTGTGAAGCAGCAGGTTGTACAACTTACTGAGGAAGGAATGACAGATTACCACAAAAGCTTATATTAGGATGTTTATATAAATTTGGTTTATATGTATTTCTGTCATTTAATTGTAAGCAAACCAAGCATTAAGAATTGTCATATCCAGGCTCTATCTATATGTACATTGTAATCACCACTGCATTCGAGGAGAATCAATATATATTATCATCTCCTATTGCCCTATCTCAAATTCTTTCAAATTAAGTTTACAATGCTTATAATTTTCAAGACTCCCTTTCTTCTTCTTGGGAATCTCTGGGTTCTGAGTGGATTATCCTTCAAAAAGCTTTGCTGGAATTAATTAGGCTAAAGTCTCCACCTTTGTTGTAATCAGGTAATATTATTTACACGAATAGGGTACATAGAACCTCAAATAGCAGTTTCACTTTAATTTCTTCTAGTAAGAGCTTATTCAATCTCTTTATCTAAACATGCTTGAACTGCTAGCATACTGATTGACTGATGTATCGCTAACAAAATGACACCTCATAACCAAAGTGCAAGCCTGCAAGGTCACATGACTAGTTGACATCACTCGATCTAATCGAATTCCCACCTAAAGTGAAAACCGAAACAAGTACTCGTATAAGGAAAGACCTCAAAAAACGACAGATAAGGGGCATACAACTAGGTTTAGTATATCCTGGGTAACTACAAATACACACAGGTACCTGCGAACCATATCTTGCGTTTGTTGGAGTCGTTTGCCTTTCACCAAGAAACCTAATAAAGCTCCTGCAACACCCAAGAAATACAAATCTTGTCCATAATCCCATTTAAAATGAAAAAGAGAAAGCATTTCCCCGGCTGTACTACAACAACAAGAATCTCCCATAGAAGTTGAAGAAACTGAAACTACCAACAGTGGACAATGAGCTCCGGGATCAACTAAACATAATGCTTTACTTCACAACTCCTAATGTTCAAAGTATATAACCATTAAAGTACAATAGCAAAAAAAGTTAGCTATTAATCTATTATCACTTACCACAATCCACTTTCATCTGCTGCAAAAACCATCGGATTGTAGTCAAATCCCACACCTATGACCAATTTCTCTGACACAAAGAGGATCTGCAAGGTCAATGGATAAACATCAGATATGCTACTTCATAAACACGATTTTAGGTAGCATTAAATCTGTAAGTGAGGATACTGAGAGAGGATGCTGACCCACATCACGGAGCGGCAAATCACGAAATGCAACAGTTTGAGCCAAAGGTGAAGGGCCGACATCATCAACAAAATATATCATCGAGTTATGACCTTCAGAGCCAAGAAAGAAAATGAATATGAGACTGCCAATATCAACGTATTTGATGCATAAAAAATTGAAGCATAAGTAAGCAAATTCAGCCATACAGCCAGAAAGAATAAAAGTAACCAGATTACGAAAGAATTTCTGACCTACATATGCCAATGTGTTGCCAGAGAGAGACCACTTTACACCAAATGCCCACGAATATGAGAGATCAAGCTGAATGATTTGCTGGATGAGTGGAGACAGAAAGATACGTCAAGCAACTATATAGTACTTTAAGAATTCACACAGCAGGTACTTGGTTTGCTAGACTAACAGATCAGAGAGAGGAGATGCAATAATGGAAGAAGCATAGGGCAGATATAACTATATATTATTTTCAAAATTGATCATGATGTTTAGAGAAGGGGAGCCTTGGCGCACCAATTAAGGTGTCGCTTTGTGATCGATCGGTCACGGGTTCAAGTCCTGAGAGCAGCATCTTGTCCAAAAAAATGACAAGGGAAGGCTTACCCCCTCTACACCCTTATGGTGGGACCCTTCCCCGGACTCTCGCCTTGCAGGGACCCCAATGTGCAGCGGGCTGGCCTTTTTATTCATAATGTTTTTTAAGCGACTTCCTTAAAAAAGTCTCAGAGATCCATCAACACAAGCAAATAAAGGTCAGAGGACTCGCCATGTCCGCCAAATGCCAAGCACCAGGCACTATTACATGAGAAACAACGGCTACAGTCTTCACCAGAACATTATTCTAACTAGGAGCTACTTTCTTTTAGGCATTTGATGGTTGTGAGCCTTGTGTCCAAGTCCCCTAATAGGCTTCAGGGGGGAATATCACCAATGACTTTGGGTCATAAGCTAAATCTAACAAGAAAAGGAAAGTGGTCTTACGCAGTATAAGACTGCATCATTGCACTATATTTGCACATGCCACAGTACTGCTGGCTGCTGAGGCTCATCCTACCATTAAACTTTGAAACTCTACATTTCAGTAATTTGGGCCATGAAAATAACCGGCCAAATGCTACAATCACAGCTAGAAGAAAAGTTTCTTGATTTGAAGCAACCATAGAGAGAACATAGCTATTAACTAAAATATCTGAATCAAAGGGCTCACTAAGGTACAGGAACTCTTCAGTTTAACCATGTAAATAAATCACAAACCTCTCCAAACTTTGTGTCTGATGAAGAGCTTCCTTCAGAGTCCCTGACCAGATTTCATAACAAGTAATAAGAAAATTTAAATGGATTTGACAAGGCACCAAGCTCTAACCTTTTAAAAAGAAGTCAACAAGCTCTTATGTTAACAATGATACCTCGTATCGATACCCTTGATAAAAGTAGAAAAAACTCGGCATTTTCCATCTGTTGATGTGGTTGCCAAAAGAATCTACAAAATATATAACAAAACGTGTTCAATTAAAACACAGCCCAATTTCCTAAAATGAATAGAGAAAGAATGATGTGTAAGAGTATGTATCTAAGAGCGACATCCAAATTTTCTATACACCGAATCCCAATGATTTAAAAAGAACTCAGAAGACAGGCAGAGAATTAGATTGCGTCCTGATTACCAACAAGTTCATGGCATGCTAAACGTCGAATAGACTTCTCAATAAGGAACTTCCTATCAAAGTTACTGATTAGTCTGATAGTATTCAGAAGATATGATGCATTGGTGCAGAACCATAGTGAGTTTGAAAAACCTACATGGTGGCAGTCTGGCAGATACTATGGGCAACAATAGAAGCATGAGCTCGATGAGAGATAACAGTAGATACAGAGGTCAATTCCTTTGTATGAAAAAATGGGTTGTTTTCAGATTACTTTGTCCATAATAATCAGTGAGCACACATTTCATATAGAATTGTAGAGGTCAATCAGAGAAGTTTTGAAACAGTAAATTTCTCACCACTTGGGTTCAAACTTCTACATGGACAAGTTTTCAGCAATGTGCAGTTGAAACTTGAAACTCCATACTGTTACTCAGGAATAGAATAAATAGAAAAGACAGTAAACATAGTGAAAGGCCTTACGTTGTTCGGGTGCCAAGCTACACTAGTTACAGAAGAGTTGTGCTTCTTCCTTATAAGTTTACTGACCCACCTGAAGCAACACAAAAAGACAACACCTGTCAATTGAGCAGTGTAATTGTACTTTTTTTTATGATTCACATAAATGTTATTATTAGAGTATTATTAAACCAACTATTGGGCCTCAACCATCAGCTTAAGCTTTTAGATGGAATGGTTCCATAACATGGTCTTAAACCATTCTTTCCCTTTCAATGAAGATGAGAACCTAAAGAGTAAAGAAAATACCTGGGTTAACAGATAGTTGGCGACTGGGTGCAATTACCTTGTCGTTGAACAGTTACGCATGTTTGGCAAGCAAATTTTTAGGGATAGAGATTACGCATGTATCTGAGCCCCCAGATTCTCATACAAATCTAGATATTACTACTCAATACAATTGAAAAGATACAAGTGTGATGTGGGTCACTCAGGCCTTGGGTCATAAACTCCACAACCTACTCAATCTGAGTAATACGCCACTTTTCGGCACATTGAACTATCTTCTCCCCTTTGGTGACTACTGACTATAAAACATGGAACAGTTCACAAATTTGATTGATCTGCTCTCACTCTTACTATTCCCTTTAGCTGTGAGACTGAGTTTCAGGTCAGTGGTGGTTAATTACTTATACATACCAGAACTTAATGCGCTGTCAATTGAGAATGAAACTTCCAGAAAGAAAAAAGAACCTTCATCCTTAAATAGAGAGAAGAAGAGCTGCAGACACAAGCTCAGTGAACAAACTAATACTGGGGAGCAAACTTGCACATCGTTCAGTAAACAACTAGCCTAATATACAGCTTATAATTCAGGTTGTTCCTCGATGCATTAACATGAAATTCTAAACTGGGCACCTATGTAAAGCCACTACACTATTCTACTACCTTTTGAACTGATCAGCTCAGCCCATCGGACACTAAATGCAAAGAGCACATCTAAAAGAAAGTCAAATACAGAAAATCACAAGTAAACCACCTTTATGATTCCCCCTAAAAATAAAAATGGCCAGACATATGATATAAATCAATTCATCAAATACTAACGGATCAAAACAAGAAAGCTTACTTACCAGTTATTGTCTTGCTCATAGTAGCATATACAAACTGTCTTAGCTCCACTTCCAACAGCAAACTTGTTTTCTAGGGCACAGGAAAGAAAATGAGTAAGGGCTTGATTTCCAGTTTTTACAGAAGTCTAAACGGTAGAAGATTACAATTCGCAACTTTCTGATCCCCAATGACTTTATCGTCACCAGTGGGATTGGGGGCTATGAGTTTAACTGAACTAGACCTCTAATCAAAACTGTGTTACTAGGGCGTCGCATAGTTGGAGAACTCATATATCTCGCACTTAGGTACACTCAGACACTCAGTGATATGCAACATGAACAATTATTCTTACTGTTATTATTTTACAAGTGCTACAGAGAAAGATGATCACAACCACCATATGCAGAGGAACAGATAGAAAGTTGTGTAGCCCACTGAAAAATCCTCCACTACAACCTTTAGCGCATGCAGAGAGATAAAAGAGAGGGATGATAAATTTGATGGGATACCTTAAGGTCCTTAACTAATCCCAAGAAACAAACATGTAACGCTTAGCTGTCAAAGAAAAATACTATGCAAGGGGATATCGAGAACCAATACGAAGGGAAGGGAAAGATATAAATGTTGGAAACCTACTAGTCCTCAAATGACCTATGTTCTTATCAGCCCTTATGTTTGCATCCAGTAACTATAGAGTTTGCTACTTTGCTTTCAGCCTGTTCTCTTATACTTAATGCCATGGTAGAGCAGGATTCAAACAATAAAGTTTTGCACAGTGACATTCATTTGAAGACATCATTGTGAATATAATATCTACTAAAGGACCTGGCTTGTGATGAGGCCACTTGAATTTCGTGGGCATGTTTTAGATTTCTCAAGAATAAGCACAGAGAGTTAGGAAAACGTGCCATGCCAATGAAGAAGAACGTCAAGTATAAGAACTATGAGCTGATGTTACATGAGTTATAAGAGCGTTGATAATTTCAAGTTACTAGCACCTTTTGGGCTCCATTGCACACACAGGGCAGCACGATTTAGTCGTAGGATAACAAGAGTTGGTACCCACTCTCCAGCTTCATAGTTCCAAACGTACCTGAAAATAGAAAAGAAGAAAAGACAAATATGACAAATTGGAGAATACACCTCAAATTAAGAACTATAACAGCATCTTGACACAATACATAAGATTCAAGACCGGGGTCACTCACGAATTTCTATCATGAGATACTGTCACGATTTTGTTTGTTTTCGAACTCCAGTCTATACCACAAACAACTTGATCATGCTGAAAAAAGAGAAGAACGGAATCATGTCAGCTGAATGTACAGGATAATGTATATGTTGATGGAAAAATTAAATTAAATTAATACATGCTTATTGGAAAATTTCCATTTCCAATGGAACCAAAGACTAACTATTCCTTGGCTTTGGGATGTAACAGAATAAAGTAAAATGGGTCACATAACTGTCTGCGCTTCTTTTATTGAGCAGCCAGTCAGTGTGATTCATGAAGAAATATTCATTACGGGTCATCTGTACACAACTTTTCTATATTTTTAACGTAGGGGCAAGGCTTGTGTCCATCCGACCCCCCTTACACCCCTTATGGCGTTAGGTTTTGAGGCATTGGGGTATTGTTGGTGTCGTACATGCTTATTGGTAAAAAAGAAGTTAATATAGAAAAAAAAAATAAAAAATACAACAACAACCAAGTCTTATTCCCAAAATGATTTGGGGTCGGCTAACATGAATCGTCATGTGTAACCGTCTCGCGTAGATCATAAAAGTTAAATATCATTGTGAAACAAGTTTAAAAAGTATTGACACACGTTTAACAAGAGTTTTAAATAGAAACATTAAAATAAAAGGAAAACAATAATTTAAAAAAAATAGTTGTAAAACAAGTGAATTTTATTATTGAAATTATACAATTGATTAGAAGAAAAGGTTTGAGAGAAGATGGAAAAGTTCGAGAGAAGATGAAAGTTAATTTAGGATCATGAGGGAAGATTATGTCTGGACGCTCATTACATATGCTTGCGGCTTTTGCTTTTCCATATCACAATTTTATAGGATAATAAACTTCTTGTAATTTGCATATACAGAAAAGTCTCCCTTCCTCAATACAGTTTACCCTTTCTATATATATATATACTTTTTTGGGATAAGTAGCTTTTCGTTTTGATTTGAAAGATAGTGACCCATCCTACCTTTAGCAGAACGTGTATCCTATCCCACTTGCCATCTGATAATTGATAAATGTGAACTTCTTCAGTATTAGGGCATAAAGCAAGCACTGCAAGAACAGAGAAATTCTGCGTCAGCTAACTTTGACTGCATCACAAAACTACGGAAGTTTGAAGCAGCTGCAAAAGAGAGCTCATAAATTTTTTTCTCTATGCAATCTGAATAAAGTAATCATTCACAGATCTTTCAAAGAAAGAGAAACAAACTGTCAGTCCATAAACTTCTTCTAAAGACAGCATGATGTGTGGTCAGTAATGTTATCCTTGTATATCATCAAAAAGACCATCCCTATCTTTCAGACTTTCAGAGAGATTCCATTGTTCCAAGCCAGACAGCTTATTTCTTACCACAGATATTCAGGCCATCAAACACATTAGGCCGATGAATCCATGCAAGAGATTGAGCACCATACTTCTGCTGTGTCTTATCATCCAAAGAAAAAGGGGTTTTTAACCATGATAAGTCTTCATTTTCCTGGCTGTCCTTTTACAAAGTTTGCTGCCCTAAACATCATGGTATCTCTCAATGTATCTCTGTTGCATTTTAGCCTATGGGAGGAGTTTCTGGTAGGTGAGCACCCAACTGCAATTGCACAGTTCCTTTAATCATCCAATGGAAGTTCTCAACCATTAAACACTAATGATAGATCATACCCTCATACTCTCATAGGAACTTATATCATCTTTGAGTTATCATCAGTACGCATTTAGGACTTGTTATATTTCTCATTTACAGCCATTCCACAGTAGTTTATCCCCAAATCCTCCATCTCGTCATTTAAGTTTTGACACTCGACATCCGTCTCTCAAGTTTGCTTGTCGAGGAACATCAAATTGCCCTCACTTATATTGATCTCTCCCAAATTTTGACTTAATTCCCTGTATGCAATTATAAGAGGCTTCCTCAACACCAAAAAAGAAAATGGTGTTCAGAGGCTTCCTTCTCAAAAATCCAAACTTGGCAACTTACTTCTGTTTTGGTGCCAGTATCTGCTCCATGAAGGCAGGTTTTGGTAATTTTATCTCAAAAACTTCTCCTCCAATGGTGTTCAAAGTATCAACACTACACAAATTTGACCACACTAATCACCACTCACCATTTGACCAAAGACGGAAAGAAATTCTGCACCCTCAGGCTATTCATCAAAGTCTTCTCCCTAACCCTATAACGATACATAATTCTCAGCCCATTATATGTGTCTAGAAGTGATAATTAGGTCATGTAGCCAGTATGATCAGCTTGCGAGCATCCACAATGATCAATCATATTTCACATCAGGTTTGAATTTCGCATTAAACCCAATCACACAGAAAAACAAAAAATAGAAAAAAGAAAAAACTCGGAGAAAACAACGATAAATAATCAAACTTGTAAGCACTAACAAACAAATGAACTCCAAAAAAAACTAAGAAAAATAAAACATCATCATCATCATTCAAAGACATTACTAGGCGAAAAAATACGAAATAGATGCAAGCCAATTACAGAGAGAAGGAGAGGGGGAGTATGAAGAAAACATACTGGAATTGTCAGGACTCCAAGCATGGCAAGTGATGCATTGAGCAAACTTATGAACTGAAACTGTACTCATTGTTTGTCAAGATTAAGAGAAAGGGGATCTGGGTTTGTGGGGAATTATGAGGATAAATGAGAAATTGGGGTGTTAATGAGATCTGAAGCTACAATCTGATTGGTCTTGATTGAATTGCTTCAAAGGGAAGACTCATGGAACAGGATGTGAGAGAAAGGGTAAGCAGCTGAAACTGAACTTTGAGTTTAAAGAGTTGTTGGATTAGGATTTACTTTTGCTAAACTTTTCAGTGGTAACTAGTTATATACGCGTGCGCCTGTGCCTGCATGAAATATAAAATGAAAGGCATTATAGGAAAATTATTATGAAATAACATAGTAGTTTAACTTTGGGCGCAATTCATCTCAAAATTCTCGGATTAATTTGGGCGCAATTCATCCCATAGACCATGCCTTAGGTATATGTATTAAACTTGAGTTGCAGGCTTGCAACAAAGGTCTTTAGAGCATCATTAACAATGGTACATTATCTCTCTACGTTCTGTCGAACTTTGATATTCACCAATTCCAAGCGCAAACAACCAAAACCCTATGAAGCATAACATTAAACATACCAACACAATATTACTATCCTTGACCCTTTCCAACATTTCGAATACGGAAAATCCAGGATCCCAACCTCAGGATGCAAATCACAAGTACTAGATACACACCGTATCAATCACGCTGATACAATAATTTTAACGTACACGTAATAATTAAAGCACATTTAGCTCAGTAAACAAAGCAAATGACACCCAGAAAATAAATTATAATCAAAATGCGAACAACCCAAAAAAACCCAAAACCAGATGAAATCAACACCCAATTCATAATTCAGGAGCAGATCAAAAGGGATTAAAGAGAGAAACCCAAAGTTGTAAGATTGTTTACCTGGGGACCTGATAAGGAAAATTTGAGATCAAAATTTGCCGACAAAATCACAGTATTACTCGTACATTTTTGGGTTTTGTTTTATCCTTGTTTTTGTGTAGGAATGAATCGCAGATCAAATTAACTTGAGTCGAGTGCTCGCTAATCTATACTATACCTTTAATTGTCTAACTATCTCGTCCACGTGACGAAATTCTATCGTAGTTTGGGCAAAAAAGCCACATGTCATAGTTTCATCAGGGGGCTTAATAATGCGGGGGGATTTAATCTTGACGTTATGAATCACTTCAGCTTCCTATACATTAATCTTATTAAAGTTTCTTAAATTAATCATTTAATCACACCATTATTCATCTTAATAACGACATTAAACATGATGTCTTTTGACTTCTCGTTTTCTAATTGTGTCAGTTACATCTACGTGGAATTAGTATATATACGCTAGGCTATTGTTTGATTTTGGTGTGGAAAATAATATCATTTCCTACATATACATTAGTTTTATCAAAGAGAGAGTTTTAGCTAGATCGAAAGATATACTCCCTCCATTTTATTAGATTCTTTGCATTATATGTATTCATTGTAGTTCGACTCTCTAAAATTTAAGTTTTACCATCAAAATATGATGGTATGTTGCAAATCGATATTGGAATATTGTAATTCCAAATAGTTATATTGTACCCTACAATGAGATGAGAAATGATTTCTTTTTTGTTCGATATCATATTGAATTGGTCATTTTTTATTTTTTAATATAATGATTGACAACTTCATTTTCATTTAAGTTATACCTTACATATTCTAACAACTCTACAAACGAACCCGTGATTTCACGGGACCAAAATCTAGTTAAGATTGTTTGGGTATTAAGCAAGATTTGTTTTATCAGCCTAGATGGTCGGCCCAAGCCTAACCCATGCGAGTTTTTGGGCCATATCCAAGTATGTTTTTATGACGTCACGCATTGATTTCCCTTAGTAGTTGAAGAGGGCCTAGAAATCAAACGCTACGTCTGATGGAATAGTGTTAAATGCAGGGCCATATATACCTTTTTGTGTCCAATTAAGGACAATTGTGTCCCTTCGTGTCCCAGTATTGCCCCAACCAGTCACCACCATACCAACCACCAATCCACAACCAGTCACCACCATACCAACCAACCAAACCACGTATCGACATCAGAAAAATACGATTGGACCACCGAAGAGACCGTAAACACAAACCAATTTTTTTGATGGCTTCGCCGTCAGACTCATTAGACACCCTGTATAGGCGGGGGGAACCCCAAGAGGGGATTAAACATCCTTAAGTGTCCGAAAAAAAGGTTTATGGTTCCGTTTCTCGCTGACGGTGAGATCTGGGTTGAAACCTTACATGCAATAGTGAATGTCGCTAAAAGTGGTGGTCGATGGGGACTGATTTAAGTATGATGATGAAGATAGTGGTCGTCGGCGATGTTGGACAGTGATCATGGATGTAGATGACCTTGGGGCCGCTGTTGACGCTTATGGTGATAGTCGCCGTAGAAGACGATCATGGTTGCTGTAATTGGGTTTTTATTTGGGGTTGAAGTGGTGGAGGGTGATTACAATGAAGGTGGGGATGATCATGATCATCATCATTATGGTGGTGGTGGTGGCGGTGATGGTAGATGTGTGTAGAAAAGTTGATGGGGGCATGCGGCAGTGGAGGAGAGAGAAACATTATGAGCTTGTTTGGATAACATTTTAGGAGGGAAATGGAGGGGAGGGGAAGAGAAGGAAGGGAAAGGGAGGGGAGGTGAGGGAGAAGGAAGATGACTTCCATTGTTTGGTTAACAAAGATGGGTAGAGGGAAAGGGACGGGAAATACCAATATTTAAATGATAATAATAATAATGAAATAAAAATAAACTCAAATCCCCAACTACTCTCATTTTCTCTCTCCTCTCCCATTCCCCCTCCCCCGAGCCGCCCCACTGCCGCCGCCGCCATATACCGTCGGCCACCTTCTCCGGCGAAAACACCATCGATCAGCTCGCCCGTCTCCGGCGAGTCCTCGGTGGCAATAAACGACCTTCATTCCTCCTTCCTCTACGCTCAACATCGGTTTTTCATTTTTTTTTTAGAAAACCCTAGATCTAAAATTAGGTGGTGTTAGGGTGGTTTGTGGTGTTTGTGGTGTTTGTGGGTATGGGGGAAATGGTCGTGGGACCAACGCGGTTCATTTGGTGGTGGTGGCGCCGAAGAAGGTGGTGGTTGGTGTGGGCCGGCGGCGGTCGTGGGTGGCGGCAGTGGTGGTCAGGGGAGGAGAGAGAAATAAAAGAAGGATAATTAAGGAATTTTTGAAAAATGTAGTTATGTATTTATGAAAATTGAAGGGCATTGTTGTAAATTGACATAATTAGGGGACATTTTCCTTCCAAATCTCTCCAACTTTGAAGTTATAAAAATCAAGGGAAATAAAGGAAATTTCATCCTCCCAAATCCCTCCATTTCTCTCCCCTCCCCTCTCAAAATTGTATCCAAACAAGAGATACAATTCCCCTCCCCTCCCTTTCCCTCCAAATTACTCTATCCAAACAAGCTCTATATGTTGCAAATGGGTGTTTACTGATGAGGGAGGAGATAAGAGGAACTTGGAGCAAAATCGACTCAAATTTTGGTGGTAGTCTCTAAGTATGATAAAATGAGGATTTGCAAAATTATTAGAGTAAAAACCCTAAAATAAGATAAGGAAAACAACCAGAACGGTCATAAAGGATACGCATGAAATACTTCACTAAATGAGGAACTGACACTCAAACCAACAAGTAGTCCTAGAGTATGTACGGTACCGTTTAGAGGACAATTGGCTTTTTTCGATTTTGGTCAAATTCGATCATTTTTAAAAAAAAAACTCAAATATGCTCCAAACAATAGTGAAGATATCCTAGGACTATACTTGTTGGATTTGAGAGTTGGTTCTTCATTTTGTGAATTATTTCATCCGTTTCGACGCTCATCACTTTGTATGGATTTATGACCGTTATGGCTGTTTTCCTTGTCTTTTCTTAGGTTTTTGACTCTAATATTTTGCAAGTCCAGATTATATCATATTTAGAGACTACCACCAAAATTTGAGCGGTTTTTGCTCCGTAGCCATTTTATCGAAAAACCGTGGATTATATACTGCGATTTTGGTCAAGTTCGATCAATTTTTCAAAAAACACCAAATATGCTCCAAACATTAGTTCAGATATCCTAGAACTATACTTGTTGGATTTGAGTGTTGGTTCATCATTTTGGGAAGTATTTTATCCATTTCGACGCTCGTCACTTTGTATGGATTTATTATCATTTTGACCGTTTTCCTCGTCTTTCCTTAGATTTTTTACACTAATACTTTGCAAATCCTAACTATAACATATTTAGAGACTACCACGAAAATTTGAGCGGTTTTTGCTCCGGAGCCATTTTATCGAAAAACCGTAGAATATACTGCGATTTTGGTCAAATTCGATCAATTTTTCGAAAAACACCAAATATGCTCCAAACATTAGTGAAGATATCCTAGGACTATACTTGTTGGATTTTAGTATTGGTTCTTCATTGTGTGAAATATTTCATCCGTTTTGACGCTTGTCAATTTGTTGGATTTATGACCGTTATGGCTTTTTACCTCGTCTTTTCTTAGGTTTTTGACTATAATATTTTGCAAATCCTCATTATATCATATTTAGAGACTTTCACCAAAATTTGAGCGGTTTTTGCTCCGGAGCCATTTTATCGAAAAACCGTGGATTTATATACTGCGATTTTGGTCAAATTCGATCAATTTTTCGAAAAACGCCAAATATGCTCCTAACATTAGTGAAGATATCCTAGGACTATACTTGTTGGATTTGTGTGTTTGTACCGCATTTTTTGAATTCTTTATCCGTTTCGACGCTCGTCACTTTGTATAGATTAATGACTGTTTTGGCCGTTTTCCTCGTCTTTTCTTAGGTTTTTGACTCTAATATTTTGCCAATCCTTATTATATCATATTAAGAGACTACCACCAGAATTTGAGAAGTTTTTGCTCTGAGCCAATTTTACCGAAAAACCGTGGATTATATACAGCTATTTTGGTCAAATTCGATCAATTTTTTGAAAAACGCCAAATATGCTCCAAACATTAGTGAAGGTATCCTAGGACTATACTTGTTGGATATGAGTGTTGGTTCCTCATTGTGTGAAGTATTTCATCCGTTTCGACGCTTGTCACTTTGTAAGATTTATGACCGTTATGGATTTTTTCCTCGTTTTTTCTTAGGTATTAATCTCTAATATTTTTCAAATCCTCATTATATCATAGTTAGAGACTACCACCAAAATTTGAGCGTTTCTGCTCAAGAGCTATTTTATCGAAAAATCGTGGATTATGTGTCCGATTTTGGTCAAATTCGATCAATTTTTAAAAAAGTGCCAAATATGCTACAAACATTAGTGAATATACCCTAGGACTATACTTGTTGGATTTGATTGTTGGTTCCTCATTTTGTGAAGTATTTCAACCGTTTCGACACTCGTCACTTTGCATGGATTTATGACCGTTTTGGCTGTTTGACTCGTCTTTTCTTAGGTTTTTGACTTTAGTATTTTGCAAGTCCTCATTATATCATATTTAGAGACTACCACCAAAATTTAAGCGGTTTTTTCTCCGGAGCCATTTTATCGAAAAACCATGGATTATATACTGCAATTTTGGTCAAATTCGATCAATTTTTCAAAAAACGCCAAACATGCTCCAAATATTAGTGAAGATATCATAGGACTATACTTGTTGAATTTGAGTGTTGGTTCCTCATTTTGGGAAGTATTTCATCCGTTTCGACGCTCGTTACTTTGTATGGATTTATGACCGTTTTGATCGTTCTCTTCGTCTTTTCTTAGATTTTTGACTCTAACATTTTACAAATCGAAATTATTATATTTAGAGACTACCACCAATATTTGAGCGGTTTTTGCTCCGGTGCCATTTTATAGAAAAACCGTGGATTATATACTTCGATTTTGGTCAAATTGGAGCAATTTTTCAAAAAACGCGAAATATGCTCCAAACATTTATGCTAGGACTATACTTGTTGGATTTCAGAGTTGGTTCTTCATTTTGTGAAGTATTTCATCCGTTTCGACGCTCGTCACTTTGTTTCGACGCTCGTCACTTTGTATGGACTTATGGCTGTTTTCTTTTCGTCTTTTCTTAGATTTTTTACTCTAATTTGCAAATCCTCATTATATCATATTTAGATACTACCACCAAAATTTGAAAAATTTATTCTCCTGAGCTAATTTTACCGAAAAACCGTGGATTATATACAACAATTTTGGTCAAATTCGATCAATTTTTCAAAAAACGCCAAATATGCTCCAATAATAAGTGAAGATATCCTAGGACTATACTTGTTGGATATGAGTGTTGGTTCCTCATTGTGTGAAGTATTTTATCCGTTTTGACAATTGTCACTTCGTATGGACTTATGACCGTTTTTATTTTTTTCCTTGTCTTTTCTTAGTTTTTTGACTGTAATATTTTGCAAATCCTCATTATATCATATTTAGATACTACCACCATAATTTGAGCGGTTTTAGCTCCAGAGCCATTTTATCGAAAAACCGTGGATTATGTATACTGCGATTTTGGTCAAATTCGATTAATTTTTCAAAAAACGCCAAATATGCTCCAAACATTAGTGAAGATATCATAGGACTTTACTTGTTGGATTTGAGTGTTGGTTCCTCATTTTGTGAAGTAATACATCTCTTTCGACGCTCGTCACTTTGCATGGATTTATGACCGTTTTGATCGTTTTCTTCGTCTTTCCTTAGGTTTTTTACACTAATACTTTGCAAATCCTAACTATAACATATTTAGAGACTACCACGAAAATTTGAGCGGTTTTTGCTCCGGAGCCATTTTATCGAAAAACCGTAGAATATACTGTGATTTTGGTCAAATTCGATCAATTTTGCGAAAAACACCAAATATGCTCCAAACATTAGTGAAGATATCCTAGGACTATACTTGTTGTATTTGAGAGTTGGTTCTTCGTTTTGTGAAGTATTTCATCCGTTTCGACGCTCGTCACTTTGTATGGATTTATGACCGTTTTGGTTGTTTTCCTTTGCTTTTCTTAGGTTTTTGACTCTAATATTTTGCGAATCCTGATTATATAATATTTAGAGACTACCACCAAAATTTGAGCGGTTTTTGCTCCGGAACCATTTTATCGAAAAACTATACTACGATTTTGGTCAAATTCGATCAATTTTTCAAAAAACGCCAAATATGATCCAAACATTAGTAAATATATCCTAGGACTATACTTGTTGGATTTGAGTGTTGGTTCCTCATTTTGGGAAGTATTTCATCTGTTTCAACGCTCGTCACTTTGTATGTATTTATGACCCTTTTGACGGTTTTACTCGTCTTTTCTTAGATTTTTGACTCAAATATTTTCCAAAGACTACCACCAAAATTTGACTCTAATATTATATCATATTTAGAGACTACCACCAAAATTTGAGTGGTTTTTGCTCCGGAGCCATTTTATCAAAAAACCGTGGATTATATACTGCGATTTTGGTAAAATTCTATCAATTTTCGAAAAACGCCAAATATGCTCCAAACATTAGTGAAGATATCCTAGGATTATACTTGTTGGATTTTTGTGTTTGTTCCGCATTTTGTGAAGTATTTCATCCGTTTCGACGCTAATCACTTTGTATAGAGTTTTGATCGTTTTGACCGTTTTTGACTTTAATATTTTTCCAATCCTCATTATATCATATTAAGAGACTACCACCAAAATTTGAGAAATTTTTGCTTTTGAGCCAATTTTACTGAAAAACCGTGGATTATACAGCGATTTTGGTCAAATTCAATCAATTTTTCGAAAAATGCCAAATATGCTCCAAACATTAGTAAAGATATCCTAAGACTATAGTTGTTGGATTTGAGTGTTGGTTCCTCATTTTGGGAAGTATTTCATCCGTTTCGACACTGGTCACTTTGTATTTATTTATGACCGTTTTGACGGTTTTCCTCGTCTTTTCTTAGATTTTTGACTCTAATATTTTGAAAATCCTCATTATATCATATTTATATACTACCACCAAAATTTGAGCGATTTTTTCTCCGGAGCCATTTTATCGAAAAACTGTGGATTATATACTGCGATTTAGGTCAAATTCGATAAATTTTTCGAAAAATGCCAAATATGCTCCAAAAATTAGTGAAGATATCCTAGAACTATACTTGTTGGATTTGAATGTTGGTTCCTCATTTTGTGAAGTAATTCATCTCTTTCGACGCTCGTCACTTTGCATGGATTTATGACCGTTTTGATCGTTTTCTTCGTCTTTTTTTAGGTTTTTGACTCTAACATTTTGCAAATCCTCATTATATCATATTTAGAGCCTACCACCAAAATTTGAGCGATTTTTGCTCCGGAGCCATTTTATCGAAAAACCGTGGATTATATACTGCAATTTTGGTCAAATTAAATTAATTTTTCGAGAAACGCCAAATATCCTCCAAAAATTAGTAAAGATATCCTAGGACCATACTTGTTGGAATTGTATGTTTGTTCCGCAGTTTTTGAATTATTTCATCCGTTTCGACGCTCGTTACTTTGTATAGATTTATGACTGTTTTGGCCGTTTTCCTCGTCTTTTCTTAGGTTTTTGACCCTAATATTTTGTCAATCGTTATTATATACAGCGATTTTGGTCAAATTCGATCAATTTTTCGAAAAACGCCAAATATGCTCCAAACATTAGTGAAGATATCCTAGAACTATACTTGTTGGATATGAGTGTTGGTTCCTCATTGTGTGAAGTATTTCTTCCGTTTCAACGCTTTTCACTTTGTATGGATTTATGACCGTTATGGTTTTTTTCCTCGTTTTTTCTTAGGTGTTTGACTCGAATATTTTGAAAATCCTCATTATATCATAGTTAGAGACTACCACCAAAATTTGAGCGGTTTTTGCTCAAGAGCTATTTTATCGAAAAACCGTGGATTTTGTGTCCGATTTTGGTCAAATTCGATCAATTTTTAAAAAAGTGCCAAATATGCTACAAACATTAATGAAGATACCCTAGGACTATACTTGTTGGAATTGATTGTTGGTTCCTCATTTTGTGAAGTATTTCAACTGTTTCAAAACTCGTCACTTTGTATGGATTTTTGACTGTTTTGGCTAATTAACTCGTCTTTTCTTAAGTTTTTGACTTTGATATTTTGCAAGTCCCCATTATATCATATTTAGAGCCTACCACCAGAATTTGAGCGGTTTTTTGGTCCAGAGCCATTTTATCGAAAAACCGTGGATTATATACTGCGATTTTAGTCAAATTTGATCAACTTTTCGAAAAGTGCCAAATATGCTCCAAATATTAGTGAAGATATCGTAGGACTATACTTGTTGGATATGAGTGTTAGTTCCTCATTGTGTGAAGTAATTCATCCGTTTCGACGCTCGTCACTATGTATGGATTTATGACCGTTTTGATCGTTTTTTTCGTCTTTTTTTAACATTTTGCAAATCCGAATTATTATATTTAGAGACTACCACTAATATTTGAGCGGTTTTTGCTCCGGAGCCATTTTATCGAAAACCTTGGATTATATACTTCGATTTTGGTCAAATTCGAGCATTTTTTCAAAAAACGCCAAATATGCTCCAAACATTAGTGATGATATGCTAGGACTATACTTGTTGGATTTGAGAGTTGGTTCTTCATTTTGTGAATTATTTCATCCGTTTCGATGCTCGTCATTTTGTATGGATTTATGACCGTTTTGATCGTTTTCTTTCTGTTTTCTTAGATTTTTTACTCTAACATTTTACCAATCCAAATTATTATATTTAGAGACTACCACCAATAATTGAGCGGTTTTTGCTCCGGTGCCATTTTATAGAAAAACCGTGGATTATATACTTCAATTTTGGTCAAATTCGAGCAATTTTTCATAAAACGCGAAATATGCTCCAAACATTTATGCTAGGACTATACTTGTTGGATTTGAGAGTTGGTTCTTCATTTTGTGAAATATTTCATCCGTTTCGAAACTCGTCACTTTGTATGGATTTATGAATGTTTTGTCCATTTTCCTCGTCTTTTCTTAGATTTTTGACTCTAATTTGCAAATCGTCATTATATCATATTTAGATACGACAACCAAAATTTAAGAAATTTATTCTCCTAAGCTAATTTTTACCGACAAACCGTGGATAATATATACAGCGATTTTGGTCAAATTCGATCAATTTTTCGAAAAATGCCAAATATGCTCCAAATATTAGTGAAGATATCCTAGGATTATACTTGTTGGATATGAGTGTTGGTTCCTCATCGTGTGAAGTATTTCATCCATTTTGACGCTTGTCACTTTGTATGAACTTATGACCGTTTTGGTTTTTTCCCTCGTTTTTTCTTAGGTGTTTGACTCTAATATTTTGCAAATGCTCATTATATCAGATTTAGAGACTATCACCAAAATTTGAGCGGTTTTTGCTCCATAGCCATTTAATCGAAAAACCGTGGATTATATACTGCGATTTTTGTCAAGTTCGATCAATTTTTCAAAAAACGCCAAATACGCTCCAAACATTAGTGAAGATATCATAGGACTATACTTGTTGGATTTGAGTGTTGGTTCCTCATTTTGTGAAGTATTTCATCTGTTTCGACGCTCGTCACTTTGTATGGATTTAAGACCGTTTTGATCGTTTTTCTCGTCTTTTCTTAGGTTTTTGACTTTAACATTTTGCAAATCCAAATTATATCATATTTAGAGAATACCATCAAAATTTGAGCGGTTTTTGCTCCAGAGCCATTTAATCGTAAAACCGTGGATTATATACTGCGATTTTTGTCAAATTCGATCAATTTTTCAAAAAACGCCAAATATGGTCCAAAAATTAGTGAAGATATCCTAGAACTATACTTGTTGGCTTTGAGTGTTGGTTCCTAATTTTGGGAAGTATTTTATCCGTTTCGACGCTTGTCATTTTGTATGGATTTAGGACCGTTTTGGCTTTTTTCCTCGTTTTTTCTTAGGTGTTTGACAATTTTTTTTTCAAATCCGAACTAAATAATATTTAGAGACTACCACCAAAATTTGAGCAGTTTTTGCTCTGGAGCCATTTTATCGAAAAATCGTGGATTATATACTTCGATTTTGGTCAAATTCGAGCAATTTTTCAAAAAACGCCAAATATGCTCCAAACATTAGTGATGATATGCTAGGAATATACTTGATGGATTTGAGAGTTGGTTCTTCATTTTGTGAAGTATTTCATCCGTTTCGACGCTCGTCACTTTGTATGGATTTATGACCGTTTTGTCCGTTTCCTTGTCTTTTCTTAGATTTTTGACTTTAATGTGCAAATCCCCATTATATCATATTTAGATACTACCACCAAAATTTGATAAATTTATTCTCCTGAGCCAATTTTACCGAAAAACTGTGGATTATATACAATGATTTAGGTCAAATTCGATCAATTTTTCGAAAAACGCCAAATATGCTCCAAATATTAGTGAAGAAATCCTAGGACTATACTTGTTGGATATGAGTGTTGGTACCTCATTGTGTGAAGTATTTCATCCGTTTCGACGATTGTCACTTTGTATGGACTTATGACCGTTTTGGTTTTTTTCCTCATTTTTTTTAGGTTTTTGACTCTAATATTTTGCAAATCCTCATTATATCATTTTTAGAGACTACCACCAAAATTTGAGCGGTTTTTGCTCTAGAGCCATTTTATCGAAAAACCGTGGATTATATACTGCGATTTTGGTCAAAATCGATCAATTTTCTAAAAAACGCCAAATGTGCTCCAAACATTAGTGAAGATATCCTAGGACTATATATGTTGGATTTGAGAGTTGGTTCTTTATTTTGAGAATTACTTCATCCGTTTCGACACTCGTCACTTTGTATTGAGTTATGACCGTTTTGGCTGTTTTCCTTGTCTTTTCTTAGGTTTTTGACTCTAATATTTTGCAAATCCTGATTATATCATATTTAGAGACTACCACCAAAATTTGTGCGGTTTTTGCTCCGTAGCCATTTTTTCGAAAAATCGTGGATTATATATTGCGATTTTGGTCAAATTCGATCAATTTTCTAAAAAACGCCAAATATGCTCCGAACATTAGTGAAGATATCATAGGACTATACTTGTTGGATTGGAGTGTTGGTTCCTCATTTTGTGAAGTATTTCATCTGTTTCGACGCTCGTCACTTTGTATGGATTTATGTCCGTTTTGATCGTTTTCTTCGTCTTTTCTTAGGTTATTGACTCTAACATTTTTCAAATCCGAATTATATCATATTTAGAGACTACCACCAAAATTTGAGCGGATTTTGCTCCTGAGACATTTTATCGAAAAACCGTAGATTATACTGCGATTTTGGTCAAAAGCGATCAATTTTTCAAAAAACGCCAAATATGCTCCAAACATTAGTGAAGATATCCTAGGAGTTTACTTGTTGGATTTGAGAGTTGGTTCTTCATTTTGTGAAGTATTTTATCCGTTTCGACGCTCGTCATTTTGTATGGATTTATGACCGTTTTGGATGTTTTCCTTGTCTTTTTTTAGTTTTTTGATTTTAATATTTTGCAAATCGTGATTATATCATATTTAGAGACTACCACCTAAATTTGAGCGGTTTTTGCTCCGGAGCCATTTTATCGAAAAACCTTGGATTATATACTGCGATTTTGGTCAAATTCGATCAATTTTTCGAAAAACGCCAAATATGCTCCAACATTAGTGAAGATTTAGTAGGAATATACTTGTTGGATTAATGTGTTGGTTCTGCATTTTGTGAAGTATTTCATCTGTTTCGACGCTCGTCACTTTGTATGGATTGAAGACCGTTTTGATCGTTTTTCTCGTATTTTCTTAGGTTTTTGACTCCAACATTTTGCAAATACAAATTATATAATATTTAGAGACTACTACCAAAATTTGAGCGGTTTTTGCTCCGGAGCCATTTTATCGAAAAACCGTGGATTATATACTACGATTTTGGTCAAATTCGATCAATTTTTATAAAAACGCCAAATATTCTCCAGTATTAGTGATAATGTCCTAGGATAATACTTGTTGGATTTGAGTGTTGGTTCCTCATTGTGTGAAATATTTCATCCGTTTCGACGCTTGTCACTTTGTATGGATTTATAACCGTTTTGGCTTTTTATTTCGTCTTTTCTTAGGTGTTTGACTCTAATATTTTTCAAATCCTCATTATATCATAATTTGAGACTACCACAAAAAATAGAGCAGTTATTGCTCCGGAGCCGTTTTTATCGAAAAACCGTGCATTATATACAGCGATTTTGGTCAAATTCGATCAATTTTTCGAAAAACGCCAAATATGCTCCAAACATTAGTGAAGATATCTGAGTACTATACTTGTGGGATTTGAGTATTGGTTCCTCATTTTGGGAAGTATTTCATCCGTTTCGACGCTCGTCACTTTGTATGGATTTATGACTGTTTTGATCGTTTTCCTCGTATTTTCTTAGATTTTTGACTCTAATATTTTTCAAATCCTCATTATATAATATTGAGAGACTTCCACAAAAATTTGAGCGGTTTTTGCTCCGGAGCCATTTTATCGAAAAACCGTGGATTATATACAACGATTTTTGGTCAAATTCGATCAATTTTACGAAAAACGCCAAATATTCTCCAATATTAGTGAAGATTTAGTAGGACTATACTTGTTTGATTAGTGTGTTGGTTCCGCATTTTGTGAAGTATTTCATCCAATTCGACGCTCGTCACTTTAGATCGATTTATGACCGTTTTGGCTGTTTTCCTCGCCTTTTCTCATGTTTTTGACTCTAATATTTTGAAAATCCTCATTATATCATATTTAAATAGTACCACCAAAATTTGAGAAGTTTTATCTCCAGAGCCAATTTTACTGAAAAACCGTGGATTATATATTGCGATTTTGGTCAAATTCGATCAATTTTTCTAAAAACGCCAAATATGCGCCAAACATTAGTGAAGATGTCCTAGGACTATACTTGTTGGATATGAGTATTGGTACCTCATTGTGTGAAGTATTTCATCCGTTTCGACGTTTGTCACTTTGTATGGACTTATGACGTTTTGGTTTTTTTCCTCGTTTTTTCTTAGGTGTTTTACTCTAATATTTTGCAAATCCTCATTATATCATTTTTAGAGACTACCACCAAAATTTGAGCGGTTTTTGCTCCAGAGCCATTTAATCGAAAAACCGTGGATTATATACTGCGATTTTGGTCAAATTCGATCAATTTTCTAAAAAACGCCAAATGTGCTCCAAACATTAGTGAAGATATCCTAGGACTATACATGTTGGATTTGAGAGTTGGTTCTTTATTTTGTGAATTATTTCATCCGTTTCGACACTCGTCACTTTGTATTGAGTTATGACCGTTTTGGCTGTTTTCCTTGTCTTTTCTTAGGTTTTTGACTCTAATATTTTGCAAATTCTGATTATATCATATTTAGAGACTACCACCAAAATTTGAGCGGTTTTTGCTCCGTAGCCATCTTATCGAAAAACCGTGGATTATATATTGCGATTTTGGTCAAATAACATCAATTTTCTAAAAAACGCTAAATATGCTCCAAACATTAGTGAATATATCATAGGACTATACTTGTTGGATTTGAGAGTTGGTTCTTTATTTTGTGAAGTATTTCATCTGTTTCGACGCTCGTCACTTTGTATGGATTTATGACCGTTTGATCGTTTTCTTCGTCTTTTCTTAGGTTATTGACTCTAACATTTTTCAAATCCGTATTATATCATATTTAGAGTCTACCACCAAAATTTGAGCGGATTTTGCTCCTGAGACATTTTATCGAAAAACCGTAGATTATACTGCGATTTTGGTCAAAAGCGATCAATTTTTCGAAAAACGCCAAATATGCTCCAAACATTAGTGAAGATATCCTAGGACTTTACTTGTTGGATTTGAGAGTTGGTTCTTCATTTTGTGAAGTATTTCATCCGTTTTGACGCTCGTCATTTTGTATGGATTTATGACCGTTTTTGATGTTTTCCTTGTCTTTTTTTAGTTTTTTGATTCTAATATTTTGCAAATCGTGATTATATCATATTTAGAGACTACCACCTAAATTTGAGCGGTTTTTGCTCCGGAGCCATTTTATCGAACAACTATGGATTATATACTGCGATTTTGGTCAAATTCGATCAATTTTTCAATAAACGCCAAATATGCTCCAAACATTAGTGAAGATATCCAAGGACTATACGTGTCTGATTTGAGCATTGGTTCCTCATTTTGGGAAGTATTTCATCCGTTTCGACGCTCGTCAATTTGTATGGATTTATGACCGTTTTGGCTGTTTTCCTCGTCTTTTCTTAGATTTTTGACTCTAATATTTTGAAAATCCTCATTATATAATATTTAGAGAATTCCACAAAAATTTGAGCGGTTTTTGCTCCGGAGCCATTTTATCGAAAACCGTGGATTATACAGCGGTTTTTGTCAAATTCGATCAATTTTTCAAAAAACGCCATATATGCTCCAAACATTAGTGAAGACATCCTAGGACTATACTTGTTGGATTTGAGTAGACTTGGCAAACGGGTCAATCAGGTCGGGTCCGGGTCGGGTCCGGGTCGGGTCACAGTTCGGGTCATACATTTCGGGTCTATTTCGGTTCGGGTCGGGTTCGGTTTAGGTCGGGTCTAGTTCGGGTGTATTAATTACGGGTCAAATTCGGGTCGGGTCGTAATCGGGTCGGGTCAGACTCGGGTCAAATCATTCTAAAATGTTCAAATTTAAACTTATTAATACCAATTTTTTCAAAATTTTGTCTCATATTATCGTAACTTAGAATTTAATTGCTAATTTGAGTGTTTGAAGATATGATATAGCTATCCAAGTCCCTTTTGTTAAATCGATTCATTTAAATGTTTGATTATTCGGGTCTGAGTTATTTCAGTTCGGGTCTGTTTCGGGTCGGGCCAATATCGGGTCAAACAGTATTCGGGTCAATTTCGGGTTCGGGTTGGGTCAAATCGGGTTTCGGGTTGAATTTAAATTACAAATTCGGGTCATAATCGGATGTTCGAGTCAAGTATTTCGGGTCGGATGTTCGGGTCTGGGTTAGTTTTGCCAGGTCTGGATTTGAGAGTTGGTTCTTCATTTAGTTAATTATTTCATCCGTTTCGACGCTCGTCACTTTGTATGGATTTATGACCGTTTTCCTCGCCTTTACTCAGGTTTTTCACTCCAACATTTTTCAAATCCTCATTATATCATAATTAGAGACTACCACCAAGAATTAATTAGTTTTTGTTCCGAAGCCGTTTTTATCGAAAAACCGTGGATTATATACAGCAATTTTGGTCAAATTCGATCAATTTTTCGAATAACGCTAAATATGCTACAAACATTAGTGAAGATATCTTAGGACTATACTTGTTGGATTTGAGTATTGGTTGCTCATTTTGTAAAGTATTTCATCCGTTTCGACGCTCGTTAGTTTGTATGGATTTATGACTGTTTTAACCGTTTCCTCGTCTTTTCTTAGGTTTTTGACTCAACCATTTTGCAAATTCGAATTATATCATATTTAGATCTACCACCAAAATTTGAGCGGTTATTGCTCCGGAGTCATTTTATCGAAAAACCGTGGATTATTTACTGATTTTGGTCAAATTCGATCAATTTTTCAAAAAACGCCATATATGCTCCAAAAATTAATGAAAATATCTTGGAACTATGTTTGTTAGATTGGAGTGTTGGTCCCTCATTTTGTGAAATATTTTATCCGTTTCGACGCTCTTCATTTGTATAGATTTATGACTGTTTTGACCGTTTTCCTCGTTTTTTCATAGGGTTTTCACTCTTAACATATTGGAAATCTGAGTTATATCATATTTCGAGACTTCCACAAAAATTTGAGCGGTTTTAGGGTTTAGGGTTTAGGGTTTAGGGTTTAGGGTTTAGGGTTTAGGGTTTAGGGTTTAGGGTTTAGGGTTTAGGGTTTAGGGTTTAGGGTTTAGGGTTTAGGGTTTTAGGGTTTAGGGTTTTAGGGTTTTAGGGTTTAGGGTTTAGGGTTTAGGGTTCAGGGTTCAGGGTTCAGGGTTTAGGGTTCAGGGTTCAGGGTTTAGGGTTTAGGGTTTAGGGTTTAGGGTTTAGGGTTCAGGGTTCAGGGTTTAGGGTTCAGGGTTCAGGGTTTAGGGTTTAGGGTTTAGGGTTTAGGGTTTAGGGTTTAGGGTTTAGGGTTTAGGGTTTAGGGTTTAGGGTTTAGGGTTTAGGGTTTAGGGTTTAGGGTTTAGGGTTTAGGGTTTAGGGTTTAGGGTTTAGGGTTTAGGGTTTAGGGTTTAGGGTTTAGGGTTTAGGGTTTAGGGTTTAGGGTTTAGGGTTTAGGGTTTAGGGTTTAGGGTTTAGGGTTTAGGGTTTAGGGTTTAGGGTTTAGGGTTTAGGGTTTAGGGTTTAGGGTTTAGGGTTTAGGGTTTAGGGTTTAGGGTTTAGGGTTTAGGGTTTAGGGTTTAGGGTTTAGGGTTTAGGGTTTAGGGTTTAGGGTTTAGGGTTTAGGGTTTAGGGTTTAGGGTTTAGGGTTTAGGGTTTAGGGTTTAGGGTTTAGGGTTTAGGGTTTAGGGTTTAGGGTTTAGGGTTTAGGGTTTAGGGTTTAGGGTTTAGGGTTTAGGGTTTAGGGTTTAGGGTTTAGGGTTTAGGGTTTAGGGTTTAGGGTTTAGGGTTTAGGGTTTAGGGTTTAGGGTTTAGGGTTTAGGGTTTAGGGTTTAGGGTTTAGGGTTTAGGGTTTAGGGTTTAGGGTTTAGGGTTTAGGGTTTAGGGTTTAGGGTTTAGGGTTTAGGGTTTAGGGTTTAGGGTTTAGGGTTTAGGGTTTAGGGTTTAGGGTTTAGGGTTTAGGGTTTAGGGTTTAGGGTTTAGGGTTTAGGGTTTAGGGTTTAGGGTTTAGGGTTTAGGGTTTAGGGTTTAGGGTTTAGGGTTTAGGGTTTAGGGTTTAGGGTTTAGGGTTTAGGGTTTAGGGTTTAGGGTTTAGGGTTTAGGGTTTAGGGTTTAGGGTTTAGGGTTTAGGGTTTAGGGTTTAGGGTTTAGGGTTTAGGGTTTAGGGTTTAGGGTTTAGGGTTTAGGGTTTAGGGTTTAGGGTTTAGGGTTTAGGGTTTAGGGTTTAGGGTTTAGGGTTTAGGGTTTAGGGTTTAGGGTTTAGGGTTTAGGGTTTAGGGTTTAGGGTTTAGGGTTTAGGGTTTAGGGTTTAGGGTTTAGGGTTTAGGGTTTAGGGTTTAGGGTTTAGGGTTTAGGGTTTAGGGTTTAGGGTTTAGGGTTTAGGGTTTAGGGTTTAGGGTTTAGGGTTTAGGGTTTAGGGTTTAGGGTTTAGGGTTTAGGGTTTAGGGTTTAGGGTTTAGGGTTTAGGGTTTAGGGTTTAGGGTTTAGGGTTTAGGGTTTAGGGTTTAGGGTTTAGGGTTTAGGGTTTAGGGTTTAGGGTTTAGGGTTTAGGGTTTAGGGTTTAGGGTTTAGGGTTTAGGGTTTAGGGTTTAGGGTTTAGGGTTTAGGGTTTAGGGTTTAGGGTTTAGGGTTTAGGGTTTAGGGTTTAGGGTTTAGGGTTTAGGGTTTAGGGTTTAGGGTTTAGGGTTTAGGGTTTAGGGTTTAGGGTTTAGGGTTTAGGGTTTAGGGTTTAGGGTTTAGGGTTTAGGGTTTAGGGTTTAGGGTTTAGGGTTTAGGGTTTAGGGTTTAGGGTTTAGGGTTTAGGGTTTAGGGTTTAGGGTTTAGGGTTTAGGGTTTAGGGTTTAGGGTTTAGGGTTTAGGGTTTAGGGTTTAGGGTTTAGGGTTTAGGGTTTAGGGTTTAGGGTTTAGGGTTTAGGGTTTAGGGTTTAGGGTTTAGGGTTTAGGGTTTAGGGTTTAGGGTTTAGGGTTTAGGGTTTAGGGTTTAGGGTTTAGGGTTTAGGGTTTAGGGTTTAGGGTTTAGGGTTTAGGGTTTAGGGTTTAGGGTTTAGGGTTTAGGGTTTAGGGTTTAGGGTTTAGGGTTTAGGGTTTAGGGTTTAGGGTTTAGGGTTTAGGGTTTAGGGTTTAGGGTTTAGGGTTTAGGGTTTAGGGTTTAGGGTTTAGGGTTTAGGGTTTAGGGTTTAGGGTTTAGGGTTTAGGGTTTAGGGTTTAGGGTTTAGGGTTTAGGGTTTAGGGTTTAGGGTTTAGGGTTTAGGGTTTAGGGTTTAGGGTTTAGGGTTTAGGGTTTAGGGTTTAGGGTTTAGGGTTTAGGGTTTAGGGTTTAGGGTTTAGGGTTTAGGGTTTAGGGTTTAGGGTTTAGGGTTTAGGGTTTAGGGTTTAGGGTTTAGGGTTTAGGGTTTAGGGTTTAGGGTTTAGGGTTTAGGGTTTAGGGTTTAGGGTTTAGGGTTTAGGGTTTAGGGTTTAGGGTTTAGGGTTTAGGGTTTAGGGTTTAGGGTTTAGGGTTTAGGGTTTAGGGTTTAGGGTTTAGGGTTTAGGGTTTAGGGTTTAGGGTTTAGGGTTTAGGGTTTAGGGTTTAGGGTTTAGGGTTTAGGGTTTAGGGTTTAGGGTTTAGGGTTTAGGGTTTAGGGTTTAGGGTTTAGGGTTTAGGGTTTAGGGTTTAGGGTTTAGGGTTTAGGGTTTAGGGTTTAGGGTTTAGGGTTTAGGGTTTAGGGTTTAGGGTTTAGGGTTTAGGGTTTAGGGTTTAGGGTTTAGGGTTTAGGGTTTAGGGTTTAGGGTTTAGGGTTTAGGGTTTAGGGTTTAGGGTTTAGGGTTTAGGGTTTAGGGTTTAGGGTTTAGGGTTTAGGGTTTAGGGTTTAGGGTTTAGGGTTTAGGGTTTAGGGTTTAGGGTTTAGGGTTTAGGGTTTAGGGTTTAGGGTTTAGGGTTTAGGGTTTAGGGTTTAGGGTTTAGGGTTTAGGGTTTAGGGTTTAGGGTTTAGGGTTTAGGGTTTAGGGTTTAGGGTTTAGGGTTTAGGGTTTAGGGTTTAGGGTTTAGGGTTTAGGGTTTAGGGTTTAGGGTTTAGGGTTTAGGGTTTAGGGTTTAGGGTTTAGGGTTTAGGGTTTAGGGTTTAGGGTTTAGGGTTTAGGGTTTAGGGTTTAGGGTTTAGGGTTTAGGGTTTAGGGTTTAGGGTTTAGGGTTTAGGGTTTAGGGTTTAGGGTTTAGGGTTTAGGGTTTAGGGTTTAGGGTTTAGGGTTTAGGGTTTAGGGTTTAGGGTTTAGGGTTTAGGGTTTAGGGTTTAGGGTTTAGGGTTTAGGGTTTAGGGTTTAGGGTTTAGGGTTTAGGGTTTAGGGTTTAGGGTTTAGGGTTTAGGGTTTAGGGTTTAGGGTTTAGGGTTTAGGGTTTAGGGTTTAGGGTTTAGGGTTTAGGGTTTAGGGTTTAGGGTTTAGGGTTTAGGGTTTAGGGTTTAGGGTTTAGGGTTTAGGGTTTAGGGTTTAGGGTTTAGGGTTTAGGGTTTAGGGTTTAGGGTTTAGGGTTTAGGGTTTAGGGTTTAGGGTTTAGGGTTTAGGGTTTAGGGTTTAGGGTTTAGGGTTTAGGGTTTAGGGTTTAGGGTTTAGGGTTTAGGGTTTAGGGTTTAGGGTTTAGGGTTTAGGGTTTAGGGTTTAGGGTTTAGGGTTTAGGGTTTAGGGTTTAGGGTTTAGGGTTTAGGGTTTAGGGTTTAGGGTTTAGGGTTTAGGGTTTAGGGTTTAGGGTTTAGGGTTTAGGGTTTAGGGTTTAGGGTTTAGGGTTTAGGGTTTAGGGTTTAGGGTTTAGGGTTTAGGGTTTAGGGTTTAGGGTTTAGGGTTTAGGGTTTAGGGTTTAGGGTTTAGGGTTTAGGGTTTAGGGTTTAGGGTTTAGGGTTTAGGGTTTAGGGTTTAGGGTTTAGGGTTTAGGGTTTAGGGTTTAGGGTTTAGGGTTTAGGGTTTAGGGTTTAGGGTTTAGGGTTTAGGGTTTAGGGTTTAGGGTTTAGGGTTTAGGGTTTAGGGTTTAGGGTT